>CM036090.1:4152220-4382220 GCA_020631695.1 Trichoderma cornu-damae | reverse complement strand
ATCTTAAAAAAGGGAGCATCAGCCGTGTGGCGTGGCTGCAGCTGCTGCACCTCTGGGAATTCCTTTTCTCTCTCCTCGACCCCGCTTACATAAGCCCCTTTGGACCTGCAGAGGATTCGGCACCGAGGGAGTTGTGGGGGCGCCCAAAAGCAAGCAAAAAGGGAAATAAATGAAACAAATAATAAGCAGGGCGAATGAAGACAAGTAAGTACATGCAAAATTACAATTACATTGCATTACATCCATACGAAACAGAGGCGTGATGACAAAAAAAAAAGAAGAAGAAAAAAAGAAAAAAAAAAAAAAAACAAACAAACCACATCCCGCCCTCGGTTCTGAGACATGCATGATGCAAGCCTGCATGCCTCCTTCAGCAGTCCTACTCCTCCTCCCCCCCTCCCACATGGGAGCAGAAAAGAGCCAGGTATGGATGGTATGCCGCAAGTCCAAATTGCTTGTGCCAGCACCGAGGCGGCGCGGAGCATCTCCATCCATCCACCTGCGCATCTAGTCGCCACACCGTGCCGCGCATTTCGTTGTAGATGCTCCGTACAGAGGGGGGGGGTAGCGGACGGAGAGGCATGAGGAAGCGCCTGGAGGTGGGATGGATATAGATGGGGCAAGAGAACGAAGAGGAAGAGGCCCCCGGACTAGATGGACGAGAGAGCGGTCATGTGTTGTTGCTTGGCTGCTTGGGCAGAAGTGAGCTCGAGGACAAAAAAAAAAAAAGTGCAACTCTCTCACTCACTCGCTCACTCCGTTATTCCATCTATGCTTGCAGCCAAGTGCCAGACAAAAAAAGGGCCTTGTTTCATGCTTTTGTTGTAACGGAGCACGAAGCATCCCCATGTGCGTACAGTATGACTGACCGACCCCCAGTAGTAACAATCCGCCGTGCCTTTATTAGGTGAGGACTGGCTGACTGACTGACTTGCCTTACCTTTACTCTAGCAGCCATGGGCTACGTGCATAGCAATGCTAGTCATCGTGCCTAGAGGGTTACGGATACAGGAGTATGACAATGCCATCCGGAGCAAAAAAAAAAAAAAAAAAAAAAAAAAATCGTCCCCTTCGTCCCTCCCGGAATCCCATCCCGCGGCCCCCGTTGCTCCGTTTTATCAGCCCTGCCCTTTTTTTTTGTTCCCATGGAACGGAATAGACAGACATGCATGCACTACATACACACACTACATACTACGTTGGCAGCAGCAGCAGCAGCAGCGCCGCCTGGGCCGCACATTTGCATATTTTCCCTGGGCGCACGCAGGTCGCGCTGATCCATGGAGGGCGGGCAAATGGCGTCGATGCAGAGCTCCCAAAACAACAACAACAACAACAACAACCCCCTTTTTTTTTGGAGGCGCAAATGCAAGATGGTAGACACGCGCATCACGCAAAAGTTGGCACGTCCTGGGTTGGACCGCCCCTGCATCGACGCAGCGAGAGAGAGAGAGAGAGAAGGGGGGAGAGTAGAGAGTAGAGAGTAGAGAGTAGAGGGAGAGATGGATGCGACAACGAGCTGCTGCTTCTGCTGCTTCTTTACTGGGCGGTCTCGAGGCCCCGGGCTGGGATTTTGCTTCACATTGATTGCCCTTTTTTTTTTTTTTTTTTTTTTTTTTGCGTTGGCCCTTTTGATGCATCAGCTCAGCGGCTTGCGACGATGCTGCTGCCAATGAGCGACGGCACAAGGGCTTTTTTCTTCTTCTTCTTCTTCTTCTTCTTCTTCTTCTTATTATTATTTTCAATAAGGGGGTTTTGCGTGCACACGCAAGCCCCTGGAGCGGTGATGCCTCGCTCTCGCTTTGTTGCATGCGTTGATCGTTGCGTCTTTGACACGGCAGCCCGTCCTGTTTGTATGGTACGAGTACAACAAGCACGTATCAAATATGTACGAATGAATGGATCGGCTTTTTTATGCAACAGCGAGAGATACATAGATAGAGAGAGAGAGACCGCCCTTTTGTCGGCCTTGGCAAGGCTCTCGACACGCGCGTCGTCATCGTCTCGGGCAGCTGCGTATAAGCTACAGCGACAGAAGATCCCCTTTTTTTTAAATTTTTTTTTAAATTTTTTTTAATTTTTTCAATTTTTTCAATATTTTTTTAATATCACTATTATTATAGTATTATTTATTATTATTTTTACAATTTGTGACGCATTACCGAAAAGACCACGTCGACAAATGGCCGCCGGTTTTGTTCTTTTTGCCTTGGCTCTTCTCTGCCAACCGATTTCTCAAGGCGACTACTGACTTGTCGACAACAAAAACAACAACAAAAAAGGGCTGCCCCTCTCCCCTCTTATTTAAAAAAAAAAAAAAAAAAAAAAATTCGCCTTGGGCCCATTCCGCTAAGACGACCCCCCCCCCCCTGAGGCGTGTGCCCTTCTTGTTTGAATTGATTATGCTACTGCTACTGCTACTAGCTCATGTGACCCGGTTCACGCTTACAAGTTACCTAGAATTCATTCAAGCGCTGCAGCCAATCGCCGCGCCGCCTCGACCGAGTTTCGAGTTGTGGCGCTTTTTTTTTTCTTTTGGTGGCGCGGGAGTTGTTTTGCTTGGGGGAGCAAGCCGGAGGGCGTGCACGTAGTGGCGAGATCTTGGGTTCTCGAACGGTCACCGCAGCAAAAGGCAGGAATTTTTTTTTTTTTTTTTTTATTATTTTCATTTTTCAATTTTTAATGAATTTTTTTATTGAATATATATATTTTTTTGTCTTTCGCCTTCATCTTCTGTTCGCCTCTCCCAAGGCTGCCTGGAGAGGGAAGCCCTACCCGCACTGCCTGGTGCCCAACAGGGTTCAGGAATGGCCGGATAGGGCAAGAGATGGAAAATGAAGGAAGAAAGAGAACACGAAGAAGAAAAATGAAAAAAAAAAAAAAAAAAAAAAAAAAGACAAAAAAAATTTTCAATAAAAAAAAATTGCCCTGTGCTGTGTAAAACGACGTAGTTGTGTAGATGCGCAAGGTAGGGAGGGGGACTAAAAAAAAACCCCCCGACAACAACAACAACAAAACAACAACAACAAAGTCCAGCCGACTTTTGCCTGGCCAGAGGATAAAAAAAAAAACAAAGTTGATAAAAAAAAAAAAAAGTGCCGGTTTTAAAAAAAAAATTGGAGGGAACCTGGAAGGGGGGTGTTGGCATGAATCATCCATCCATCCATCTCGTGTAATCTTATCGCCCTGTGATGCCTCAACGGCAACAGAACTACTACATAGGTAGGTAGTATGTAATAACGCCCAGCCGGCCGACTATTGGCAGTCAAGTGCCTTGGTTTATTTATTTATTTATTTATTGATTTGTTAATTTATTGATTTACTTATTTATTATCAATTTTTTTTCCCATCTTGCCCTTTCTTTCTTCCTCCCCCCCCCTTCCATCAAAGCTTGCTGAATGAACCCTTACAACAACCACTTTTTCACCCCTCCCCCTCCATCCTCTTATTACTACTCTATGGGAAAAAAAAAAAAAAAAAAAAATTTAAAAAAAAGAATCGCCCCTCCATTCCAAAATTCTCCTCCCGGTGGAATCGAGGGGGCCTGGCGACATTCTCAAGAATTTTTTTTTCTTTCCAAATTTCTTCCCATTTACTCTCTCTCTCTGCCTCTCCCCCCCCCCCCCTCTTCACACGCCCTCAAGCCCTAAAGACGCATTCCTCTGGCAAAAGCGCGCTCCCTTGCGTCCTCCCAGAGCCTTTACCAGACGCCACCAAACAAACTGCGCTGCGGCCTCGTGTTAGCGCACGACATTCTCTCTGATTCGATTCGTTCGGCTGCCTTGCGACCAGAAGAAGAAATTACAAAAAAAAAAAAAAAATTCTCTTCTCGCTTCCTCTCCCTCCCCTCGCCTCTCTCCCTCCCTCCCTCCCTCTCTCTCTCTCTCTCTCTCCCCACACCACACCGCGTGCCAACGAGGCCTTTGCACCTTTTTTCTTTTCTTTTCTCTTCTTCTTCTTCTTTTTTTTTCGCCTTCCCTTCCCAACCTTTCTTGATCCGCAGCTGGATTCGTCCGTCTGCCTTGCTTTGACGCTGCCGCTGCCGCTGCCGCTGCATCCCACAGTTCTCCATCTCTCGCTGCTGTCGAATCGCAGCCCCCCCGTCGCAAACGACCGCGGCCACTCAGAATCCAGGAACCGGCAAACTTTTGGTCGACCCAATCAAGCGGGCTGCTCGCGACGCAAACATGGTTTCCTTCTCGTGCGAGGTACGCACTAAAACGAAAACTTAACATTGCCCTTGTTTCTAATGCCCCCCCCCCCGTCCCGCCTTGTCCAGTCACTCCCCTTTGTTGTTGTTGTTCTTTGTCATTCCCTTCCGTGGCGCTGCGCCCCCCCCCCAGAGATGCTCTGCCACCACCACTGCCCTTTTTTTTTTTTTTTTTTTTTTTTTTTTGCCTTGGCCCTTTCCATAGCCTGACATCACCGTTTTTTCCCCCTTCTGCACACACCACCACCCCTCCCCTGGGGGGGCGCATGTGCTTTTGGATGGAGTTTGGAGAGTTGTTAGCGCCACGGCACTATTTCAGGCGCATCCCTCCGGCCCACTCGCCCGTTCTCTCAACCCCCCCCCCCCCCCTCCCCTCCTTACCCGCCATCGCGCTTTCATATAATCCATCCCACATTCTTGCATCGCCTTCTTCTGCATGGCAACTTAGTCTATATATCAAACTCCCCGGCCCTCGACCTCTCCCTCTGACTTTTTTTGTCTACATAATAGGCCTGTGGCGACGTCCTGACTAAGAAGAAACTCGACCCTCATCGCAACCAGTGCCGAGGCGCAACCTTTACATGTATTGACTGCATGGTATACTTTCCCGGCGTCGAATACCGTTCGCACACTGTAAGTCTTGAAGCCGCGCAGCCTCGGTCGCCCAGGTATTCTGTCTTGTTTGGTCGAGCTAACATTTCGCGCAGTCTTGCATGACCGAAGATCAAAAGTATCAAGGGGCATTATACAGGCCGAAGCAGAACAAGAAGCAGCAGCAGCAGCAGCAACAACAACAACAACAACATCACCAACAACAACAACAACAACAAAACCATCACCACCAACAACAACGACAACAACAACAACAACAACAACAAAAACAACCGCAACAGCAACAACACCATCATCAACATCGGCCCGCCATGAACTCACGCCGTTTGGACATGGCCAACACGCTGGCCCTGCAGCCATATGTCGAGGACGTTGGCGAGGACAAGGAGTACGAGTCGTGGCACGAGTTCGAAATCCGTTCCGACGACGAAAAGTCTCCTGCTGGGCCTCTCCCCGAGGCGCCGACCCCTCCGTCTGCCGACAGCGACGATAACGTCAACGTCTTCGACTTCCTGGACAACTCCCAAACCCCGACCGCCTCCAACCTGAGCCGCCGCCGAGATCGAAAGGGGCCGGATGCCGGCGACAGCACCTCTCTTGTGCGCTACGAGACAAAGGGCGGAGAGCTCCTGGAGCCGGCTCCTCTCATGGATCAGGACGGAGAGCCACTTGTGCAGTATGGGACCGGTCCCGTGCCTACCGGCGCCTTTGCCACCCCTCAGCCCAAGACCGAGCGACGCAGATCAAAAGACGGCGACGCGGACAAGAACAAGGACAAGAACAAGGACAAGAAACGGAAGCGCCTGCACGTCGACGTCGCTGGCGATCAGATCATGGCCGACGCGCCCCCCGTGCTTCACTCCGGCCTCACCGGCGGCCTCAGGAACATGATGCGGCCCGCCTTCCCCCCTTCGCCCGACTACTCCGGAGACAACATCGCCGACCTCTCGCCGGCGAGTCCGCTCAAGAAGACGAAGCACTCTCGGCACCACAAGAGCCACCACCAGCATCACTTGAGCAGCAGCATCTTTGGCATGATTGCCGGTGCCCCGCCGAAATCCAAGTCGCGCAAGCACAAGTCTTCTTCCAGCAAGAAGCACTCTCACCGGCACGACAAGAAGGAGCCCAAGCTCATCGAGTTCCGACCCAACTCCAAGGACGGTAAAGAGGAGAAGCTCGACGGGCAGATGATTGTCTTTAAGCCCCGCGCCGACGTCTTCCTCAGCTTCGTCAACAAAGGCCCGGAGAGCGAGCGCGGCTGCAGCATGAACAAGGCGTTGAAGCGTTTCCACCGAGAGCGCCAGGCCGCCGGCTCTAGCACCCCCAAGGGCAAGGAAGAGAAGGAGCTGTGGAGATCACTGCGGCTCCGACGCAACGACCGAGGCGAGATTGTTCTCTTTTCCGAATAAACAAAGAGAACAAGTTGGGGGAGGGGAAACCCACCGCAAAAAAAAAAAATCCATAATAAATAATGAACCAAAAAAAAAAAAAGAGAGAGAGAGAGAGAGAAGAGAGAAAACTCGATAGAATTCGCCCAAGGGGGCGGGGGCGGATTCTACGCAGTGTTGCTTGGATACAGGAGTTTTTTGCCGGATCATTCTTGCTTTTCTTTGACAGCGCTTTTTCACATGCTTGGTTGGAAAGAAACTGTACCACTATGTCTTCTATCTGTCACACTATTCCAAGGGGCCATGGATAGACGGGCAGACTTTGGTCTCCCCTTCTTTGTAACAACATCGACACCCATCGACGACATGTCCGAAGCCCTTGTAGTCGAGTTTGGTTTTTTTTTATATTTTTGACAGGGCATTGGAAGCGGTAATGACGGGGAAGGTGAATGATACCACGAAGAGAAGGAGTGAAGGAAAGTTTTCAATTTCTACCCCCCTTTTTTTTTTCATTATTTTTTTCCCCCCCGTTATATGTATGATGGTATATGGAAGTGGTGGATCATTTGGCTGAGAAACCTTGGCAAGGCATTTGCTCTATTTTTCATATTCTTTATGTGATCTTTATGTGATCTTTTTTTTTCTCTTCACTTCCTTCATTTGTGTCCTCTTCCTTTGTCTCTTCTTCTTTTGTCTCTTCTTCTTTGTCTCTTCTTTTACACCTTCTCTTCATTTCCTGCCAAACAACGCATTACTGCTACATGTATAGAGTATTACAGCCTAGTATCCAACAACATCTGGTCCGCTTTGAAAAAAAAAAATTGAGAAAAAGAAAAGGAAAAAGAAAAAGAAAAAGAAAAAGAAAACCCCGTTTTTCGTTACATGACGCGTAGTGGGAGGATGTGTTGCGCCATGGCCTCTCTCCTGCACAAAGGACATTCGGGCTTTTCTCTGACCCAGTCGCCGATGCACTCCCAGCAGAAGACATGGCCACATTGCGTGGCGGCGGGATCCTTCATCTCCTCAAGGCAGAGCGTGCACTTTCGCTGCTGGCTCCCCTTGATGTATCCCATGGCCTTTCCGTCTTCGAGGTGAAATCTCGGGACGTCGCCCACGGGGGTGTGCGTGATGGCGGCGATGTCCACCCTGCTGGCCTGGGCTCCATTGCCGCCCACGCCGCTGAGCAAGAGATCGTTGTTGGCCGCAGAGTACGAGTTGTTGTGGTTGAGCGAGACGTCGACCTCGCCGGAGTGGAAGCCTACCCTCTCGCGCTGGGCGGATGACGCCGCCGAGGAGAAGGTGTCGCGGACGTGGAGGAAGGCCTGTACGCCCATCTGGATGGCGAGCAGGACGCCCAGGAGCTCGTAGCCCCCGCGGTCCGGGGTGTCGGGCACGGTGCGGGTGAAGACGTAGCGCAGGGAGAGGAGGCGCTTGGTGAGCTCGTAGTAGGTGCCGTTGAAGTAGAAGAGGGCGAGGACGACGGCCTGCAGGGGCGCGGCCGACGTGATGGAGGACAGGTGGGCGGAGAGGTACTCGCATATGCGAGCCTGGCGCGTCTTGGATCTGCCCTGCTGGCGGAGCGCGGCCAGGCGGCGGTCGAGGAACTGGCGGAGGCGGGCGCGAAGGCCGGGGACGACGCGGCCGGCCAGATAGGGGAGCAGGATGGTGCCGGCGATGTAGGCGGCGCGGGTGCGCAGGCCGGGCAGGGCGAGCGCGGAGGCGGCGTCGACCTGGACGAGATCGCAGTATTCCTCGCCGAGAGTGCGGTTGCCGGGCAGGGTGGTGAGGGAGAAGTAGAGCAGCGCGGCGGCGGTGCGCAGCTCGGGGGCCAGAGAGTGGGCGGAGCGGGCGCCGAACAGGCGGCGGTAGAGGTCGGTGAAGGAGTTTGCGAGGTGGCCGGTGAAGTAGGCGTCCTTTTGGTGGGAGCGGACGATGTCGGGGGCCGTGGCGAAGGGGTACGGGGTTGGTGATGATGTTGACGATGATGTTGTTGTTGTTGTTGATGATGATGGCGATGGCGATGGCGTTGCTGCGGTGGCCATGGCTGGGTTGTTGATGGAGGATCGATCAATCAATCAATCAATCAATCGCTTGCGTGCGTCCTCCTCCTCCCTTTTTTCTTTTTTTTCTTTTTTGTTCTTTGCTCTTTTTAGGTGCGCTCGACAACTGGCTCGCAGGAAATATATGGCTCTGGCTGATCAATGGCGGCGTTGATGGCGAGAACTTTGTCAGAGAAAGCGAAAGCGGCAGAACGGGGGAAAGGAGGGAAACGAAACGAAAAGCCTTATCTGAGGTTGAAGGAATGAATGAATGAATGAATGATGGCTGTCGGCTATTATAGCGCTATAGTTTGGGCCTCGGGACGGGGTTTTTTGTGCAGGGCGACCCCCATGTTTTGGCCTGGGTGTCGAATCGGGCGTTGGATAATAAAAACAAAAACAAAAAAAAAAAACAAAAAAAAACAGCACGGTTTGGAATTAATTACCTATATGTAATGCGAAGAAAGGGGAAATTCATTGATACATAATCCGTATATATAATATTAACACTAGTATAATTCAATAGTATAGTATAATAACATATATTTGTTTTGAGACGAGCAAATAGAAGCCGCCTATATGTACCTGTATCGATTGAAACATAACGTTGGGGTGTTTTGATAGGGGGGTGAGAAAGGTGTAGTAAGGATGCTTGATTATTCTAAGTTATCTACTTCCTAAAGACCCCTAATTTATAGTTCCCACACACTGTGCCCATTGTACCTTCCTCAATCTCCCCCAATACACAAGTGGTGTTGACCACAACACCAAGCAAATACCATAGTAACCACCAGGTAAATACATTAAATTCCATCATAGCAAACCCTTTCTCCAGCCCACAAATCTTCCCTCATACTCCATGACCGCAGCTACCCACCCTACAGCCCGCAGGCTGTCCTGACCGCAGCCAAGTCCTGCAGGAAGACCTAGGCACCAATCTGCAGATTGGCATAAAAGTATAGGGCAATAGCGACCCTGGTTATTGGTTTGTAGTGATGGCGCTCTCTGTACTTATCTAGTATTTTCCTTGGTTGTTTAGTAGTGGTGCGTTGTTTTGCAAAGGAAGGGATATTGACTGCAGTATAGCAAGCTGTAAGGCTATTGAGAACCAGTAGTAGAATGCATAATAGATTAAACATTAAATAAGGAAGAAGATGCGGGCGCCATCAGGATAATACTGAGGCTTCGTCCCACTCTCGTCACCATGAGAAAGGTGTGGTAAGGATGCTTGATTATTCTAAGTTATCTACTTCCCAAAGACCCCCAATTTATAGTTCCCACACACTGTGCCCATTGTACCTTCCTCAGGGGGCTTCCAGGTATTGACCTGCTGAAGGAAGGGGAAGCCAACATTGAGATACTCCATCATTGGCTACCTAAGGTTAGTAGTACCTATGCCTACATAACTTACAGTGGGGAGTCAAAAGTGACGAGCAAATCCACTTTTACACCAAAACTTACTACTTTTAGAACTAAAAAAAACACTTAAAATTATATTATAAAAAATATATAAATTTATATATAGTAATTTAATATTTAAAATTATTATTAAAAGATTTTTTAACTTATAATCTTTTTTATTTATTTAAATATTAATATTTAAAACTATATAAAAATAAGCTATAGTTATATATACTGTATTTTTAGCGCTTATAGTGCACTACCCTGCTATAATAGTTATGCTAAAACCCACTATAAAATATCACCCCTCACTATAATAAAAACCATTTATTTTTCATATAATTTAAATCTATTATTTTACATAAATTATTTAAGTTGATAATTAGGAATTTTAATATATATATCTCTAAGTAATTTATTTTATTAATGTAAAATTTATTTTTCTATAATATAATAATTAATAAGATATTCAGGTTTTAGTATGTTAGATTTAGTGGATCTTTTGCAGGGTAATCTAAATTGCTCGTCACTTTTGACGCGGGACTGTAGTAGGTACTAACCCTTATTAATGAGTGGCACCCAGCAGGCGCTCTACAGTACGTATAACATTTTTTTTTTTTTTAGTCTGTCACTGATAAGAAGCGCTGTGACGTATGCTGCATTTTTTTTTGCCCACTAGCGGCAGGGGCACCTGTTCCCGCACCTACCCTTACAATCAGGGTGCTAAAAAAAAAAAAAAAAAAAAAAAAAAAAAAAAGGCAAGGGACGGACGGGCTTTGATCCTTCATCGCCTCAGAAACCACACCCTTTTTTTTTTTTCTCTCTCTCTCTTTCTCTCTCTCTTCTTCTTCTTCTTCTTCTTCTTCCAACATACATACATGCATCGTGCGCAGGAAGAGCACGGCCGTTCGTTCTCCCAAACCCCCATGTCTGTCCCTTTCATGGTTCTTTGCAGGTGCCATTGGGTTGACAACGCGTTTCCACCATGGATGGCGATCCTGCGGTAGAGCCTCAGCTCGACGCCTTCAGCTTGACGTTTCCTCTGCCGTACCGTGTCGGCTTTATCGTGACTCTGGGTGAGTTTTCGCTTTCTTTGTGTGGCCTGAAAAGAGGGGAAAAGGGGCAAAAAAGAAAAGAAAAGAAAAGAACAAAAGAAAAAAAGAAGCCTTCTACGAAAAACCGTTCAATGTGCTGACGACGTGTCCCCCCTCCCCCCTATTGATAGCTGTCTGGGGATGGGGCCTCAACCTCCATGGGCTGCATGGCTTCCGAATTGACGTTCCCTCCCTGATCCGATACCCTGGACGAAGCTCGCCGCAGCACATATCGCACCATCTGTCGACGTACCGACTCGCAATAGTTTTGACGGCGCTGTTCTCGCTGTCGATTACGCTGTTCTGGCTCTGCACCTGGCGCGTGCCGTCCCGGGTCATTGCCTACGACTGGATGCCAATGACCTACCTGGTCGCGCTGGTCGCCTTCTTCTTCGTCCCTCTGCGCAATCTGCCCGCTGGCGGGCGAAGGCGCTTCCTCGCGACGCTGCGGCGGGTGAGCATTGGCGGGATCGCAGAGGCCCAGGATGGCAAGTTCGGCGACATCTTGCTGGCGGATGTCTTGACGTCCTATGCCAAGGTGTTTGGCGACGTGTTTGTCACGCTGTGCATGTTCTTCAGCGCCGGGGGCTCCTCCACCGACCATCCCGACAGGAGCTGCGGGGGCACGCTCTTTGTCCCCCTGCTCATGGCCGTGCCGAGCATCATCCGTCTGAGGCAGTGCCTCGTCGAGTACCTGAGAGTTCGACGGGCCCCGTACGAGGAGTCCACGGGCTGGGGTGGGCGGCACCTGGCCAACGCTCTCAAGTACTCGACCGCCTTCCCCGTCATCATCACGAGCGCCCTGCAGAGGGGGGCCGGGCCGGACAGTGACACGGTCGCGCTGCACCGGGCCTGGTTGGCAGCCGTCTCGGTGAATTCGCTCTATTCCTTCTACTGGGATGTTGCCAAGGACTGGGATCTGACGCTCTTCTCGTCCAAGGAGCGAGCGTCGGTGCATCGCCCGTGGGGCTTGCGCGATCGCCTGGTCTTCCCTTCAGCTGGCCTGTACTACGTCGTCATCGGTCTTGACTTTGTGCTGCGCTGCTCGTGGTCCATGAAGCTGAGCCCTCATCTGGACAAGTTTAGCGACTACGAGAGCGGCATCTTTTTGGTTGAGTTATTGGAGGTGTTTCGGCGATGGATGTGGATTTTTTTCCGTGTCGAGACGGAGTGGATCAGGAATTCCTCTGCTGGGCTCGGCCTCGACGATATCCTCCTGGGCGACTTTCAGGGAAAACATGACGATGACGACTAGGCGACACGGATGCCTGATGGAGTGTCTTTCATCTCGACGGCAAACATCCCCCCCTTTCTTTTCTTTTTTCTTTTTTTCCTTTTTTTTTTGTTTTTGCAAATTTCCCTGCCTCTGGATGTCATGGCAGTTGGCGCGCTTGGAGTGAAACATTTTGGTAAAATTCTTTTTCTATTTATATATATATAGACGTTTGATTTCACATATTACCTATGCGTTGCCACTCCTACTACGTACTACATATACATAGTTCGTACATGGGGGGGCGAGAAGCTACTTTTTTTTTCTTTACAAAGTCGCTGTCGGGGGGGGGGGGGGGGGCCACCGTCGGGATCAGGGCGGGCGATGCGGCTTGGCTAATTGGAGGCATACGAGAGCCCGGCTAGGCGCTCATGGATCTATTTTCTCCGGCCACTCAGCTTTTTCAAGATGATTATCACCGACATCGACGGTCATTAATTTGCTGCGGAATTCGACAACACAAAGCACTACGCACTTGGCGGCGGTGGAATAGTCCCCCCCCCCACGCGCGGAGAATAAACCACAGGCAAACGAAATGAGCCGCAAAACCATACTATTTCTAGCATCCAAAGTCTGTCAATTGTGAGCATGAAGAGCGTTGCTGCTATAGAGGACAAATATTGTGGACCAAGAAGAAACTAGGCCTACGGAACGCGTCTTCCCTCCATCCGTACTGCAGGGATGGATTCATTACTTAGGGATCAGACGGTTCCGTGCTTGCGCACGTGCATTTGCGTCTCACGTTTGCTTCGCATCATGAGACGCCTCTTCGGGGGAGAGAAGGACTGTTTTGAAAGCTACATGGGGTCCCTTTTCTTCTTCATCTCCCCCTCTTCTGGCCCTTCCCTCCCTAGCCGTGCAAATGAGAAAAGAGATGACAAAACTTCACGGCTCGGGGAAACAGACCTCCCCAAAACGGACTGGACAAGGAGCCCATGCTCTGTCGCAGAGTCCCGTTAGAGGGGGCTCAAGGCCGATGCCCTGCATGCCATGGCCCATTTTAGAACGAAGCGTCAGCACGGCAGGGCACTGTCATGCTCCATTCCGGTGCATTGGGTTGAGCTAGTGAACTGACAGAAGCTGGCGGTGCTGCCAAATGATGCGAAGAGAGGAGAGGGCTTGCATAGAGCAGCAGCGTACAGTATATCCGTCGCGGCGGTGCGACGGGGAGGGTCATGGATTGCATGTGCCGGGCAAGGGGCCTAGAGAAGCAAAAGCGAGATTGCGGTCCAGGCCGAGCATTCGTATACAGTACTGGATGGGCTCAAGGATTACCACCATGCCGCATAAACTGGGGGGGTGGGGGGTTGCTATGGAGTACCAAATACCACGTACGGGACACAGAACGACTTGACCGAGGCACCGACTATCGAGCTTCAGACGAAGGGAGAAGGAAGGAGAGGGCAAAATGTTGCATGTCAGACTGGAATGCTGGGCACCAATCATGACGCCCGCTTCTCTGGCTGGCCGCGCCCTCAGCCCACATGTTCCCGTCTGTGCTGATAGGACGAAAGGCTGGAGAAGGAAGAGAGGAAAGTGGCGATGGATGTTACACGGAGGATCTGAGATGACACCGAGAAACGAAACGAGAGCCCGATGACGCCGGCGCCGTGCGTGCGCGCAACGCTGTCCATGGCTAGGCAGCCTTATCTGAACTGCATCCCCCCCCGGCGGAAGGTTGCGCAAACTTGGCAAAGGATCATGGCTCTCCTAGAGCGGGTCACGAGCCGCCTCTGCGTCTGTTGTCATGATGGGTTCCTTCCGCCCCCGTTTTGCTCATTCCCATCATCGTTGTAGCTTGAGAAGGACTGAGTGGCCACGACGCAAGAGGCCCCCCCATTCCCATTCCCCCCCATTCTCTCGTCTTGGGCTTTGCTCATGGTCTCGTGGATGCTTGTCAGCGAGCTTACACTCCATCGCGTTCACGGCTTCGTTTGCTCTGCGAGTCTGCTGCAGAGGCGCGGGCAATCAATCCATCCGGCAGTGATGATCGGCCATGCCGGATGAGGCTGCCTCTGATCTTACTGTTTGCGCCTCGTCTATCCACACCCTCCACCCACGCCCTCCAGTTTGCACATCGCATCTTATATTAGGTACTACTACTACTACGGAGGTACTACCGCTGCGGAGTATTATTAGTAGTACTCCGTACAGAGTAGTGCTGCTCCATACGGTGATTGCATGCAAATCCGCATGTAACAAGCATGCGCGAAGTGCGAACTCATCATGCGCGCGGCATGCTTCTTTGGTACGACCTTTGTACGCCCTTTACACCTTCGCGCATCGTTGCATCCGACGCTCATACACACACTTACACACACATACGCGCACACTGATACGCACAGCCGCTGGAAGAGTTCGCGGCATTCATTACCACCTATGTGTCTCGTCTCTCAGTTGCTCGGGATCGAAGAAGGGGGGCCCCTGTGGGGGGTGGCTCCCAAGCACGGGCTCCGTGGTGTGTTTTTCTGCTCCATCGCTGTCACTGTCAATTTCATACCCCAGAGGACGGTGCATCCATTTCCACGTGGGTTACTTTTCGGATTGCCTGACCCTGCTCTGGTATTGCTTGCCTCGGGCCAGCCTGTCTCTTATTATACCAGGTGTGCGCCCACTACTCTGAAATTTTTTTTTTTTTGGAAATCTTTTTCTGTTGGGTTTCTTTTGGTTGTTTTTCCCTCCCCCCCTCCCCCCCCCCATCTCTTCCCTCATCAACACTCTCAACAGGCCAATCTTTTGGGTTCGAGCTCAAAATCTCCCCCCACCTCGTCCAGCTCCTGTTACTTGTTGGCTATTGGAAAAATCATTTGTTGCCGGAAGATGCTCCACCAACGGTCCGTCTCCGATCCGCCGTTGGCCAGTCCTACAACGCTGGGTCGCTGGGAATCGCCCACCTTGGACAGCCGGCCTGTTACGCCTTTGGCGCCGCACGATGCTCACGTCTACGCGAAGAAGCCTCTTCCGCCTCTTCCCTCCATGACCAACCCGTCGGCTGTTCCACCGCCTCTCAACATCAAGAAGAAGGAGAGGAATAAGCCAACTTCCCTCCCGGTGGGGTCGAGCGCGCCGTCGTTCCCGGGATCGGATGATGCGCCGCAGATGGAAGCTCGAAGCGCCTCGCCTCATCCCGCCCCGAGCACCCCCGCCAAGCGCGGCCATCCTCCTCGCCTGTCGAGCCTCCCCAGCCCTGTATCTAGTATCAAGCGGCGGACGTCGAAGAAGGTGATGCAGCTCATGGGACATGATGTCGACGTCATGAACCTTGTTGGCACTGCTGCCCCTCCGGAAGCCGATAAGGAAGCCGTCCCCAGAAGTCGCCCGAGTTTTGACGACCCACCAGCCTTGAATCCCACGGCTCATTTGCAGCTTCCGGAGGAAGGCTTGGTCCCAGTCTTGGAAGACGACGACGGTATGGATGGCATGTCCAGCAAGAAGAGCTCCTGGGGCCCGGGGTCACCGCACTCCGCCTCTGCGTTTCAGCTGGCTCCCCATCCCTCTATCCGACGCCGACGCAGTGCCCGAATCTTCGACCACGACGGCCCTGGCCAGCTTGCTCCACCGGAAGACGCCTTGATGCCCGCAAGCCTGAATCCGGACTATGACGGTTTCGGCGACGACATGGCCGCTGGCGAGTATCACAAGTTTGCTGTTGAGCTGGCCGCCTCTGCGGGGGCGAAGCCCAGCGCCGGAGAGGCCAGCCCTCCCTCGGTGGCAAAGGGTAGGCGGTCATCCATCTTGAGCTTCACATCGGGCTCTCAGTTTTCTCGCCTCCGGAGGAGACCAACCACTGCCGAGCCGCACGCCGCGAGCGTGGGCGGCAGCAGAAGCAGCAGCTCCGCCGAGACGTCGTCGCATGTGCAAGCTGCCCCAGCGCCCGAGGCCGAGGAGCCCTTTGTCCCCAAAAGCACGTTTGAGAGCGACTCGGATAGCGATCACACAAGCAGCAGGAGTCGATGGCGCAGAGACCGCTCTACGCACAAGGGCGAGGACCGTGGCAGAGACCGTGGCAGAGACTCGCCGGCGGCCATGACGCGCCGGGATGACGAGCCGAGTCGATGGGCGAAAACAGGAGATCAGATGAAGGGACTGCTGACGGTTGGGAAGAGGCGAAGAGAACAGCAGCAAGCAAAGCGAGAGACGGGCGTCCCAAACGAGAGCGTCTTTGCATAAAGCGAGCGCCGATAATTTGCCCTTTTTCCTATTTTTCCCTCTCTCTCTCTCTCTCTCTCTCTCTCTCTCTCTCTTTTTTTTTTTTCCTTCTTTTTTTTTCCTCTTTTTTTTCTTAGTTCCCCTTCCCCCCTCCCCCCTCTCTTTTCATGAAACGAAGGCATGATCAACAATGGGTATGAATCTATGTTACAAGCATGGTGGACGCTATTTGGACTCTCTTCCCCCCCCCCCCCTTTTTTTTTTTTTTTTTTTTTAGTCTTTCCTTTCTGTACATCTCCGGAGTGATGGTCTTGGGCATGGATATCTCCCTGTTTGGTTGGCATTTGCCTTGTTGCATACGATTATATACCACTCTATTAGTACTATGTCGTTGATAGAAGGGGAAGGGGCTCTGGATACCAACGGCTTTAATACCGAAGTACATTTTTTTTATCAAAATAATAAAAAGAAAAAAGAAGAAATGAAAAAAACCCCAATGACGGGGGAAATTTTTTTAAAAAAATTAAATTGCTTATAAATTTGCGACATCCGCATAGCAGAGCTTCTCTTTGGAGAATCGGAAAGCTGAAAATGTCCTTTTGTATGTAAGGAGCTGACGCTAGACTGACTTGTCACCCAACGAGGTCTAGATAAAAAAAAAAATCTTGGAAAGAAGCTCTGACAGCACGGGCGATCGCGCGCAACGGGCCGAAAGGCAAGAAGAAGAAGAGGAAAAAAAAAAAAAAAAAAAAAAAAAACTCTCCACCGGCCCCGCAGAAAACGGGCGCAAAGAGGTCCGGGTATTTTGGTCCGTGCCATGTGTATGGAATGGTTTGACGGCCATGCGGAATAGAATAGTTAGTGGTGGTAATACAGTGGTAGTAGATGGGGCAAA
Organism: Trichoderma cornu-damae; assembly: GCA_020631695.1. Lineage (NCBI taxonomy): Eukaryota > Fungi > Ascomycota > Sordariomycetes > Hypocreales > Hypocreaceae > Trichoderma > Trichoderma cornu-damae. Next base: position 4,365,159 of record CM036090.1, on the reverse strand, counting down.
GGAATTGATGCTGTTTGCGGGCTGTAGATGCTGAGGGGCTGCTGGGGTTGAAACGACGACGTATGCGTGTGTGTTTGTGTGCAAGTCCCCCGCCGCTGACTCTTTTGTATATAGCATTCATGGAATTTCGACAATGAATGGAATTGCGTGTTTCGTGGGATTGTCTAGCTTTGATGGTCCTTGTGGTGCCTTGTTGGAATGAGAGGAGATGGGACAGGCATGTAAGGAGATGGCGGACGTTGTAGTGATGATGATGATGGATAGGGGGGGGGCTGGAATGTTGTTGATGAGAGAAAATATCTTTGATGGAACTGTCTTAAGTCGTATTTCTTTTTTCTTTCTAATTTTTTTTTGCCCGTCTTTCTGATGGCTTTCTTCGGGAGCTTCTGCGTGGGAGAAACAAGAATACGGTATCTGTGTAGGTGAGCCGTCGAGCTGTAAATAAAGAGGCACAGAGAGAGAGAGAGAGAGAGAGAGAGAGAGAGAGGCATGCAGATTTTCACTCGCCCCCTTATACTGCTGCCACGAGACAGGACAATCTTCCCAATCATCTTGATGGGAAAGAATGACGGCAGTATTTCCCCTTCACCCCTGGATACCCAAGCGCGTTTTTCCCAACAATGTGTGATTTTTTTTTTTTTTTTTGATTTTTGATTTTGATTTTGTCTCAGAAGGTAGGCAAATGTCGCACGTCCGCTCGACAATCTTCGCCTCATCTTCTGGAATGCCGGTGCAGCTAAACAGTAACAAAACTGGATCTGGAGAGATTGGCCAGTCTCCCTTTCCCTTGGCCTCTTTTTTTTTTTTTTGATGGTATATAAAGATTGGAATATTCGGCCAAGAAGATTCATTTTTTGGGGGGGGGGGAAAGAGGGAATCCCATCAGCATCTGTCATCGTTTTCCCCCTTTCTCTTTACTCACTTTGCTTTCACTCGTTCTTGTCGAAGCAAAAGCAGACAAAGACCAAAACAAACCCCCCTTCTTCCCCAGAGAGAAGAAAGAAATCTCGGATCATCGAGATGCGTGCCACCATCGTTGTCACGGCCTTCATCGCCTCTGCCCTCGCCGACTACGGCATCAGCCCCGAGAAATGCGCCGCAGAGTGTACTGCCGCTCGTGGCAAGTGCGTCGCCAAGCCCGATGCCAACATGGCGGAGTGTGCCTCCGAGTACGCTGCTTGCCTGGGCTACAACCCCTTTGGCGACCATGGCGACCGCGAGGAGGAGGTGCCTACCAAGTGCTCCAAGCCCGTCATCGCGCCGACGCGGCCTCCCCCCAAGCCAGACTGCCGGCACGTCAAGGAGTGCGAGGAGGAGCACGGGGAGCACGGGGAGCACGAGGAGCACGAGGAGCACGAGCAACACGAGGAGCACGAGGAGCACGAGCAACACGAGGAGCAGGAGGAGCACGAGCAACACGGCCATCACCATCGCAACCAGACGTCGCCGCCTCCGGTTCGGCCCACGCACCCCGTCGTGGTGTCCGGCGGCTCGGGAGCGAAGCCGTGGGATTTCTTCAGCTTCTTGGCTGCCGGCATCGCTGCTCTTTTGTAAGGGGCCAGACTCGGTTTGGCGGGTCGGTCGATTGGATTGGTTCGATTAGCTGTTGGTTGGCTGGCCGGATTGGTTACATTGTTTTGACGGAATCAACGGGTCGGTAAACAGTAGCGCAATGCCGTTTCCTGCTCCGGGGAGAGAGATTTGAGGGGGGCCATGAATAAAATCCTCCATTTCGTTCTTGTAACAATATGTTCTCCCCCTAAGCATCATCCGTAGGATTTTGGATTTGGGGACGTTTTTTGTGGCAAAAACTCCTCGGGCATCAAACTTATCTTCAATCCCGGGCTCGGCTTTTGGCAAGTCCGAATCGCACCCCCCACCCGCTCCTCCCCCAAAGTCCCCAGAACGTCGCCCATCCGCCGTCATTCCTCCATCAAACAAACACCGCCTTCATCTCCCGACGTAAAGCGCCCGAAGCGGAGTTTTTTTTTTTTTTTTTTTTTTTTCTTCCTTTTTCTTTTTCTTTTTTTTTTCTCTTTTTCTTGTATTTTTTTTTGGACCGGCAACGCTTCCAAAGGCGAGACAGGCGAAGCGACCGAGGCCCTCACCGTCCCCGACGCGGGAACATGACCGCTCAGGAACTCCAGCTGCGGAACGAAGAGTCGATATCCGCCGCACAGGGCCACGCCCGTTCCGCGCCAGATCCGGGAGTCGACCGCTCCGAAGCCGCTCTCTCCGACGCCGAGGTTGCGCAGGTCAAGAGCCGCATCGCCGAGGCGCTGGGCGTTGGCAGCCATCCGGCGCACGAACACACCGGCGCATCGCTGTACTACGATGCATCGACGATGGCGTCGCTGAGCCCCTTCTCTTTGGTGAGTGTTTTTTGCTTGGTTCCCGTCCTGGTCCGTGGCGTTGGCGGTGCCGGCCGGCACCAGATCGGGGCGCTTGCTGACGGCTCAAAAACGCATCGACATGCACAAAAACGTTACATAGGCCGCCGTCAACCGACTTCGCGCATACAAGCCTCCTCCGTTCCCGCTGTGGGATAAGCTCCCCGCGCGCAAGCGAGCAGCCGTTTTGGTGCTGTTGTTTGCCGATCGATGGGGCGACCTGAGAGTCGTCATCACCATGCGCGCGGCAAGTCTGCGGAGCTTCTCGGGCCACGCCGCGCTGCCGGGAGGCAAGGCGGACGATAAGGAAGAAACGCCGTGTATGGGTGGAACCTTGGGAGAGAGAGAGAGGGAGAGGGAGAGGGGGAGAGAGAGAGAGAGAGAGAGAGAGAGAGAGGCGATGATATGATCCTTGACTGACGTGAGGAACAGACCAGATCGCACGGCGAGAAGCATATGAAGAGATTGGCCTCCCAATGGACGACCAGCGGATACCCAGGCCGTTCCGCATCGAGCAGCTTTGTTGCCTCCCGCCATCCTTGGCCCGAACGCACCTCGTGGTCACGCCCTGCGTGGCATTCCTGCACGCCGACCGAACCTCTGGCGACGCCCCGCCTGCCTTGGTGGAAGAGTCCATGATCCCCCGGCTGGACGCGCGAGAGGTCGCCGCCGTGTTCAGCGCTCCCTTCTACAACTTCCTCAAGGCCGCCGACCTGCCGCCCCGGCAAGGCGAGACGCTGCCCCCGGGGCACTGGTACGACGGCGCGTGGACAAACTGGAAGGGGGAGCAGTGGCGAGTCCACAACTTTTACGTGCCGGTCAACAACCAGAAGGTATCGAGGCCTAGACGGGGCAGCGCGGCCCAGATAGAGCTGGCGGACAAGCTGGAAGAGAGCCAGGACCACGAGGGCCGCTTCAAGGTGTGGGGCTTGACCGGCAGGGTGCTGGTCGACGCGGCCAGGATTGCGTACGACGAGGCGCCCGAGATGGTGCACAACCTTGACTTTGGCGACTTGAACGTCATCAGGATCGCCGAGGAGGAGGGCGCGCTAGACGAGAGCAGCCTCCCTGCGAAGAAGGAAGACGAGCAGAAGCCGGCCAAGATGTAGCGGCATCCGGGCTGTTTACGGGACGAGGCAAAGGCCTGCCGCGATCACCCCCCCGCGACGGCCCCAATCCAAGTTCTACTTTTTGTACATGTCATGGAGTAGAGACGACGAAATGCTTGATTGAACGGATGGAGGAGGGGGGGTTCACAAGTAGTCATGTCCCGCGCAGGCAGAGTAGCTAGCTGTCTGATCAAAAGGTTTGCTATTGCTGTATGCCAAATCGAAACATGTCGCTTTTCTAATGCACAATCTTGAGCCACAAAGTCTTTGAGGAGCACATGCCCGTGCGTGTGGTGGATGGCCAAACTTCTAATGACAGGCATTGTCCTTTGTGGCCGATGTAGAATGGCCGAACAAGAGGTAGCCGAAAAAGGCACCCAGCGAGACAGCCACCATGACCCAGCCATTGTAAGTCATGAAGACGAGCCTGTTGTTGTTTTTTTTTATAGGGAGGAGAGGAAGGGGAGGGGGGGAGGGGGGGAGGTGGATTGGATTAGAAGGAGAGCTAAGAACCGAAAGCCAAAGGGCTCGAGGATAGGTAGGTGTACATACATGAGCATGAAGGCGTAAAAGTTCTGAATGGCATAGAGCGCGGCTTTGATGACGTGGCCTCGCTTGCTGACGATTTCGCGGTTCTGCCCTGAGCGGTTGAAGGCGGGTGTCTCAGCAAGGATCTCACCATCATCGTCATGATCGCGATAACCAGGCGCAGTGGCGTCTCGAGGGCATCTTAGCATGCGAATGTTTCGATTCTTTCTTGTCTTTTCTTTTCTTTTCTTTTTCTTTTTTTTTTCCTCTTCTTTTCTTTTTTTTCTTGTCATTTTCTTTTGGAAGAGACGGGCCATTGGACAAAAGAGACATGGGGGATGTTTACACATGATGGATGCCGTACATGGGGGATAATATAAACACCGTAAGGGGTAAAAAAAAAAAAAAAAAAAAAAAAAAAAGGCCATGCAACGTATTGTTGTGCAAAGGAGAGAGAGAAAGAGAGAGAGAGAGAGAAAAGAAGGGTCTACTCACTGGGCACAGTTTCCAGTCGTGCCGCCAGAGATGCCTCATAGCGGCGAGATACCGAGCGCAGAGCTTCGTACCCGATGCCAATGAGGACGAGGGCGACGAGGGAGAGGACGAGCGACGCGTTGGAGCGGATATGCCACTGACGGAAGACGATGCAGAGATTGGTCGTGTCCCAGGTGAAGAGCATCTAAAACGGAAGCGGGCCGAGCTGAGCTGAGCTGCGAGCGGAAAAACCGAGGGAAGAAAGACGACCCTCTCACGAGGTCACTTGAAACTTACGCTCATGCTGCACATGTCGTCCATGCCGCCGCCGCCGTGGCCACCGTGGCCTTCGTGGCCCTCTGAAGAGTGCATGTGGTTGTGGTGATCCATTGGGGGACGGGGAGAAGAGAGAGAGAGAGAGAGAGAGAGAGAAGATGTTTTTGTTTTTTGTTTTTTTTGGTGGTTGGATTGTTGAAAACAAAGGATTCAAGAGAAGAAATAAAAAAAAAAAAAAAAAGGCTTGCCTGCTCTATTGGAGGAAAAGAAACCAACCCCCCTTGACGAGAGCGGTGGGCGCTCTGGTGGAGCCCGGCAAAAAAACGAATCAGGGACAAAATGGGGGGGGGGGGCAGAGCTCGCGCCATCGATGCGGGGGGGGGGGGGACGCACAGGCGTACTGCGGAGGATCTGCCGGTACCGACTCGTACCGATACCGCCGGGCTGGCGGGTTAACCTTGGTGACGCGGTACGGCGCAGTACATGTGAGCACATTGTGTACCTCTTGTGTGCAACCAGGAGGGGGGGCTTCTTGGCCCGCCCCCATCTGGCTTCTGGCTCTGGCTTCTGGCTCTGGCTCTGGCTCTGGCTCTGGAATTTGGCGCTGAACCAACTTTTGCCGTGCTTTTGGCGCGCTATGGGTGCCGTGGTGGAGCTTCTACAGGGGGGAGGGGGGGGGGGAAGAACCTCTTAAATACAGGGGGGGCGGGAACCTCTAATCATGAATTACAGGGGGGGCGATTCGGGGCATCGCGCACGGGCAAAAAAAGTTTCAGCCCAGCTCTGGATATCATTTTGATGGCATTTCGGCTGATGGCCTGTGTTTTTTTTGTTTTGTTTTTTTTGTTTTTTAGTTGCTCATTATTGATTGTTTCTTTTTTTTTTTTTCTAAAGGTAGGATGTGATTTGCGTGGGGAAAAAAAAAAAAAAGAGTGTGTGCTTTTGATGCAAATATACTCACATGTACTCTTCAATCTTCTGGGTGTCGCGATAATGGGTACCTAGTGAGCGGTTACTGCTTGGCACAAGAAGGAGAAGAAGAGGAAGAAGAAAAGGAAGAAGAGGAAGAAGAGAAAAAAAAAAACAGGAGAAAGAGAAAGAAAGCCTACGGAGCCACATGTCCGTCCAGCTGCGAGCAGCAAAAAAAACAAACAAAACAAACAAACAAACCAACCCCGAGACAGTCAGTCAGTCAGTCCCCCTTTTCCCAGGCTGGGCGGGAAAACGTTCCATCTGGAGGCATATCCAAGCCGGCATCAATCAAGCACAGGTCTCTCCCATCGAACGCGGCGTAAATTTCTTTCTTCTTCTTCTTTTCCCTCTCTCTCTCTCTCTTTATCCCTCTCCCTCTTTACTCTCTTTTCCCCCTCCATTCAGTCTCTCTCTCTCTCTCTCTCTCTCTCTCTCTCTCTCTCTCTCTCCGTGTGTTTCTCAAAAGTTCAAAAGCTTGCTTGCATTGGCTGGGTTCAGGCCGAGCGCCGTGCGACTACAGAATCCTCCGAGCCCAGCCTCGATGTAACTAAAACAGCCCCTTGCATAAACGTTTCTTTTCTCTTCTGTTCTTCTCTTCCCCATTTCTCTCTTTTTCTCTCTTCTTCTTTTCCCCTTTTTCTTTTCTTCTTCTTCTACAACTTGCTTCCAGAGGCTTTCCAAGCCCCTTTCTTGATACAAAAAAAAAACTTTGTTATCCATCTCCCACCAAAAGGTTGATGGCCGACGGGCAAAGGCAAACCTCGCCCACGCTTGCCTCGTCGCCAAAGAAGAATATCCCCTCTTCGCCCATGAATCCCATCGAGCAGGCCTTTGCCGCCTCGCTCAACGGCGGGCTCCCGCATCAGGGCGGCGCGAGCTCCCAAGGCCAGGCGGCGCGCAGGCCGATACACGGCGACAGGGCGCTCTGCGAGTACATCCTGAGCACCGTCCAGGCTCCCGAGGGCTCCCTCAGCATACAAGAGTCTACGATTCCCAATGCCGGCTCGGGCCTGTTCACGACGCGGGACCTTGCCGAGGGCGAGCTCATCTTCACCTCCGTCCCCCTTGTGCTCTGTGCAGAGGTCGGCGAGGGCACCGAGGCGTGCGATTTCTGCTTCCAGCAGAGGCGGAGAGTCTTTCACCCAGCAGAGGATCGCTTTCTTGCGCCGGGAGAAATCTTGCCCGCTCTGGAGGTTTGCAACGGCTGCCGCATGTACCAGTATTGCTCGCGGGTAAAGTCGACGGCTCCCCCTCCTTTCCTTTTCCCTTCTTTTTCCCTTCTTTTCCCCTTCTTTTCCACTTCTTTTCCACTTCTTTTCCCCTTCTTTCCATCATTTTCTCTCTCTCGTTTTCTGTTCTCTTATTCTTCCGTCTGCTCTTCTTTCCTTCCTCCTTGCTACTAGACTTCTCAAGTGCCACCGTCCTCGCTAACGCCGCACTCGCACGCAGTCGTGCTGGCAGCGTGCCTGGGATACCGGCCACTTATACGAATGCGGCCTGCTGGCGGGTGCCGCAACCGAGGTCGAGACCAGAACTCTATACCGTCTCCTGATTCTGCTGCGGAAGAAGGTGCTGCTGCCGGACCAGGCCGGGGCCCTCGCCAGGCTCGCAAACGAGGTGGCCGGTTTCGAGAGGCGCGCCAAGAAGACCTGGCCAAAGGTGCAGGGCATTGCCCGCGAGGCCAAGGAGCGGACAAAGAGCGAGCTCGACCTTGCCGACATTTTGAAGCTGTACTGCATTGTGAGTGCCAACGTCCGAGGCTCAAAGCTCACCTCCCGGGTCCGGGTCGAGCTGACTCGTCGCCCTCGCCTGCAGATTCGCGTCAACTCCCTGCCAATCGACCAGACCTACCGAAACGCGCCCCTCGGCAGCGCCCTAGACCTGGCGGGATCGCTGCTGAACCACTGCTGCGATCCCAACGTCGTCGTCGTCTTCAACAGCACGCAGGTGCAGGTTCGGGCCCTGACGAGCCTCAAGGCCGGCGAGGAGCTCCTGCATTGCTACCGAGACCTTTCGTACGACTTTACGTTTCGCAACCCACGCATCGCGTCCAGGTATCAGTTCAGATGTCGTTGTACGTCCTCAGCTCCTCACCCTGCCCCGGTCCTGCCGTCCGCGGTTGGCATGCTGACAAGGAGAAAACACGCCTCAGGCGCCAGGTGCGGAGCAGAGTCCGATCGCCACCACAACGAAGCCAAGAGCGATGCCGACATTCTCCCTCTCATCCTCAGCACGCAGGCGGCGCTCTTCGACGTCATAGACGACGCCAAGAAGCAAGCGTTTGCGTCGCCTTGCCGGTTCGACATCGCGCAGCAGTTGTCCAAGGTGGAGGGCATCGTCAAGACGGGCTACGCCGGGCTCTCGTGGCCCAGCAACCTCGAGCCGCTGCCGACGGTGCTCAAGGCCCTGGCGGCGCTGTGCGAGAGGCAGGGCGATCTCGTCAACAGCGTCAGGATCCGCATCAAGGCGCTGGCCAACACCAGATACCGAAGGGGCCTCCCCTGGTCGGAGGACCTGATCGACCTGGTGCTCTCGCTGTCGACCTTTACCATGTTCCCGGGCCACCCCGCGCTCCGAGACCGCACGCTGCCCAGGAACAAGGACTTTCAAGACGTCTTCATCGGCCACCTCCACGCGCTTCACGCGATGCTGGTCAACTTTTACGGGGAGCAAGGGAGGGTCACCAAGATAGTGCGGAGCTTCCTGCAGAGGGAGACGAGCAGCTACTACGGGCCCATGCCGGCGACGAGGGCGTTTCGGCGCAAGTTCAAGGCGTCGCAGGAAACCATACTCAAATGGGCGGGGGTGGACGAAAGGCTGTGGCCTGTGGAATAAAATATATAAAAAAAAAATAACAAGAAAAATAACAATAGAAAGAGAAAGAGAAAGAGAGAGAGAGAGAGAGAGAGAAGCTGCTCACAGGCTGACTTGCATGGGGATTATATTGGTCGTGGGCTTTCTTTCTTTGGTGGAGGAGGATGAGGAGGATGATATCGGAAGGGCTGTGGGAGAAGATGTATGAACGCCCACACAGTGCCAGAGTTGGGCTCCGCTCCGCACTGTACGATATGCTTGCTGCTACCTAGTACTACGACTTACGTAAGGTACTACAAACTATTAACTGCTAACAACTACTAACTACTATTAACTACTATTAACTACTAACCTCTTGCTATACAGCCCGGAGAGCCGGGAAGAGTGTCAATTCATTTATAGATCGTTTAAAGTTTTGCCATGTAACTAATAGTTAGCCTTAGCAGTAATAGGTAGAATAAGTTCGTGCTTAGTCCTCCTCAGACGATTTTGTTTCTTTTTTTTTTTAACGAAGTCAATTTCTCTTTCTCTCCTCTTTTTTTTTTTTCTTGATAAACAACAATCATCTTCACATTATTTATAATCACACACACACTCTCTCTCTCTCTCCCATATTTTCTTCATATTTTCCGCCTCACTTTTCGGCACAGCACAAATTCGGCTCCAGAGTCATCGCAAAAATGCTCGGACCGCCAGTCAACCTGCCTAAGTGGTAAAAAAAAAAGAAAAAGAAAAAAAGAACCCCCCCCCCCCCCCCCCCCAAAAAAAAAACAACAACAACAGGGCCTTTCCCTCCCATTTCCGTGCTGATGCTTTTGCTTTCCCCAGGCTCGAGGCAAACTCTCACCTGCTGCAGCCGCCCATCAACAACTACTGCGTCTACAACGATGACTTTACCGTCATGGTACGCCTCTCCCTCCCTCTCTCTCCCTCTCCCCCCCCAATGCCTCCCCAAAACTCACTCAATCTGCCCCCCCGGGTCAGATCGTCGGCGGCCCCAACGCCCGCACCGACTATCACATCAACCAGACGCCCGAGTGGTTCTACCAGTACCGCGGCGCCATGACTCTCAAAGTCGTCGACGGCACGATCTTCCGCGACATCGTCATCCGCGAGGGCGACATGTTCCTGCTGCCGGCCAACACGCCGCACAACCCCGTGCGCTTCGCAAACACCGTCGGCGTCGTCCTGGAGCAGCGCCGCCCTGCCGACGCCCTCGACCGCATGCGCTGGTACTGCGCGCCCTGCGGCAGCATCGTCCACGAGGCCGCCTTCCACTGCACCGATCTGGGCTCGCAGATCAAGCAGGCCGTGGAGGACTTCAAGGCCGACGAGCAGAAGCGCACCTGCGCCCAGTGCGGCGCCGTGGCCGACTGGGCGCCGAAGCCGGGGTCGATTCGCGATCCGAATCTGGAGTGACGGCCGCGGTAGGGCGGATGGATTCCTTAAGCGTCTTGGGTCTCTTGAATATATGCAGCGGCGAATCCGGTTGCGGCTGCAAGAATGGATGAGCGTGCTCGAGTAGTAGTGTTGTTGTTGTTGTTGTTGTCGTCGTCGTCGTCGTCATCCAAATCTCACCTCTTTGTAACTCTCTCATCACTGCGCCGATACCCCCCCCCACGGCGCCCATCTCATCTCATCCATTCATACGTACATATACATTTTATATATACATATACATAACATGCCCATCACGTCTCCGAAAACTCATACGCCGACCCCGACAGCTCGACCGGCACCTCAATCCTGCCCTCCTCAACCTCCCTCCCCGCGACCCTCACGCCCGCCCTCATCACGTCTCCCGGCACGACCGGCCCGACCCCCGCCGGCGTCCCCGTCAGCACCACGTCTCCCGGCATCAGCGTCATCACCCGCGAGATGTCGCTCATGATGCGCGGGATGCGGTAAATCATCAGGCCCGTCGACCCGCGCTGCCTGGGCTGCCCGTTAACCTCCAGGAACAGCTCCGCGTCGTGCGGGTCCGCGATGGCTCTCTTGGGGATCATGTTGCTCATGGGTAGGAACGTGTCGAAGCCCTTGGCGATGTCCCACGGGAGGCCCTTTTTCTTGGCCTCGTTTTGCACGTTGCGGGCCGTCATGTCGATGGCGACGGCGTACGCTATGTAATATTACCATCTTTCTGTTAAAAAAAATTTCATAAAAATTATATGTAAAAAAAAAAAGTGACATTTTGGCTTCTTGACTTTGGGGCAACCACATCAGCGCTCTCACCTTGGATGGCATCCAGCGCCCCCTTCTCGTCCTCCGGATGCAGGTTCTTCACCGTCGACCCGATGACGAGCGCCAGCTCAACCTCAAAGTGCATGTCCACCCCCTTGGGCTGCAGACACGGGCCCTCGCCAGGCAGGACGATTGACGAAGGCGGCTTGAGGAAGAAAAAGGGCTTCTTCGGCTTTGCGTTTTTCAGCTCCGCAATGTGGTCCCTGAAGAGCATCATCACGTTAGCCCCAGCTGAGAAAGATTTTTCTCATATCATCTTTCTCCGTCTCCATTTGAAGAAACCGCAATGAGCGGCAAAAAAAAAAAAAAAAAAAAAAAAAAAAAAAAAGCAGACCGGCTCCCGGAATCCCCCTTACGCGTAGTTGCGGCCGATGCAAACGACTTTGCCGGCCTGCTTCAGAGACGAAGCTTGCGAGGCCACGGTGGCCATTGATCTCCTGAGGCCAAACATTGCGGCGCAGCATCCAAACGAGGCTTCGTGGACAACGAAAAGAGCGTGGTGCAGAGCGGCCCAAACTGCTTCCTCCTTCCTACCGAATCCGGCTTCAGTTGAAGCTCTCGATGCTGCCAAATCTGAAGCTTGGTTTTGGCTCGGTTGCCGAACGGCGCACCGGCCGTAGCCTCGGCAACACCAGCTCCGTCCGATTAGATTACGGCGCCCCAAAACCCCACTACGTATGTATATATGTAAATAACACATCACACCAGCGCGGCTCCTCAACGCTGTCAGTGAGCAAGTACGAGGATTGGTTTCATGGGTAGAAAATATTATGAGAGATTCGTCTTCATTCGTCTTCATGGCACACCCACCGCCTTTCTTGGTCTTCTCTTTAATAATGCCTAAGCTATCGACGCTCCCCTGCACCAAATCTACCTACAATGCAATACCATAGAGATGCTTCCTCCCTAAAATACCGTCATCCAACCACGACTCATGTTATTGCTCAGATACATACTCTTTCCCCCCCCCTCCCCCCTTCCTATGTACTAGCAATGAATAACTGAATCCATCATACTCTAGACGCCATGCCACATTTTGAAAAACCAGAAATAGGAAGAAGAAGAAGAAGTAGAAGTAGTAGAAGAAGAAAGAAAGAAGAAAGAAAGAAGAAGGAAGGAAGGAAGGAAAGAAAGGGGGAAAGAAAAAAAGAAAAGAAAAGAAAAGAAAAAAGCCCACCCCATGCTCGTAGTTCATCAGAAGAAGCCCTCGCCCCAAATACGCATTGGGTGACATCAAGCCACGTAGCGGTACATTGACGGCGCGTCTTCTTCGTCTGGTCGCTCCAAGTACTCTCGTACAATGAGATCCTCGATTCGCTTCTTGATGAGCGACACATCGGGCTTGAAGCGGCCTACTAGCTGGGACAGAACTTCGCCCACCAGCTGCGAGTGGCTGAGTTCCTTTCGCGCCCTGGGGAGCTGTTAGCAGCCGACATGCCAAATTCGGAGAGGTGCGCGCGATTCCAACTTACTTCATGATTCTCACAATCGCCGCGTCGACAATGTGAGCCCGAGTCTGGTTGTTCTTCTCTTCCGTAGTCCTCCTCTCGTCCTTGCCCTCGACCTTGGACGCAGCGCTGACGATGGGCGCCTTGATCCTGATCGTCTTGCTCTGGAAAGAAGCGTTGAACGAAAATCTGTCGCCGGGCTTGATGCTCCTTGTGGGCGGATCCTTGGCCAGAACGCGAGACTTTGGTGCCACGGCGATTGCCGTGAGCGCCCGCGAGAGATCCTGTGTTGAGATGCTCGTTTTGGCCTGTATTTCTTCAAAACTGAGGCTCTCTTCGACCTTCAAATCGTTGAACAGCATCAGCACCACCATGCCATACGTGGGCACGTTCATCTCGTATCGGCGCTCTCGCGCGAGTGGCCCAGACTTCCCCTCGATAGCTGGAAACGTGCATTTGACATCCGCGCTGCCGGTTGTGCCGATCCATGTGAGCTTTCGGCCGTTACGGTTAGTCAGGTAAAACTGCTCAAAGCTGGCCTGCAGCCGCCTAACTTCGTGCGGGTAGCTGCAGCCCGTCATTGGCCCCTCGCCAAGCTGGGCGGAGCGCCCCATGACCTCCTGGGGCCAGTAGTTGGTGGTGAGGACATTGACATTGAGGTCGATGGCATGGCCGTCGCCTCCCACATTCCGGATGTGGTCGCGGTACGTCGACGTCAGCTCTGAAGACGTGACGAGATCTCTAAACATTCCCTCAAACTTGCTGGTAAACTGCTGCCCCATTTCCTGCTTCATCCGCGATATGATTTGCTTCTCGACGTCGTGGCTCTCCGACTTGCCGTGGAGCAGCCGCCGTGCGAGGTGGCGTTGGTAGTACGTCTGGAAAAGGTCCTTGTCCAGCAGGTACCGGATGAGGACGATTGCCTTTTCGAGGATGACGTCCACTTCGGCTTCGGTTTTGCCCCTGATGCCTCTCTTTAGGCTGTCGTCGATGAAGAGAGAGACGTATTCCGAGCTCCGGTTAAACAGGTTGATGAAGTCGGAGAAGCTCTTGGTCAGCGCAGTCTGGATCACCAGATCCTCTTGAAAGCACGTTGTGAGCATGTAGTCGAATTTGTCCTTTAGCCGGAGCACATCGTCGACCCATCTGATGGCCGCCGCCGTCTGTTGCGCGGCCGGGTTGAGCGCCTTGCCCTTGTCGCCGTCGTCTTCGCCCCCTCCCTGAGCGGTCGAGAAGTCGGTATCCTTGAGCACGTTTTCAATCTCCAGCCCCAGCTCGACAACTCGCTTTTGCAGTATCTCGCGAAGAGCCGTCTTTTTGTCATCCACCCTCGAGATGAGCTTGTACAAGATGCTGAGATCGTCGATCTTGTCATTGTCAATCATCCACCTAAGGCCGCTGCCCTCCATGGCGAGGAAGTCTTCCAGATGGCCGAGAATCAGCTTCCGGTCCACCACCTCTGCCACCTTGGGAAGGGTTTCGAGCTCGATGGTAGTGCCGCACCTGTCCTCCTCTTCCAGGAGCCGAGACTCTGTGTGCCGCAGCCACGTGCTGGCGTCGGATTCCCGCAGCAGCCGTTCGCATTCCTTAAAATAAAACGCTTCGCTGTTGCTGATGAATCGCGGCTCGAAGATTGTGAGATAGAGCTTATTGCTTTCCGATTCGTCCTCGGTCTCGTACAGGCAGCTCAGCATTCGGCTGCAGCTGCGGATGAGGTTCCGATCAATCACGTCCCCGCACCTTTCCATGTTGATCTGGTCCAACATGACCGAAATGAGAATGTTCACAATTAAGCTATCGGAATTGGAGTTTAGGCAGGAACGTAATATGTGGTCCCGGAACAGCGCAATGGTCGTGGCGAAGATGGGCACCCGCCGTGGCTCCTGTTGCGTGTAGCCGCGGTCCAGATACATGAGGATGTCCGCGGTCATGTTCATGCACATGTTGTGGTCTTCCCATGTGTCTCTCAGGCCCTTGAGGAACTTCTCGCCCGTCTGTCTCCGCTCATTAACGGATGCGGATGATGAATTGTCGAAGCCAACACTGATAAGGTTTTTGGTGACCAAGACCTCAATCTTGGGAATGACATGCTCGGCAAACCATTGCTCCTCGAATTCCTTGACTTTGTCGTACAGTACCTCGCCCTTCTTCTTCAGCACTATCTTGTACGCCGCTCGATATAGCTCTTCGAAGGAAAGTCGACCGCAGCTCTTGTTATGGATATCGCGCAGTGCTTCCTTGATCATATTCCAACATGCTTCAAAATCGGCTCCCTCGCCAGGCCCGTTCGGCTGCGAACGATGAGTGTCAGTACATCTGCGAGGCCTGGGTTTGAAGTGAAATGGGTCGGGAGATGGCGCCTGCGCATGGGCAGGCACCTGCTTGCTCGGACTGGAACCCATCGTGGCATGTTTTTTCCTTCTTCTTTTTTAGGCAAAGAAGAACAGGACAGAGGAGGAGGAGGAGGAGGAGGAGGAGGAGGAGGATAAAAGGCACAAGTGCGTCAAGAACAGGGGCATTGATGGGGCTCAGTCTAGCAAGGCAGGATGCGCTGAGCAGCAACAAAGAATATTGCGCCGTGAAACGAATTTGGGTCCAACTTACACGCACAATCCGACGAGGTGGGCGGATGCGCCCACGAGCCCCCGCTCCCCCTCGCCCTGAGATCATGACTAGCTCAGCTCTCGGTGAAAACCCAGTGGGCAAAAAAAAAAATTAAATAAATAAATAAATAAAAATCCCCCCCCCCAGAAGAAGCTCCAAGAAAAAGCCGGCCAGCTGTCGTGGAAGCCCAGTCGCAGTCGCGAGACAAAAAAGGCCCCCAAAGGCGTCCAAAATTCGTCTTGTCGCACAGATGGTGGGGGTTACCGGGCTAATAAGCAGCTGGCGGACAGGGCCTTCAGCTGGAGCTGTTTTCCAAGGACAGAAAATCCTGAATGGCCAAGGCAAAGATTGAAGATTTCAGCCGAGGAGACAACAATGCGGCGCTGGCGCTGGTTCTGGCATCCTCCCTGCAGGCATGGACGCAAACAAACGCCTGCTGGACAAGGTGAAGGAGCTCAAATCTGCCCGTGACAAAAACAAACCAAAATCAAATGGGCGAATCCTCAATAGTAACTCCGTGCCGAAAAAGGGACTTGCCGGGGTTTCCTTCTTGGACGGAAGCAAGCCAAATCTTTTATCGATAAACCGTCCTTTTCACGCCCATTTCGGTAGGGGTCCGACGGGCCAAGGTACGGAGTACATTCCCGTTGTGCCCGTCATGGCTGACAAAGTGCCTGCAGGGCCATGGAGCGAGAAGTACGGAGTACATGGGCCGCATGTCGAGGTCATGTACGGAGCAACTTGTGCATTACCTAAGGTACCGACTGGCTGACGTGCCAGGGCAGGTTTAGTTATGTGCTAGTCCGTAGTCCGTACTTAGTAGTTACTAATACTGAGCAGTGCGCCTTCACGTGAGGAGGTCGACAAGGCTAACAGCATTTGCGTCGCACATTCACGTGATGCGGCCCGCTCTTTCACGCTCTTTCTCTCTCTCTCTCTCTCACAGTCTCTCTCCAGCTTAGTAACAAAACGACCGCCCCAGCTCATAAAGGGCATTCTATTTTTCCGACCGACAAATTGAAGGCAGTCTGCCAGCCTTGTTGTATAAAACGTTCGTGACGAGGCAACGCGCGTGAGGAGGCAACATTTGAATTTCTTGAATCCATCCCACACCAGGCCACAAGGGCCTCTGCCGTCGCCATGAAGCTCGTCAGGTGGGCATCCCGCACGAATTGCCCAATTGGCTCCATCAGCCAGCCTCTCCATGCCAGGCTGAGCTTCGTTTGAGCTTCACAGCGCTGACCGTACATGATGGCAGGTTCTTGATGAAGTGTGCCAACGAAACGGTGACTGTTGAGTTGAAAAATGGTACGATGCAAGACCGCCATCCATGCCTTGGGCATCACGCGCCTTCAATCAGCGACCAGACAGCCGCTAACATACCCCCGCGTCAGGCACCATCGTCCACGGCACCATCTCCTCTGTCTCTCCCCAGATGAACGTCGCCCTCCGCACGGTCAAGGTGACCGCTCGCGGCCAGGATCCTCTCGCCCTCGACACCATGAACATCCGAGGCTCAACAATCCGATACTTCATCCTCCCCGACTCCCTGCCCCTCGACACCCTGTTAATCGACGACGCACCCAAGCCTAAGAACAAGGCACGAAAGGAGGCTGACCGGGGAGGCCGCGGAGGCCGTGGAGGCCGTGGCAGAGGAGGCCGTGGTCGTGGCCGCGGCCGTGGACGTGGCTAGAGGGTTTCAACCGTGACGATAATAATTACGACAAAGGGGACAGAGAAACCGAGGCATCATATCTTTTTTTTTTTTCAAGCTGGCCGGGCTGAGCTCCATATCGGTGGGGAGAAGGATCTTTTGTAAACAATACAGAACAAAGGAATCATTTTTTTCGAGTTCAAAGGACTGTGGGGGCGATCTCGCAAACTTGCGATGGGAACGGCGTTTTGGATGCGTTTTGCCCACATAAAAATTAAGAAACATACGACATTTATTCGGGGGAAACGGAAGAAGTAAGGGGGGGAGGCGAGGATGGGGGTTGCACCGTTTTTGATATGGCAGCAAAAAAGGGAAAAAAAAATTTATTTCAAAAAATGACAAGAGATATCAGAAAATATATAAACATGCTTGCGCATCCATTCTTTTTTTCTTCTCCCTTTGCTCCAACATGCTGAAACTCTGACCAAACCTTTATATAGGTATATCCTTTGTATGTATGTATGTGTGTGTGTATGTATGCATGCATGTACATCGATTCAGGGTGCCGTATGCCTCCATATCCGTACAATTTGTAGCTTCTCCCATCCAGCCGTCTTCCCACTGGATCCAACAGTGACCGCTTTCCATTCAGGCCCCAGAGCCCGTATCCGAGCCTTGACCTCCCCGGGCTTGTTCTGTGCGCAGAGGAGGATATAAGCACACCCTCTCGGGGAGAGAATCTCGGGCAGGGCCTCGATGAGCCTGTCCGTCGTCTCCATGCCATCTCTGCCCCCGGCATAAGACAGGGAGAGCAGGTAAGAATCGTCGTCGAAAGACGTCTCGTCGGGTAAATCGTCCGCGAACGCCCCCGGCCGAGAGGGCATCTCCGACGTGGGCACGTACGGCGGATTGAACACCAGCACATCGACGGACTGCCTCCTCAGCGGAGCCGCCAGATCGCCCATGAAGGAGCCCAAGCAAATCCCATGCGCCGCTTCGCCGCCGCCTCCCTCGGCGACCGAGTCGGCTTGCGCCTTCGCAACGGTCGTGATGGTGGCGCGGCAGGCGAAGGCATTCACGTCAACCCCCGCGGTGAGGATCCGGTTCGTCCCAAAGAGCGCTTTCGCATGGGCGGTGACAAAAGCCAGGACGACGCCGGACCCCGTGCCGAGCTCGATTACAAACGGAACGGCCGTGGGTGACGAGGCAGCGGAGAACGAGTCACGAAGGAACTGCGTCTCGGCGGCAGAGGAGAGGGTGTCGAGGAGCAGGAACGAGTCTTCGGCGGGCTCGTAGACTCGCTCGTAGGGAACGTGAGAAGTATCCGGCGTTGGAAGCATGTTTTATATATATATATATAAGAGAGGGAGTTGAGATGAAAATGATATGGGATATGTTTTTGGCGAGAGCTTCATGAATTTTTTTGGAATTTTTTGGAATTTTTTTTTTTTTCAGTGTACAACGTTGGAAGCTTGTTGCTTCATTGAATAAGGTGTTTTGGTGGGGCCACGTGATGTCATGTACGAGATGAGATGAAGATTGTACGTACGATAGGCAAAGATGTTTTTATTTTGTTTTGTTTTTTATTTTATTTAATGTTGTTTTTTTTTGGGGGGGGGGTTTATTTTGTTGAAATTTCGTATGCCATCATGAGCTTTTGTTCTTTCATGAACATTGTTTGTTCCGTTACATGGAAATGCAAATGCAGCACACCACCAAAACACCCGCCTCCTAAAACACCATCACCATCACCATCACCACAATCACCACAATCACCACAATCATCCCCATCACTCAACAAAAAATAAATAAACAAAAAAAAAAAAAAAAAAACTCACCACCAACTTCCAGGGTTGATGGGAAGAACCAGCCGCAGAATCCCTTCTTCACAAAATCACACACCCCCTCGTCTCCCCCATCCTCACCTCAACCGCCCATTCTCCCCCGTCAGGATCCAGCCCCCAGTGCACGCCCCAGCCCATCCTCTCCACCATCCGCATCACCCGCCGGTCATACATCCCTCCCAGATCGCATCTCGGACACGCCCTGCTCTTCGTCTTGTAGAACTTGGGCGTCTCCTTGATGCCGCCGCCGCCACAGAAACTGGCGCATGTGGCGAAGTCCATGTACGGGCCGCAGGGGGTGGTGATGATGGCCCAGACGTGTTTGCATTTTTTGTGCTGAAAGAAGGTGACGTTGCACATTTTTTCCCCCTTCTTTCTTTCTTTTCTTGTTTCTTCTTAATGATGCGTTTAGGTGCGTGCGAGGATTTGAGTCCGTGTTCAAGTAATGTGTAGAGTTTATCAGATTGTACGTTGACTTCCGGTTTGGAGTCTTGGAGTTGGTGCCAAATTTGAGCCGCGCCGTAGCAGTATAGCAGCGAAAAAAAAAAAGAAGAAGAAAAAGAAAAAGAAAAAAAAGAGAGAGAGAGAGAGAGAGAGATTGAGAGAGAGAGAGAAGCACAATGGGAAAAAAAAAAGAGAAGAAAAACAGAGGTGAATTTCTCCTTCGACAGTGAGAAAGTGAAAGCTAGAGGGGGAAGACAGGCCGCATGCAGCTGGCAGTGAATCAGCCAGTCCAAGACAAACAAGCAGATGCCACGATAACCCTCTCGGGTTCCCGCAGTGATGAGATGAGAATGTAGGCCAGGAAAAGAGCCTAAAGTTTCTAAAATTGAGTACATGTAATAGTTGTGCCTTTTTGCCAACGCTCCGATATTCAACGCAGCAGAGGAAAGAATGAAGGAGAGGGAAAAAGAAAAGACAAGACAAGAACGACGAAAATTGTTGGAAAACATCCAAAAAAAAATGCCCACCGTGAAAAAATTGTGAAAAAAAAAAACGATATTCCAACGCTCACATAAATTCCTCAAGCTTCATTTCAAAAGTCTGATTTCACGTCACGCAAAGGACGATTCAAGGGTAATGCCATCGCCCGGAGGCAGTGTGTCGGTCTCGTCGGTCTCGTCATTCTCCAGCGGAAGAAGCCTCGAGAGCATAGACTCCATCCGCTCCATGGCCTTCTCCATCGCCGCCAGCCTACCGGCCATCTCGGCGTAATCCTCACCTACTTCCGCGAGGGATCCCCGCAACTTGGGCGGAATCTCAAACATGGAGTCCCGGCGCGAAGCCTTTCTCACCATGTCGTGCGGCTCCTGCCGCTGGTACTGCCTCCGAATGAGATGGTGTGTCAGGTCGTCGTCCACAGCAATATCGTCATGCACGTCGTCGGGGGGCGGCACGTCAAACACCGCACGGATGTACTGATAAGCGGAGAGCTGCCACCTCTGCCAGAACCATTTCCGGGCCAGCGAGCCGACGGTTCCACCTTCGAGCCCGTTCGTCGGCCAGAGCAGGCGGCGCTCGGCGACTGCGATGAACAGCAGCAGGGGGAGGTTGACCAAACGAACTGTGGCGACATGGATTTTATGGAACCAGCGCGGACTGACAACGAACTTGAGCGGCAGCAGGAGGAAAACAGCCAAGAGGTTGAAGGGGGGCTGGTAGGCAAAGACAGCATCCGCTTTGACGCCTTCGAGGGTGAGAACAGCCTTCCGAAAGTGTATCTCGGCTGTGGCGTTGCTGGAGATGTTGCTGAACGTATTCGACAGCATGGAGACGAGGATAGTGAGGAAGAGGGTGTTGCCCAAAAAGGCGAATGTGATCATGACGACCGGCCCCAGAAGCCAGTGGAATTCCACCTATATTCCACCGCCATACGTCAGTACAAACAGCTCCCATGAGAAGAAGAAGAAGAAGAAAAATCCATCATGTCGACTGCTCTTCTTTTGAGAAAATCATACCGATCGATGAATGCCAGTGCCGTCAAGCCCAAACCAGATATATATCATCCATTTCGATATGGTACTGGAAAAGTCAACATTTTATCAGTACGAAGCTCTCTCACTTGCGGGATCACTCTTTTTTTTAAAAAAAAAAAAAAAAAAAAAAAAAAAAAAGAAAAGAAAGGAAAGGAAAGGAAAAAGGAGAGAGAGAGAGAGAGAGAGAGAGAGAGAGAGAGCTCAGTCAGAAAACCTACAGCAGCGGGTGGGCTCCCTGCCCAAGCCACAACAGCGACAGCAAAAAGCCAAAGAAGCACCAAGCCGAGAGCGCTGTGAGCAGGAAGAAATCCGCCATCATAGATCTCAGTGATAAGAACACCAGGTTGTCGGACAGCCAGTTGAACGCCAGGCGAGGGACCAGCACGGGTGCCGCGAGCGCCAAGACGTCAAACGCCTGCTCGGCCGGCCCTGGCGAGCCGGTCCGCAGTCCATGTAAGCGAAGGCTGCTGTAGATGACGAAGAGGAAAATAAAGGTGACGTCGAGGAAGGACCACAGGTTTTGGGTGTACACGTTCCTATACCAAAAATAAAATAAAATAAAATAAAATAAATTGCACGTCAGCTCTCTCTCTCTCGCGGTGGGCATGACGGACGACATGGCAATGGATCTCATGGACGCTCCCACGCGCACGCGTCCGTGGATAGAAGGAAAGGGGAGGAGGAGGAGCATGAGGGGGGACAGAGAGAGGCTCACCATCCGTGAGCGAGAATCGTCGCAAATTGATCCAAACACCAACCAAAAGCATAAATGGCAAACGCTGCTTCCAGCAGCGGAATCTCCTCATTCCTCCGCATAATCATGACGGAGACATACAGCCCCAGCAAAATGGTAAACTGGATCGCCTCGAGGTAGTTCCGCGTCCGCGGGACGATGAGCCGGTACTGGTTCAGCAGGGGCGACTCGCGCGGGTCATAGAGCGAGATGGGCTTCAGCTTGTAGTGATCCGGGATGATGTCCCACGAGGTTGACGGCGTGTATATCACCCGGCCCTCGTATATGGCCGACACGACCCTTTGGCACGTCGTCGAGCTGAGAAAGTGCCTGCTCTCTGTCAGGATGGCAACCTCCAGCGCCGGCAACGTCCGGTGCGACGTCCACCAGGCCTTGTCCTCGGCCTCGTCTCGCACGTGCTCGGGCGCATGCTGAAAGGGCTCGAATCCGGCAACGAGAATGTGTGCCAGCAAGAGCAGCCCATCGGCACCATCGTGATCCTCGCCAAAGCGGCGCAAGATGCGCGTGGCAATGAGCTCGCACAGCGTAGCGCGAGTCCAGTTGACGTTTTGCCGGTTGCTGGACCGGGACTCTTCGTCTAGGAACTGCGCCCTGTTGACCAGCAAGCAGTATACTGTAACAAAGCATATAGATATACCCGGTCAGCGTCGTTACTCCCCCATCGTCGCTCTCGCGCATCAATTGCTCTCTCTCTCTCTCTCTCTCTCTCTCTCTCTCTCTCTCTCTCTCTCTCACTTGGCTATGAATAGAAGCGACATGGGAGGACGATTAGAGCATTGACGAGAGAAATTTCATGAGAGGAGGAGCCAAAGGGACCCGGGTGTAGCCTTTTACCAATAGAAACATCCCCCAGCTCATAAAACTTGTCCACGAGCGGCCGGATGACGGTGACATTAATCTTGACATCCCTCAGCTGCTCCAGCGTCAGATAATCCTCCACCACGCTGACAATGTCGCGCCGTATGCGATGGATGTTTGTGTACACGGGCAGTTCGCTGTGCGGGTTCGTCCGGCAGCTGAAGACGTGCTCCCCATTGTCCGCGTACTCGGCGGAGAGGAGCGGCTGCCGCTCGTCAGGCGCAGCCGAAAGATCCAGCCGCCTCCGCCGTCCCGTCATGAGATGGATGGTGAGGATGGCCAGAGAAGGGAGGGAAAGGAAGAGTTTGCGAAAGCTGGCGTTGATGGGCTAGAAGAAGACGTTTCGATTGGTGTTGGTGGTGGTGGTGGGCGGTGATGACGACGGTGGCTGTTTTTATAGCTTCAAGGGACTAATTTATGAAATAGAAGAAGAAAAAAAAAAAAAAAAACAGGTAAAATTGGCAGTGAGAAAGAAAAAAAAAATCAGACGGTCTCGCTACGCCCTCGAGCTTCCATATCAGTGCAGCTTAACAGATAACAGATGAAAAGAAGAATAAAGACAAACCACAACATCGCTAAAGGGGAAAAAAAAACAAAAGAAAAAAAAAAAGGAGAGAAGAAGAGATCGATCCGATGTCTTAAAACATAGTGAGACACACACGGACACACACACACACACTATCAGCTCAACTATCAACTATCAACTTATCGCCCCCCTAAAAATTGCGCTGGGCACCCAGTTTGTGGGCTTTTTGGCACGCAACTTGATTGGAGGCGACCCCCCACGGCGTCAAAGGCGCCAATGGTTCAAAAGCCGGGGGGGCCTCGAGTCGGGTCGAGTCGAGCAAATCCGACGTGTCTCGAATTGACGAATTTGACTTACTGTTGCAGATCCGGGTGCCCGATCCAAAGACGGATTCGACATGCAAGTTGGGCTCTGCCGAATGTTCAAATGAACTGCCTCACAGCAAGCAAGGCATACATACGAGGGTGTGTCGCCAAATTCCCTGTTTAATCTCTCTTTTTTTTTTTTGCCTCTTTTTTCTTCTTCATTTTCCCAATTCAATGATGATCTAGCTAGTAGTGATGATGCATGGGCACTAATACCTTGTTCGCCCATCTTGGTTTCAAGAGCGCCAACTCATTCTCTCTCTCTCTCTCTCTCTCTTTCTCTCTCTCTTTCTCTCTTTCTCTCTCTCTCTCTCTCTCTCTCTCTCTCTTTCTCTCTTTCTCTCTCTCTTTCTCTCTCTCTTTCTCTCAAGTCTACCCAAGCACGCTCGCTCATTATTATTCCCAAAGGCCAAAAAATGAAAAAAAAAATTCACATGAGAGAAAAAAAACACACACACACACACACACACCGCTTGCAACCGTCAAAAAAAAAAAAAAAAACCCCTTCCCGCCTTTACAGCTTCGGCGCCGCCACCGCAAAAGTGCGCGCCTCCTCCGCCAACACCC
Source organism: Trichoderma cornu-damae (assembly GCA_020631695.1). NCBI lineage: Eukaryota > Fungi > Ascomycota > Sordariomycetes > Hypocreales > Hypocreaceae > Trichoderma > Trichoderma cornu-damae. The sequence goes on along the minus strand of CM036090.1, from coordinate 4,341,759 downwards.
ACGCAAACTCCGCCAGGGGCTTCCTCTTCTCCGTATACATCTTCGCCTTCGCGCTGCTGGCCTGCCGCGCCGCGTACCGCGCCGCGATGCCCTGGCACACGCCGGCCAGCTTGAAGACGCTGAACGCGGCGCCCCAGCTGAGCTCCGGCCGCGGGTCGTAGCCCGACACGTCGGTGTACCATTGCAGGATCTGGTCCGGCTGGGGGAGGCCCGGCGTCTTGCCTGGGAGGAAGCCAGAGCCGTTGCTAGACATGGACGCGCCCGGGGATCTGGCGAGGTAGAACTGCGTGATGAAGTTGCACACGTCGGAGAGGGGATGCCCTATCGTAGACATTTCCCAGCTGCAGGTTTCGGGCGGGCGCTGCCGCGTTAGTCGATGTGCATCTTTCTCCCCGTAGCCGAGCGTGTGGATAAGGGAAGGTATGCATAGGACAGGGTTTCTTTCCGAGGACCACTCACTCCAGGATGCCAATCACGCGAGGCTCCGTCTTGTGAAACACCAGGTTGTCAATCTTGAAGTCGCCGTGCACCAGCGTCGCCCTGTCCTTGGGCTGCAGCTCCTCGTTCTTGAAGAAAGTAATCAAGTCGTCAAAGTGCGGCAGCTGTCCCACCGGCTCCTTGGTCTCGACGTCGACCGCCTTGGACTGGCTGGTGCAAATGGTAGCCCACGTCTGCGTCTGGCGGCTGTAAAACCCCCCCGCCTTGCCAAACTTGTCCAGCCCGACCTCGCCAACGTCCACGGCGTGCAGCCTGGCCAGCGTCTGTATCGCCTCTTTCCACAGATATGTCCTCTCCTCGGGGCCGACGCTAGGCATCAGAAAGTCCTCGAATATGCGCCCGTCCAGAAACTCCATGATGTAAAACGGCGTGCCGATGACCGAGTCGTCCTCGCAGAGGCAGTACGTCTTGGGGACCGCCACGTCTGTCGTCTCGAGGGCGTGCAGCGCCCGGTATTCGCGCTCGACCTTGTGCGCCGTCTTGGACAGCAGCTTCCCCGGCGGCTTCTTGCGCATCACGTAGCGTTTGCCGTCGGCCGCGGTGATCTGATAAGTTGGGTTGGATTGCCCAAAGCTAAACTTGAGGCAGCTGGTTAGCTGTGGCTCTCTCTCTCTCTCTCTCTCTCTCTCTCTTTCTTCCTCCCCCCCCCCCCCAAATCGGCAACTCGGCTCCGCCCCTGACCCGGATGCTAACCTGCTTCAAATCAATCGGCGTCTTGATTACCGGTACATGTTCCTCAATGTACTTCTCAAACGCCCTCTCGTCGATAGGCTGTCGCACCGCGCCCGCCATCTTCCTCTGTCGTCTTCCGCGTGCACGGCCTTGCCAAACTGTCCTTATTAAAAAAAAAAATCCAAAGCCAAAGTCAGGCGGATTGGCGATAATTGATGATTATTTCAATCGGCCTCACAGAGTGCACGGATTATATATTCCCAGCTCCCAATCGAAAAGGTCCGGGTGTGGAACAAGGGGTGGGGAGGGAGCAGAAAGAAAGTACCCAATTGATATATATATATAAAAATAAAAAAAAACAAGGTCCAACGTGCCGAGGCTCGGCAGTCTGCATACAAGCCCGGCCGACCCCAGATTTTTCAACCTACCCGATGAGCAAAGCGCCCCCCCCCCCCCCCCTTTTTTTTTTAACACCTCTTCCCCCCTACCCCCTACCGAGATCTCAGCCAGGGGGATTGAACTCTCCTCATTGGACAGTGTGTAAGTTGCCATCTACTAACATGATGCGCAATGTTCCCCCGAGCAGATGCAAGGCATTAATTTTAACGAGACAGATTTAAACTATTGCTTTATATGCACGCCGCCTTGTGCTTGACCGGGAATGCACCGACATCAAGTCATCTCCACTGGCAGCACAAAAAAAAAAGCCAATTCCTCGGCTTATTTTATATATACATATATATATCTTCTATAAAACGTATCACATGAACACAGACTGCTTATCTATGCACAATATCTTTGCACCTAGGTGCTTGTGGATGACATCAAAGTTATTCAACTCTCTCAGCGCCGGTATAGATTACACTTGTATATCAAATGATATCTTCAATTTGAAAAGCTAGGAAAGCCCAAAGTCATATCCGGTGACGGACGACACCCTCACCTCTATATCCACAGCCTACAGAAATCTGTCATCTCTTCCTCTCCTCCAAGTGTCCAGACACTTCTTCTCCTCTGTGACTGTTCAGACATGCTAATATCTATCTGTGTCTGCACACAGCCTAGTCCTGTTTTTTTTTTTATTCAGATCGTTGTTTCCTTGTTCCAATCGTTTTTTTAATGCTTTGTCGGTGATTTTATACCAGATGTTGGCAAAAAAAAAAAAAAAAAAAAAAAAAAAGAGAAAAAAAGGAAAGAAAGAGAAAGAAGAAGAAGAAAGCAAAAAGAAGGAAGAAGGAAGAAGGAAGAAGAAGGAGGAAGAAGGAAGAAGAAGGAAGAAGGAGGAAGAAGGAAGAAGAGCAAAAGAAGAGGGGGGAAAAAATGCCATACTGCCTCAATGCATCTCCATGGTAGCCAGACCAAATTCCCTCCAAAGAGCTTCAGCCCATTCGAACATTTCGTAGTGAGTAGAGAAAGTCAATCAACATAAGAAAATAAAAGTGTGTGGCGAGAGAAGAAAAACAAAATAAGGGGTATCCATCGTGTCGAGTCATCCATGCATTCTGCCCGCCCAACCAGTTCCCCCCTTTCAGCCGCCTGGCATCCCGTATCCGACAATGAGGAGAAATCAACCCATCACTGGACCAGAAACACGTCTACTTCAACATTGCCGGTTTCGAAGGCTTTCCGAACAATATCGTAGAAAGTTGTATAGGTCGCAGACATACCGAAGTATCTCAAATCGGATAATTTCTTGACGTCACACACCATTTGCCGGCCGTTAAAAAAAAACATCAAACTCCCCCGTCCCATTCGACGTCTCAACTCAGAATGATAGCAACACGCATCGTCTTCAAAGTCCCTGTCATCATGACTTCATTATAGGGGGAAAAAAAGGGATGGGTGGGGGAGAATGCTCATTTGCACCGTCAAGTGTTATGAGCATGCTCCAAAAAAAAATGAGTGATAGAGAAGCAAAAAAAAAAAAAAAAAAGGGCGGGGGCAATCAGTTATTAACTGTCGTCCTCTGGGTTTCCTTCGGCGCTATCAGTTTGTGTTTTTGGTTTCTTGCTCGAAGTCGAGGGTCCGGATTCAGATTTGCGCTTTGCGCTTGAAGCTTCAGGGGGGTGTGCGGGTGAGACATCATCACTACCCTCGCCTTCACCCTTTATCACGGATTTGGATTCCATAGCCGCCACCTCCTCGGCCGTCAAGAACCGGCCGCCAGGGCCACGGGGTCGGCGCATTGCATGGTTGTGCCTAGACTCGTGGAGATACGGTTTTCGTCCCTTAGAGGTCAGCCTCAATTGCTCTTCCAGGCGCTGGCGAGCGACGCGTCGCTTGAGGATTCGGTGAAACTGCTTCGCATTGACGTACAGCGGCGATTCCTCGACGGCGCTGGCGGGCATCTCGGGCGATTGTGGGTGCTGCATGGCAGGGGCAGGAGGCATGGGCGGGGGCCGGGGTCCGCCGTGGTTCATCATGCCGGGTGCGCTCGGCACGCCAGGGCTGGTGACTTGACTCATACGGCGCCCGGAGATTTGGGAAATGTTGTTCATCCGAGGTGACGGCCGGCCATCTTTCTTCGCATTGGGCATTCGCGGGGAAGTGTGAGGCATGCTTGGATCCGAGTGCATGTACGGGTAGCTGGAGCCAGATGCGGCGGCCGTGGCGGCCATCGCGGCGGCTTGGATGCCAGGCATGCCATACGGCACCGGCTGCATGCTCGGCTGAGGCACGCCATATTGCGGTTGATACATGCCGTGAGCTGGAGCCTGACCAGGCTGGTGTTGTTGCGATGCGATGATGGGAGAGGATTGCACCGCGTGCTGGTTGATGCCGTGGGTAGTGGGCGAGGTGATGCTGGCGCCCGCGGCAGAATTCGCGTAACCTGCGTGAGAGTTGTGTTGCTGTTGTGGGTATTGCGCGTATTCCATCATCCTACAGAAAGGACAAGGACCAAAACTGGTGTCGCGAAGATGTCGCGAGCCAAGATGTGGGGTGGCGCTATCGCGATTTGCCCTATCACAAGTGCGAAACTTGAAGCTAGGAGACCGGGACGAATGATATCAACAGCGCAACGCCAGAACGAGAACTTGATGAGTATCGCGAAAACCAGACGACGAATAGCCGAAGTTGGATAAAAAAAAATCTCTTTGCTTAGACAATATTTTTTTTCTTTTTTTTTCTTTTCCTTTTTTTGCTTAATTTTGTTTTGGGGAGGTTTAAAATGCGCGCCGGTCGCTTGGGTGTAGGTTGGGCACGTGTGGTTGGGAAAAGGCGATTCGATGCTTGGGTAATCGCAAAGAGAAGCGCGCGATGTTCAGGCACCCAGTCTACCAGACATGCGTTGGTGAGCTGGCAGGTGGTGGGATGGTGCCAAGTACGTGGCTCATAAAGCCGCAAGGCGTCTGCAGGTAAAGTTGTAGTCGCGGGGCAGGCAGAGTGGAGGGTGGCTGAGTCGCCAGGCGCGATAGAACCACGTGAAGAGACAGAGCCAGAGCGAGAGCGAGCGAGATAGGGAGAAAGAGAGTCCAAAAGCTGTCTTGTTCTAATCCCAGGTCGCTGCGACAAGGTGCGGGAAGAGCGGACGAAACAGAGCAGTCGCTTTTCCCACTTCCCCAGAACTTCTCAATCGAGGATTAACAAAGATCTATCCAACCACAGGCATTAGCTCATTTGTATATAGGCGAGACGCTGCGAATGGTGAGACGGCCAGAAGTATCCAGGCAAGGATGGGACAGGGGGGGATGAGCCACCAGCGCCAGGGAGCCACACTTGTGATGCGTTGGCATAGTTGTAGCTCATGCATGACGGAATATGCAGCCAAATCCACCAGGAGGGCCAACAAGCCCACAGCAAAGCCCCCAACTGCTGCCGACACGTCGGCACACAAGTCGACAAAGGCAAATGAGAGCCCAAGATGGAGCTGTGAAGGGGGAGGGCGACGAAACCGCGCCGATCCAGATAAGCGCCATGAGATGCGCATCTCCTAATGCGATGCAGTGTGCACACATGAGGATGGGGACGAGCAAAGCGATGCTCTTTTTTTGTTTTGTTTTGTTTTGTATTTCCTTTTTCCTTTTTCCTTTTTTTTCTTTTTCTTCTTTTTTTTTAAAAAAAAAAAAAAAAGCTTCCGCACAGCGGCCTCCCACGGGATTAGATTGTCTCATCCGAATGGCAGAGCGGAGAGTTGGGCATGGATACTAAGACACGCCATGAGGTGGGGGATCAGGCTGGTGGTGGGTGTTGGCCGCGTCTGGTCAGAGAGAATACGGCCTTTTTGGCCGAGGTTGGTAGTGATGTGTGGGAGGGGGAGATGGGATGGGATGGGACGGGATGGGAAGAGGCGGGCGAGTGAGGCTATCAAGCATATAAACTCGAATTTGTCGCCCACCACAACGGCGCTTGTTGCGGAGCAAGGTTCGAGATGTAACGACAGGGTAGGATTTTTTTTTTTTTTTTTTGAAAGAGGGTGCAGGAGAAACGAAAAGAAAAATTTGCCCGGACGTACTCAGCCCAGCAAAGGGAATGAATGACAAATATGATATGATTAACTGGCGGGGTGAAAACAAAAGAGGCTATGAGAATGCAAACTGTGAGCCCGGGAGAACTGAGCCAGGCAGGAAGAGAGAGAGAGAGTCGATGTAAATGCGTGGGCATCAAAAAGGCTTGTTGCGAATAGAAACAAAATTAAAATAATAAAGCAATGCGACAACGAGGGCGAAGTATACAAAAAAGCAAGGCAGGGAGGGCAAAAGCGGGCAAAAGCAAAGGCAAGGGCAGGGCAACAAAGCAAAAAGCGACAAAGCAAAAAGCAAAAAGCAATCCCAAGAGGGCGATTGGGTGCGGCCCAAAAGAGAAAGGAAATTAAACAGGTAGATAAATAAAACGAGGAACCGGGGAGGTTGTCTGCCATCGGAGACAGGACTACTAGTACCTAGTAGTAGCAGAATGGGGATGGAGGTGACGATGACGGCATCAAGGCCATGAAACGAAGACAAAAATAAACACGACGTACCTTGGTATTTTACGCAGCCACAAAACGAGGCAAGGTGTGCGGTATATCCGGGGGGGAGGGGGGTGATTGGCAGCGGCAAGCTACAAGCTCGTTGGCAGGTATTCCCAGCTTCTGGGAATTCTCGGCAACCATGCAACAGAGCTATCCGGAGCTCTGATTGAAGGCTCGGACAATTGAGAAATGGACACTGCAGATGCGCGCTGTCACCTGATGGCGTGTTGCGCCAATGGAGAGGGCGAGGTTGAGGCCGGCGACGATGATAGGCCTCTTTGTGTTGCGAGCTTGCGATGGACGACGATGAGCTACGCGGACGCAGGAAGCTGATTTGCTGGCGGCGGCGCAGCGGCGGGCAGGCTGAGTTTTACCTAGGTGAGCGGCGGGTACCTGTGGCAAGCCTTGTGCCGGGCGCTGGCTATGACTATCGATGCTGACGTCGCAGCACGAAGAGCGAGCGAGTGGGGGAGGGAGAGCGAGAAGCTTTTGCCTTTTGCTTTTTTTGCTTTTTGTTCTTTTGCTTTTGCTTTTGCTTTTTTGCTTTGCCTTGCTTTGGAGATGGGACTCTGCGCCGAGACGGAGGAGCTCCGAGAATCCGAGGGGAAAGTAGAATAAAACTGATTTTTTTGAAAAAAAAAAAAAAAAAAAAAAAGATGAGATAAAAATAAACCAAGAAGAGCACAGGGCGGAGCTCTGGTCTGTCCGGTAATGGCGAAAGCAGAAATCTTACAAAAAAAAAAGCCAAAGTTTCCGCCTGCAAAGAATAGCAGCTGAAGAACCAGCAAAACAAAGCCTTGTTCAAGGTCTTTTGACGCTGCCGCAAGCGCCTTGGGACCACACGGACACAACAACGAAGGGGCCTGCCTGAGCCGGCGATGGCGTTCGCGGTGTCAATCCGCCCAGGACTCGGAAGAGCCGCAGCAAAATTGGACTTGCTGGGCTGGGCCGGCCGCTGGGGGAAGGGGGAGAAGAGGGGAGGGGGGGGGGGGGGGTAGCTCAAGGTTTGCGCTGCGGCTTGGACGCTCACGGCGGCGGGCGTTGCGCGCGGCTTGGGAGAGGCGGATCGGAACGAGAATAGTCGAGTCGCTCTGAATGGCCAGCGGAAGGCAGAGCAAGTTTGTTTCGTTCGTTCCCTTGCGGACGAATCTGATTGCACGCGTGAGCGCGGGAAGGGGGCCCTTTTTTGGCCCTTTGGCTCTGGCTTGCGATTTGCGTGCGCTGCTCCGGAACGTTGGGTGGAGGGCAAGCACAAAAAAAAAAAAAAAAAAAAAAAAAAAAAAAAAAAAGGACAGGGCAGGGCGGCAGGGCGCGCAAAGGCGGATTGATTGGCCGTTGGAGAGGTGGGAAGGGAGACAAGGCTCGTGAAAGAAGGACGAGGGAAAATGCAAAGATATGATTTGAGGGGCGGGGGGCCAGGTGTTCTTTTAACACTTGTGACTGGCTGATTCAGCCCTAGGGTGGAGCCTGGCTGGTGGCTGGCTGTTTTGCGCCCGCGTTTTGATTCGCCAGCGGCCCACGAGACGGCGCACGGGCCACAATGTGGCGCCCTAATTTTTTTTTTCTTTTCTTTCTTTTTCTTTCTTTCTTTTTTTTTCCCTTTTCGCCTGTTCTTTTGATGCCTGCTAGCGCATTGCCCGTGTGTTGTACTCCGTATTGATACTAATCATTATACACTGTTCTTTGTTTTTGTTCTTTTTTTTTTTTGTTTTGCCTTTCCATCTTTCTTTTTTTCCTTGTTTGATTGTTTCATTGTCTCCCCCTTGTCCGCTTGTACCGGCAACCTTAAGCCCGACAAAACGTTCCTGACCTTTGCCACTACCAAACCAGACCCGAGTTTGCGGCCTTGATATCAACAACAAAAAGAACCGTTGCTTCATAGCCGAGCCGCCTTGGGCAGCAAAATAAGGGAAAGAAAAAAGAAGAAGAAGAAAACCAGAGGCTGAACCTTGCTCCCCGTTACCCTTGCCGACGCACGTGTCTTTTGCTGGATGCTTCATGCCTTCACCAGTTCTTTGGCAGGTCTCATATCAAAGTTGCTTATTAGCCAAGTCATCCGCAGCCCGGTCTCATATCCTACTGTACAAGTTTTGCCGCATGCATGCGTGCTAGTGCCTGGTATCATTGCCCAGCTCCTAGCCCTTGGGAGCATTAGTCCGAACTCCTCCCCGTTGCTCCGTACTCCGTACTTGGTACCCAATAGCAGGGTGCTGCACAGAGTGTGTACAGTACTGCTACATAGGTACGTGATGGGCATGACGCAAAATACAGGGCAGTTCCTGGCATTTTGGCACAAGCCTTCCACTGCCTAGGCACTAAGTAGGTACTATACTTATAGGTACTGTAGTGACCTCTTCGTGAGCCGTACCCCGTGCGCACGCGGGCAATCTCCCATGTTCTGTTCCCATTTTCCATCTACTAGGTAGGTTCCTAATAGCCTCCTCATACCTCATGGCAAGCCCAAACGCGACAGCTTGATGGCACATTCGAGAACGCCTCCACGCGAGCTGTTGGCATGCCGCCATACTACCGCCACCACCCCTACAAGCCGCCCTGTGTTCACCATCCCACCGGAGTGCCGGTAGGAGCGTCGTTCCCTCCTCATCTTCCCCCGCCTTTGGAAAGATCGTCACGCCTTCGCGCGCACGGTACGGCTGCGCCGCGAGCTGTCAACCCTTCCCCCCCCCGGGGGGGGGGACTTGCAGCCCTGCTGTCCCGTCGCAAGCAGTAAAAGGATGCCTCGGACATTGCCATGCCATGCGTCTTGTGGTGGTGGCATGTTTGTGAGGGTGCTCCGTGGGGAGGGAGGGGGAGAATGATTGAAACCGGTGAGTGCCCGCGTCTCGTCAGGGCCCGGCAAGAAAAGTACCTAGTACTCTATACTTGTGCCTCTCCTGCTGTGTGCCGTATACATTCTACGAAGCCACGGCGTATAGAATACCAGCTTTGAAAAGAAGCGGTGACAAGCAAGGGGGGGGGGGCAGCGCAGGCGGGCGCAAAATTGCACCTCGCATGTGCGGCTGAAGGAGAGAGACAGAGAAGGTCAATATAAGTCAAACAGCCACAAACCACGTCTGCGATGAGGCTGCCGCATTGCACATGGCAGAGCGATGTCCATGTAGGAGAGATCTCGTATAGCATGATGTCTTCTCCCGTAAGATACACAGGTGGGACTCGGGCAGCCCCAACCACGCACGTCAAAAAAAAAATAGCAAGAGAGACCGGCGCCATCACAAAAACGAAACCGTTGGGTCTCTTTTAGCTACCTATTGGGTTCTTCGAGGCTTGTGCCGCTGCAAGTACTTAGTACCTGCTGGTAGCCACCAAGGCGATGAGCATGTGGTTCCCCTGCCAAGTACAGATACAGAGCGGCCCGGTGGCACGTGATGGGGGCGAGGTCTTGGCTGTGTCGACGGCAAATATGCCTCGTAAACAAAAGCCCTCTCTATTTCTGGCCGCCATTCTCTGGTCAAAAAGTCGGTGTGCCCAAAAGTGAAGCAGCATGCGCGCAAAAGTTGTGTGCTATGCAGCAGAATCACGGCGCCTCTCGAGGACGCTCGGCGACATCTGCAGCCTCATCTTACAGTATGTATACTTGCTGGGAAGCAAGGGTCGCTTGGGGGATGAGTGATGTAAAGTTCTCGTTCTTTTCTGTCCCCCAATTTCAGCAGCAAACCGAGAGAAATCGTGGCGTCGGCTGCGATGTGACAAAAGAGCCCACGGATCCCATCTCAACCAATCTCGGAGTCACACAGCAGGGTCTAAGAAAGAACGAGTCCACAGTGCAAATTTCTGGTCACGGGCGCTGCTCCTCCCGTTGCCCATGACCCGGTTTTTTTTTTTTTTTTTTTTTTTTTTTTTAAAAAAACCCCCCAAAAAAAGTTCGCCATGCCGGACAGGTCGAGGAAGAGAGAGGCCAGAGAGAGGCCAGGAGAGGGACCAGCTGGAGCTCCGATAAAAGTGGGACTCTGCTTCTCTCTCTCTCTCTCTCTCTTTTTTTTTTTTTAATAAAGCCCGACTTACAAGTACATGGTACATATTCCAAGTTTTTTTTTTTCATTATTAACTTATTATTATCATTATTATTATTAATCAAATAAGAGGGGCGCGACATGTGACGAAGCAGCAAATCATGAGGCCCATCGTACGGCACAGCTCAGCTGAGTGGCTAAAAAAGAGGGCGGCATTTTTTTTTGTATTTTTTTTTTCCCTTTTTTTCCTTTTTTTTTTTTCCTTTTCTTTTCATTTCTTTATTTTTATTTATTTATTTATTTATTTTTTCTGTTTTGGTCCGTTGCCCTGGAGTGGACACACCGCAGGATTTTCGGCCTATGGCTCCTGTTTCGGCCCTCGGTCCCGGCTGAGGGCAGGGCTTTTTTTTTTTTCGGGGCCTGACCAACCTTTGCCAGCGCAAGCTTCATGGGGGCCAAATTTGTTCATTGTTTTATGTACCTGGACCGAGTACTGTATGTATGTATGGTATCACTGGCTTGATTGATTGATTGATTGAGTGCCTCTGCTCTTGCTTTTGCCGTTCTTCGCAGCGTCAGGCACCGCGTCAGCCCTCCGCCCGCGCTCTTGCCTGAAAGGTTCGGAGCCAAAAGCCATTCCCACCGCCAAAAGTTGCCTCCAGGGCAATGTGCGAAGCCGTGGGTTGCAGAGCTTTGCGACAAGCAGCGATTTCGCATGGTCCGAAGGGCTGGACCTGGCCGCATTGCATCACCTGACATGGGTGGTGCACCAAGCCGCAAGTACCAAGTACGAGCGGCTTCCCAGGGTTGTCTGCCTAAGGCACATTAATACATGATACATCAAACATACGGAGTACAATCTGCTGCTGCTGCTACTGTATAGGTAGGTATGGATGCATTGTGGCGCATCGCTCGTGGCCCACGCCAACATGCAGGTTTAAAATGCAACAGGCGATACTCCCGTGCGCAACTGCCAAAGCCCATTAGCAAGTGCATGCAATATCACTTTTGTCCCATGCGTGCAGGGGACGAGCTGTGTGGTGCTCGTCTTCCCCGCAGGATCCCATTCCCGGCCTCTTACAGGGTAGGTGGCCCATCGACAACGTCATGGTAGTATGCATAAAGGAGAACAACCTACGGAGCACATGTGTCGATTGCTGGATGATGAACCAGGGAGATGCTGTAGGCATGGGTTGTGTCGAAAGGAAGCAGTTTTTTTATTTATTTATTTATTTTATTTTTTATTATATTTTTTATTATATTTTTTTTCTTCTTCTTTTGGCCGTCCCTAGTGTCTGCATGTGAACAGGAAAAGGGCTACGCGAAGTAGCAGGTGATGCCCTCAAAGCCACCACTAACTAATTAGCTGAGTCAAGTCATCCATCACCACGACGCTTCCTTGAATTCACGGCTTTGGATGGCTATTCCGACTGGCGCCTATCGAAAAAAAAAATTAAAGAAACACCACGTGCTTTGCAGCCACATCAAAAGGACCTGGCAACATGGAGTAGTAGCACAGATCCAGATGCCGAGCACAGAGCATGTACAATCATCCCGCTTTTATCAGTGCCTCCAAAGTGTCCCCGATTGCCATGCCATGCGCGGCACATGCGCGCCGTTGGGCGGCTCGAGAAAGGGGAGCCTTTAGTGTCGGCAGATGAGCCGCTTCGCGTATGTTCCGAGCATAACTCGGATTGGACCTCACAGAGGCGCATGTATCTCATTTGAGCCTCATTGCGTCTCAAAGGCCCACCGGAAGGACTTCATTGGCGATTTTGAGGGGCGATGACTGGCAGCGTCTCTCTAAGCCAACCATGTAGACATGGAAAGGGCATTGTCCTGGGAATTAAGTGGTATAGTTTTCTAGACTGCGCTGCGTTAAATGGAGAAGAAGAGAAGAAAAGAAGAAAAGAAGAAGAGAAGAGAAGAAAAGGAGAGAAGAAGAGAAGAAGAGAAGGAAGAGAAGGAAGAGAAGAAGAAAAGATCAAAAGATCAAAAGAGTTTGAATTTAATGAGCCTTGCCCCGTCCACCCTTTTACATCGCCCTCTCATGGCCTCACATATTCACATATTCACTCTACACCAGATCGAACGAATGTTGAAGTTGAAAGTCAGGCAGAAGCCACCGGCGTGCGATCTGAGAATCCGGTTGTATAGCCAAAAACCCAATGCGTTTCTTCGCCCGCTTTTATCGTGGCAGAGTTTCGGCTTCTGTATAAGGCATAGAAAGAGACTCCTCGAATACATCTGCACCGGATAGCCCAGGAGTAGCCCGTGTGGCACGTCCGCAAAAATCGTGCTCTATACCCGAGTAACATATCGATTATTATGGATATAAGAACGCAGGAAGCAATTTTCAATGGTCACCCCCCCGGTCTCTAGTCTTTTCGAGCATCCCAATACACCTGGGGTGGTAGTTCCGAACTGGCTTCAAATTGCCCAACTGCAACTGGTAACGGTGGCGACACTCAAAAAAACCACACCCTCCTTCTCCCGGGTTATTGTTATCGCTTTGTCGTGTTAGAGAAGCAATGTGACAAAAGGACCAGGCTAGGCATGGTTGGACCGCGGCATTTGATGAACTTTTGAAAAGCAGGCGTTTACACCTACCGGACTCCCGCGTAGAGAGCATCTAGGAACCAACACAGCTGATGATGGCTCCGTCCGCATTCCAACGTCGCCACGCCACGACGGAACCAACTCCCGGTTTGAATAGCGGTGTAAGGTAAGGATGTCTCCCTCCTCTCCTCTCCAACTACCGAAATATGCTTGCCACATTCGCAGAGCAGGCGCTTATGCACCGCGGGGATTGTCTCAGGCGATGCCTTCAGCTTCATGCTCGTGATGAAGGAAGGGGTGGGTTTCTCCAGGCTGTCGAGAGTGTCAAACGAACCTAGATGACTGGTCCAACGGAAATAACGACTCTATGAAGATATTGGCGCTGAGCCCGATCAATCAGATTCGAAGCTGGCTGCCGCCGGAACGCCACATGAATCGTTGAAGGAATGCTGATGGGGGTGCGTTGCTGTTAGCAGACATCAATTTGGCGGGGAAGCTTGCTCCTCAAAGCATCCTGTCTCTCCCCGTGAGAGCCAACGGCCCGTGTACAGGCTTTCCCTACTCGTATGTAGTATGCCATGGTGCCGCTGCAAAGGAGAGGAGACCCAGTTTGCAAGATTTCATGTCACTCCGATATGCCACAAAAGACTCCCCAACGGCTAACTGTTCGTGACTAGATAAGACGGAGAAAAAAAATATAAAAATAAAACGAAATGCAGACAGGAGGCGTGTACGGAGTACAGAGTAAGAAACCGCCATTGGATCCCCCAAAAGGCCAGTGGCCAAGCCTCGTTGGCTCGCACGATTCACCGACGTCGTTGGGTCCAAGAATAACTACACACATACCTAGTACTTGCTGCAAGGGTCTCGCGAGCCCTTTACGAATCACCATACCTGTGTCTCTGTTTCCCACACTGCTCATCTACTCATGGCGCGACCGATGCTCCGTGCTGACAGAGAGATCCGTGATTGTGGCAAAGTGTTCAAAGTAAAGCTGCCTGGCCTCGTGCAACTGACCTCGTCTGGGTGGCCAGAAACTTCAATAATGCCATTGCAGAATCGAATCACGAGGCATCTTGGATGTAACGAAGAACACGCATGCCGGCCGTGTCTTCGCCTCAACACGTACCGACATACCGACATGCCCACATCTCATTATCTGGTGGCTGACTCGTGATTCTTAAGCTTCAAAGCGCTAGACCAACGCTCCATGTACGTAATTTTCAAACGACAGTGTCCGACGGACATGGGAGAAGCACGAAGCTGAATGACGCAGATGAGTTAATAATGGAGAAGGCGTCCACTCACCATCCGTAGCGGCGTTACGCAGGGCTAGGCGCGCCATATGTTGCCTAGGCCAGGATAGATATTGCTATGATGTCGTGGCCATCAACTAGAGGATCGAGCATGGAGGGAAGGAATGGGAGACGACGAAAGGGGGGGGGGGGGGCTCGTGGAGCGAATGGCAATAATGCCCGCTCCCTTGAGATGGATGAGAAGGATGGCGGCTTGCATCTTCATTTCAGACTGCAAGACCGAGGTACATGCACGGTCCCATAGTCGAAATGGATAACGCAGCGCTGCCCAAGCGCGAGCACGAAGGCCGACCGGATTGAATATGCATAGAGCGAGGAGAGCCTCAAGAATGCTAGGGGCGCTGCGTGCCATAGGTCTTTTGAATATCCACACGAAGCTAGCTTTTCTATATGCGGCGCGAAAGATGGTGTTTTGGCGGAGCCGCTTGTATGCATGTTGGTCGCGCAAGTCGAGGACCAACAACGGTTTTTTCTTCTTCTTCTTCTTCTTCTTCTTCCTTCCAAAAGTTGAAGACCGAAAGGCCACGTTGAATTCGTATCCATAAAAAAAAGTGAGCAGCGACCAACACACACCTCTGTGTCAGGTAATACAATCGGGAGGAGCAATATTAATAGACACCCAGTACGTACGAGTATGCCATGTTGACTACGTCTCCGGCACGAGGCGTCAGGCGGAATCGCTGGTTTCCATGCTCTCTGCCTTCCGGCCTTTTGATGCGCCTGCCTTCGTTGGCGGATAAGGGAAAAAAACATCAGTCAAGCGCGAGCAGGATTCTGGTGCTTGTCTTTCTCTTCTCTTTCATGCAAGTATGCATGCATGCATGCTTGCATGCAGAGCGGCGGCGCTTAGACTGGGGTGTAGCGGTGGTGGGCAGCTTCAAACATCTAGAGGCAATTGCGCCTAGGCCGAATTGCCCTTGCTTGCCCTCCACCAGCGGAGATGCTAACGGGCCTGACTTCCAATCCAGAGGGCATGCCTGTTTGGCCTGTTTGTTCGAGCGTCCGCCGGCTGCAGACGCAGTTGTGGCCACTTTCCAAGGGCCGCATCGAAGAGAGATGTGTGGCCTACAGGCGCTGGATTGAAAGCACGACAGCGTTGTGCTGGCGCCTTGGACAAGCGCGCTCATATGCAGCCTATCAGAAACAAGTAGAGTCGCTTTGGCGGCGATGGGACAGAGATCAATCAATCAGAAAGAAGCGGGAAAATAACTGATGGCCCTGGCCCGGCCATTTTTTTTTTTTGCACGACGGCCAGCAGCGGCTGTTGCTGCGGTTCCATCGCGGGATGGCTGGCCGTGTGCAGGATTTGACGAGGAGTGACTAAGCGCCGGATTGCTTTCGGAGCGCAATCCGGAGTCAATGGCGGTGGGACGGACGAAACCGAAGCTGTCTGGAAACCGAGAATCGCGCTTCGAATCCAAGGCTTGGAGCGGTTGTGCTCCGCAGGGCAGCCGATGCGCGCGCATCGATGGCGTTGCCAGATCGTGGAGATTTACCCGAAATATGGTTGGAATGAGATGGACGGAGAGAGAGGCGGCGAGATGCTCCTGTATTTTGTGGTGCATGTGTGTGTGTGTGTGTGTGTGTATGAATGCATGTGCGGTAGCCGGGCCAGCCGGCGGGAGTTGGATTGATTGCCTTGGTGGTTTTGGATGCGACAGGACGAGGATAGCAGGCGGATGAGAGCTTGGTATCCTTGAAGACGACGGTGGAGATTCTACCAGGGCGATTATGCCATTGCCCCAGCAGCTAATATAATATGCCTTGTGCGACATGCTCCGTATTTTTGTGCCAGATCGTGATCCTCGCTGAAGATTTTCCCCCAAGCTGACGATGGGCCGACCGCTGGGTATTCAAGCCAACCCCAGAAAATCGTGAGACGAAACCGGCAACGATGCGCATTGGCAACCATGTAACGCCCTCCGGGTGATTATTTCACTGTGTTTGCATGCTCTGCGTGCCCGCATTCAGCGTCCCCTGAACTGACTGAATTCAGCGCCGAGCGCAAAGTTGGGAATAGCGCCGCTGATATCTCGACCGCCATGCTGCTGTAGTTTTCGTCCGTCCCGTGGCTCCGCTTCTGATGCCCATCCTTAACCTTTGGGACAAGGCGAGGAAATCGCCTCATCCCCCGGTTATTCGACCCCCCCCCCCCCCCCTCCTCTCTTCCATCCCCTCCCCTCCCTTCTCCTCCCCCCCCCCCCCCCCCTCCCCCAACATCCCCTTGCCAAGTCAGCAACCACGCGAGCGGTACTGCAAGCCGAAGTGGAAAGAGAACGAGTGCACAGGATCAGCCATCGTGGCCTGGTCTATGGAAGGTCGAGGGCGAGGCTAGTGGCCTGAATCACCGACGGGGAGAAAGCTTAACAGGTCCCGATCCATCAAGGCCCAGCATCTCCATCCTGCTACCAGAGACTTTGCCAGCGAGCTAGGGATATTCGGCCTTCCCAAACCTCTGGGACCAAGCCAGCGGTTCGCGCGATGCCGTTTGACGGGAAAAGGGCCATTTCGCCGTCCCCCCAAGCCGCCCTTAGCACCGAAGCGCTGGCCCTTGTCCAATCAGCTGGAAACCAGCGGCGGCTCGCGCCCATTGCTTCGTACTTGGCCGTCGAATCACAGTCGTTCCCGACGACTAAAGCGGCCTAGCAGAGGCGCCCGGAGATCTTCCCCTTGAGCCACAAGACCTACGCAAGTACGAGTTAGTTGAGTTGGCCGTTGTCTCTAGGGCTCACCCCTCAGCCGAAGCACCTACAAGCCGGTCCCCCCCTTCCCTTGCTTTTTCATATTTTTTTTTGGTTTTCTTCTTGCGGGCAAAAAGTCCAGCGCATCGTGGAGACGCCATGGAGTTGTAAACGCCAGCTGCAAAAGCACTCATCTCAGCTTTTGTTGCTTGCCAGTCCAAATCGTTTTTTTTTTTTTTTTTTTGCGTATACCCAGTAGTTAGTAAAGGACAAGAAGGTATCCAAGGCACACCTGGGTAAGGTAGTGGTATAGTCCTACTAACCTTAGTACTAAGTAGTGCCTAGCAGGTACTATAGGTGCCTTTAGGAACTCACTAAAAGCCCTGCCCTGTTTCCAGGGCGCAGATGCACATGTACTTGCCTAGTACCTCTCGGCAAGCCGTCGTCGGCACCTTGGAGGGCCACCGGCCGCCGCGCCGCAAAGGTCGCATCGATGTACCTGTGCGCATACCCCCCCCCCCCCCCCCGCATAGGTCACCCTCTGCGTCGCGCTGCTTTAAGAGCCAAAACGCCCCTTCCCTCAGAGGGTTTGGAGGGCCTCAGGCGGCACTGGTGCTGCCTGCACTTTGAGCCCTCTTGTGGCATCACCAGCAGGCGCAAGGCAGAGTCAGTCGCTCGCTCTTTCCAGGGAGGCCCATTCGCCTCCTCCCTCCTCGACGCCTTCGTCTGGCTTTTTCCCTCTTCTCTCGTCTTCCGCATTTTCTCTTGAGCCTCACCAAAGCCTCACTTCTTATCCGTTCCATCTGGCGTCTTTCTTTTTATCGTTTCGGCGCCAAAGGGCCATTCGCAGTCGCAGTCGCAGTCGCAGCACAGCTCATACGAGAGAGAGCACTCGCACAGCGAGCTCAAAATCCACCCAAGGAACAACCACAGGTCGCAGCCAATTTCCTTCTCGCGCGCTCCGTCTTCCACTCCATCCCCTGCTCGCACCCCCCTTGGGAAATCCTTCTTGTGTCCTCATCCAATCCGCTTGGCCATCGGCAGCCTGCAATAGGCGTCCAGCGGCAGGGATTTTCCAACGCCTCCCACCCAGGCCGCCGGCGCATATCCAAAACACAGCCCCTGCCCGAGCCTTACACTGCCTGCGCTGGCTTGACTGGCTCTTCTCAAACAGCCAAACCCCGTCTCGCCTTTGCCGCCAAACCCCCCCTCGCCATCTTGCTGTCTCTGGCGCTCTCCAGCACACCTCCTTTAGGAACCCCCCCCCCCCCCCCCTCCGCCGTTTCTGTTCTTCTGACCACGGCCAACAGTCCAACACAATATAATCACCGCGGCCTGCCTTCTTTTGTCCCCCGCCAAACTTTTCTCTGGTTTCATCTCTCGTTGCTTCACACGATCTTCGCTTCAAGGGCATCATCGGCTAAACCTCCGAAGCCTCGAGGCTCACAAGCTGCCACGGCTGCTGCTCTTCTCTCTTCACTTGACTGAGCTATACTGCTCGCCTCTGGCTATCATCCACGCAGTACTGCCACCTACCCACCGCCCCGAAATACAGGCAGCATAAATCCGCCCGCATCCGCAACTATTCATATATGAATATATAATTATTTATTGTATATTTATACATTTACTTTGGCTTGGATATTGCGTCTCGTATCCTGCTTTACCGACCGTCCGCCATCTCAACAACCACCATCCACCATCTCAAAAATCACCATCCACCATGCCCGCAGCTACAGCCAGGCCCAAGTTGGGCAAGCTCTCCACTCCAGTGACGAGCACCTTTCCTTCCGAGATGAACTCAGCGAACACGGCCACTCCCAGATCCGCTCTGCCCTTCGTCTACAAGCCAGACCCTAGCTATATCAAGACGCCTATCAGCCCGCCATTGGCATACACCGACTTCCTCTCCAAGGCTCTATCGCTCAACTCGCCGGCTCTTGCGCCGGGTGAGATATCCCCCGATTCTGCGCCCACATCTGCCATCAGCGACAAGTCGGAGAGCTCAGTGGATGAGCGTCCGTCCCCGGCCTCTAGCGCCGCCAGCAGCAAACCCTCGTCGCCGGCGTCCGCAACCGCGATCCCCCCAACCCCATTCACGGCGCCGCTGCCTATGTCGGCGCCTCCTACCGGGGCAAATTGCTTCCCTAGCCTGAAGGTGCCGCCTAGTCCCGCAATTTCCAATTTAGATTCCCCCATGAGCTCGAGACTTATTGGCTCTCCGTTCAGCGCTCGATCGATTCACTCCGTGTTCGATTGGGACGCCGCTCTGAAGGCTCGTCTGGGAGAGGCAAAGAAGCAGAAGCCCTCACGTGTCAGTGTACGGCACATCCGTGAGGTGGTGACGAGAACCGTCACGTACACACCAAAGATGGATCCGGCCCCCAGGGGCAAGCGACGGAAGGTGGAATAATGAGAAGAGAGCGGGGAGACACGTTTTCGATGCACGACTTATTTGACACAAGGCCCACGATGTTCTGTTTCGATCATCTCCCCATTTGCTAATCACGGTGCTATCAATCTGCGTCTCCCTTGACTGCCGACACACCAACTGTATACCATAACCATGATCCGACAACACTGCGTGTTTTCACTTCTTGTCTAGACGACCACACATCTCCCTGTGGGAGACCAAAAAAGCATGATTCAGAGAAATTGGGAGAATGAGCTACTTCCAATTTATTTATTTTTTAACGAAACCTTCAGCACTAATACGCTGGTCGAAGCTGAAGTCGACGATGTGATGGTTGGCCATTTAAAACCCGGCGAGTCCCGGCATGACACTACTACTGGCATATCATGGAAGAGTGGTGTGGGGAGTTTTTTTTTTTTTTTTTTTCTTTCTCCTTTTTTTTACCTTTTTGGTCCCTATCACCATGTCGGCTCTCTCTCTCTCTATTTTTTTTTTGGTTTGTTCATTACCACATTACTCCCTTTCCATGAGGCACTGCGAGGGTGGAGGCTCTTTCTTTCTTTCTTTCTTTTTTTGTTGTTGCTGTTGAACGAATCAAGGGATTTCCTTGCGGAGTTTGTTGGCGTTTTCTTTCGGGCACAATGCCCGTCATCTGGCGGGCGTTTCTGCGGCGCATCGACCAGCTTGATGCCGAAACCTAGGCTAGACTGTGGATTTTGGTCTGCTTAAGTCTGAGCGGGGGCGACAGAAGGTCAGGCGATGCAGCATGTGTCACCGGGAACGGGAACCAAGAGGGGCCGGCTGTTTGTGAGGTCGTACTGTATAAGACAGGGTTGATGGAGGCAGTTTCACTCTTGAATAACAAGACGGGCGGCCAGCTGCACACTGCAGATCCCACCATGCTCGTAACACACATTGATACACACTATTTAGAGACACACAAAAAAAGACTATTGATTCAATTAACCCAGCGAGTGTCGCTTTTGCAACCAATGGCACTGGTGACTTCTCTGATTAGTGCGATAATCTCCGATTGCGACGCAAGACCGATCATGGCAGATGCAGCGTCTCTACTGGTAACATGGATCGTTTTATCCCCCTTTTTGCGAAGGGCAGTTTTTGCAGGATTTACAGTTGTGATTGCGTGTGCGTGGTGCTGCCATTGGAGCATCAATCACCCTGCACTGCGCGCGGAAGAAATGTCGGTATGGTAAGGGCCTCTAACTCGCTGCATCATCAAATACCTACTACTACTTCCACTACTACACTCTCCGCCATCCCGCCTCCTTTATTCACGCAAAGCTGCAGATTCACGCAAAAAAAAAAAAAAAAAAAAAAAAGAGGCCAGGGAGGACGGCCGCAGAGGCGGTCGCATGGGGGGTGGGCGCCTGAGCCTCCCCCCATGCTCGGTCGGCCCTCGAAATATTCTGACTGGTGAGTGAGTCGCAAGGACGCTGGATGGACTTGTTGCGAGTACGTATAAAGGCACCTTGGCGCATGCGGCATGGGCTGCTAGCATATGCAATGCATGCTATGCAATGTAATCGGCGTTACCCCGTAAATGCGAATGCGGATGCGTTGCGGTGACTACGGATGGGCGCTGTTCATACGCGGAGATGAGGAGGAGGAGGTTGTTGTTGTTGTTTTAGAGAGGGGGAGATGGATATGTAGATGTTGGATAGATAGAGACAGAGAGACAGAGAGGGAGGGAGGGAGAGAGCGAGAGATGTTTGTGCCATCCATCTGAGGCCGCCGTTTCTTCCTTCTTTTCTATTCCTTTGCAAGGACGTCGATATGACAAGTCTTGTGGGGAAAACAAGAAACTCGGTTGGTGCTTTTACTTTGGGGATTCAAGGGCGTCCAAAACAATATACTAGTAGTAAGTTGTAGTTTTTGGCCCACCTGAGAAGAAGAGAGGGGGGGGGGGCATCACAATGGGTGCGGCATTGACGATTTTCTTTCTTTTTCTTTTTTTTCCCCCCCTTCTGAGCGCGTGGTAAGTTTATGCTAGATGGGCGTTACAGTAGTTTGTGTGTGTGTGTGTGTGTGTGTGTGTGTCTGGGCCGGATAATGGGCCGGACGGGAAGATGCTTCCCGCTAGGTCACGATGGAGGAGGCCACGAGTCCGCTATTCCCCCATCGCTTTTGTTCTGTTCTGTTCTGCTCTGCTCTGCTCTGCTCTGCGTGCTCGTGGCGACCGTCATTGAGCAAAAGCCATCGGAAAGCCTGGTTACCGCCTGGCCTCGCTCGTTGATATCTGGCGAGCGGCTATTTCCATCTCGGATCCTTAGCATGGCACCAGTTGGTGGTGGCTGCGGCCATGGAGTATGGACGGCCCCCGTCTACTGCAGAACGCTGAAATGGCGGCGAGGTTAGAGCGAATGAAACTGTCGAGCCTTGTCTGCAATAGCCGTCGCCTTGGACATTTCGATCTCCCATCTGTCGTCAAGTCTTGTCCTGTCGTGCGTAGGCTTAGATCATCTTCCACACGCCCCCCCTCGAAGGATGCTCGCCATATCAGCAGCACGCAACTTGTGCGAGTGCTCTCAGGCTGTTCTGCTTCCTTTAACCCCCCCCCCCCCCCCCCCCTTTCTCCGTTCCATTTCTCTGCGCTGCTTTCATTCCATCCCCCTTCAATTGACGCCCCCCCATCCTTCGTCCTCCGGACACATCCGCTGTGCGTCGTGACGTTCGCCGACGTCACTGGCCGCACACCCTCGTCTGTCACTCTTGACTCCCCTTACCCCGGTCTCCTAGGACATCGTGGACCTGAAAATAATAATAACAATAATAATATGGAAGCAACCTAAAAGCGGCGTCGTAGTGTCAAGAGAAACGATCCAATGCCACCCCAGTTTGTGCTAGTGGGCTTCTAAGCGCCTTCGAGCTCCTGCGAGCCGTCGCATTGGCCAGCGTGGGCATGTCTGTCACCCACCCGTCGAGTCTAGTGTATATGATTGGCCGGGATCTAAGCGCCCTGATATGTGGGCAAACAACATTCTTCAGATGCAGAGACTAAGCCGTTCGCCACCGTCGTCTTCGGGGGGTCTTTGTCTGTGCTGCTTTGCCTACGAGCCTACGTACGAGGGCGTACGTAGGCGGCATGTAATAGCATTTTATGTAAGACCCTTCTCGCCGTGACATCGTACGTAGTGAGAATTTGCTGCAGCTCCCACATCGAGCTGCGGTAATCTGCGCGTCTGGCAACGTTGGTGAAATGGAGGGCCAACAGGAAATTGGCTCCCGTTCGAGAGGATAGAGCAGGCAGATTTTGAGTTCAGGCTTCGTATCCCTTGCCTCATCTCCCTCGCCCCCCTCCCCTCCCCCCCAAATAATAATAATAATAATAATTGAAAACTTAATAAGCGAGGGCGGCCTCGCAAGTCTAAACAAGGAGCAAAGAGCTCCAGGGGCCTACTTTGCGGTGCCCTGGATTCATCTTCTTTGGTCACTGATGGCGAGGTCAACTGCCGAGCAACTACACCGTATACAGAGGTAGCAGTAATTCTCCTGCACGCGAGGCCTCTTATCCGCGGAACTAGCATCGGCTCACCGCTGGGCTGGGAACTCTCACCCCCCCCTGTCTGGTTTTGTTGCTCCGTAAGTCTGCTCCTCAATCACTCGGCTAACCCTCCATGCTGCCAAGGTACTCCGTACTCCGTACAGAGAGAGGTATTATGTGCTGGTTGTTTTCGTCAAGTTGGATTGTGACAGTTGGTCATGCGAGTCATGCTATCTCGATGTCACCGTGTGCTCTAATTGGTCCGAGTTTTACATCAAAGTAACAATGTGTTGGGAGAAAAAAATAAATAAAAATAAATAAATAATATAAATAAATAAATAAATACCTATTGATGTGCGGTCTTGAAACGAGAGGGAGGCGGGGTCCCTGGCCCGTATCACGCTGATGAAACCGGGTTAAGCCGACATTGGAAGAAGAGGATTGGAGATGCCTTTCGTTTTTGCCCAGAATGGAACATTCTGAGACGAGTTCCATGGTTGCTAAATTTGGAAACACGCACGCAGCAGAAGTGGTGATGGAAACACTTCACCCCAATATCACATGGAGCTCTGTGGATCCTCTCTATGAGCATCGGGGAACCAATCCCACGCCGTGTTCATTCTCGCGACTAGCAACAGCCGCACATGGCAAATCAAGATCATCCCGCTGAGGCATTGATGGCCGGGCTCCTGCTGGGGGCCAGTCACTGTGCACGCCTTCATCTCCACTTGTCGAGTTGAACGCCCACCCTCCACCACCAAGGGAATTAGCATTTTTCTGGAAAAAAAAAAAAAAAAAAAAAAAAAAAAAGAGATTTTCCCACCTCAAGGCAACATACCTGCAAGCGACTGGAGCGGCCAGGGAGAACTAGTCAATTTCTCTGATTTCCTTTGCGACGGCATTGCAAAGAGCGACTTTGACCCCGGCACCACTGAGGACGTGGATCCACAGACGCTGCGTGTCGCTCAGCCTGTCATTTGCACTCTTCACCTCTACAAACATGGCCTCTCCTCTCGCCTTTCCGGGCTCCTCGCTTGGAGCGTCTGCTCCATAACCTTCTGCCGTTCGCCAGAGGATGAGGTCTGGGATGCCTCCGCCTCGCTGTCTGTATTCTTGTGCCATCACCTTGCATAGAGCGGCCAAGGCGCTGCCCCCAAAACAGCGTACTAGTTCTGTCAAGTCCTCCACCTCGAAATCCCAGTTGAGCCCTATCACGCTCGTTCTCCGATGATGCTCCCTTTCCCAGACCCCACGTAGCAGCCGTTCACCCTCTCCGTTGGCAATCTCGACGAGCCGATGGTTGATCTCCGAGGCTCGGGCAGGGAAGAAGGCGTCCGTGTGCAAGTCTAGCGGACAAGTCTGAAAGGCCGTCTGGAATACATTGGGGATGTAGAGAAACAAGATGTCGTAGAACAAATAAGCGAACAGGGTGCGAATAATTCCTCCCTCGGCATGGTAGCCCTTCCACCCCTGCGACTGGAAGTGGCTCAAGCACATCTCTTCCACGGTGCATTCGCCGCCAGCATCTGATTTGTCCAGCCATATGGTTCTTGTGCTTGGAGCCTGGCCTCCCGGCTTCGCTGGTGGATTTCGCTTCAGTTGAATTCCCTCAACCGACAGTTCCAAGGGGCCAGCAAGCCGCACATGTCCGAAATCATGCTGAAGTCGCTTGGGGATGCGGAGCTTCTTCTCCAACTTGATCAATCGTTTCTGCAAATCGTAGTGATGTATGAGATGACAGTCCGGGTCTTGAAGGCCCGTCTCGCAGGTTGAGGCCGCCATGGCCCTCCATCGCTTCTTCTGTTGCTCCAGCTCCTGAGTGGTGGGGGATGGATCGAGGCTTGGCATGTAATGCTCCTCTAAAAGAGCCTTTCGTTGATACCAAGAGCCCCTTCGAGATAAGTGAAAGAGCCGTTGATCCAAAAGCTCGGTCAGCAATTCATGCTCTTTGAGGTAATCTTTTAGTCTGCCAAGGACGAAGGCGGCTTTCACCATGATTCTGGTATATGAATGAGCGGGGTTGAATCTCCGGAGATATGCGCCTTCTCCTATTTCGTAGACTCGGCCTTCTTTCTCGGCTTCTTCTTCAACCAGAACCTTCCAGCGTGGATACACCCTTTCAAAAATTTCGAGAATTTTCCGCGAGCCTTTTTCGTCCAGCGGTCCGTTGGATTCAAGCACATTATCAACTTCCGCTTCCAGACGAATTGCCGCCTCATACTCCAGCAGGTGAGATCGAGAAGCAAATATGGTTGAGGATCGGCAGACAACGTACCCGGGGAAATTCCGTCTGGCAATCTTGGCCAATATTATTGTCGTCAGTGATTTCTCCGTCCACTCCGTAGACCTGTAGAAGACTAGGTGAACCCTCTCGAATAGTTTGAAGGTGACTGGAGATATCCGTATGCATGGACCGACAATGGCAAGGATCTTAGCAAGAAAGTGCTGCTCACGATTGGAGTCTTCTCTTCTCGCTTTATCCACCGCCGGCGCTGGATGACCTGTTTTCCCAGAGGCGCTCGAATCTCCACTGTCTTGTCTACTGATACCCAACGCCATTAGCCCGGCTTGTTGCTGGCTCATCCGACATAAGGACTTGATCATATCCAACTTGGTTTTCCCCTGGATCTTGGCTTCCTTGGCTAGAGCCTTGAGCTCATCAAGGTACAGAAGCGACGCAGCTTCTTCAACTGTGTCGATATGGTCTTCAGATGCATCCGCAAAGCAAAAGTTATTGTTACCATGGGATTCTTCCAGCTCAACAAATGGCAGCTGGCTGTCCATCCGGAACCGGCCTTCGTCTGCTGGCGGCAGGGCTCGGCTCTCCTGAAGTGTAGCAATGGCACCAGCGTGATCAGCGACGTCGTTGAAATACCCCAAGCGGGAGGACCGATGCCAGGCCGCTGTCTTTCGGAGGAACAGCCGAACATATCTATCCCCTCCAATGAGCAGAAGCAGGCTTAGTCGCTCGAGTTACTCACAAATATTGCGCCTCATAGTCCAAATTTCTCCACTGGCCGAAAACCTCACACTCTTGTTTACTGAACAGGGACGTCTCTTCTTCCAAGACTGTATCTAGCGCGAGGTTGAAAGCATCCACATATATTGAGCTCCTCCCATTTGCCCACAAGGGAGCAGTTTTCCCATTGGCACCCCCTTCTCCAGCATGATTCTGGGAAGACTTGAGAGCCTCGTACTCTGCAATTGCTTCTTGATTGGCCTCAGTTGGCGGCAATGCATTCTCAAAGTCAGTGACTCGTTCCTTAGCTCGGCTCTGGTCTTTTTCATCCGAGAACGCCTCGGCAGAGACAGCGTCACCGGGTTCATATCCAACAGGAACTTGACTCGATTCTTCCGACTCCAGATCGGTGTCCTCGTCCCCCTTTAGCCGCTTAGAGGGCCTCTCCGCTGCCGGCGACGCACGGCTAGGCGAACGTTTGCCGTCCTGAGCTCCAGCCGCTGCCCTTGGCAGCCGCTTCACGAAAGCATCCATGATTACCCCATTTCAGAACACAAGAGTCTGGCCTCCCCACGGCCAACGTGGACGCTGAAAGCAACCGGATTTTTGTCCCGCACGAGGAGATACGGAGTTGACGCGGAGGCCCGTGAAACAGCTAAACGCGAAGTCAGCTGACCCTCCCGGGGCTCGACTTAGTGCCATTACTGCCTTACTAACTTATTATCCCAAGCTTGGTCTCCACCACCAGTTGCTTCCCGGAAGATGCATGCAGCTTTCTTTATCCATCTCCAGCTTGCAGGCAACCAATTGGCAGCGCCTGCACTCCGGCATCATGGCGGATGAGGATACCATGCCAACGCTAGATGTTCCACAGGTGTCCATCTCCAACAATGAGGCGTCGAGCCTGCCCGCCGTGCCGTCAACACAGCAGGGCCAAGGGCACGACACTCCACAGCGAGACGTCGTCATGGCTGATGCGCCAATGGATCAAGCAGTGAGCCCGATCGATAATGCTTACGGTTCAAAACCGCGGCATCCCCTCTGCCGTTTTGATGGCGTTCTGTTTCTGTTGATCGACTAATCGTCGCTATCAGTCGCCAGCACCCGCGGCCTTTGCTCCAAGCCCTGCTCCTGGTCGCACGGGAACCCCGGCGCATGGCTCTAGGGCTGCCTCAGCACACCCAGACCCGGGGTTCGCGATGCCTTCAGAGGCACCCCTGCACGGCGACTCGACGCGACGATATTTGAATACAAAGGTCACCGGCGTGCTGCTGGAAGGAATGAAACTACTAGCGAAAGAAACGTAGGTTTGTCCCGGTGGTGTTGGTTGATCAGACCTTAGTCTGAGATTACTGACGCATGCACATGTAGGCCAGAAGACCCTCTACGTGTTTTGGGTGAATATTTGATACAAAAATCAAGGGAGCTGGAAGGCACGGGGTAATATTGGTTTGAATAGCTTTCTAGCATCATTAGATCATGGGACAAGGCACGTTGAAGGCGTTGAGGATTTCAGATTACGGATCAGGGAATTCAGGATACCCAGAGCACATCTATATCATGAGCAGTCCAATTGCTTTCGATTTGGAGCAATTGACTGCCGGCTTTGGTCTTCAAGACCGACGCAGAAGAATCATAGCTCTAAATGCAGCTTTTTTTTTTTCCATAAATGTCCCCAACTCCAAGACCCGAAGAACCCTCCACGACCATGACCCAAATAACCTCTGGTCTCTTTTCCCCGTTTATGCGACAATGGTGCTGGCAGTAGCGGACTCGTACTTCCAGGTGGGGGGCAGGACACCGACGGTCTTGTAGTAACGAGCCAGACGGTGGATTCGGGACTCAATCAGAATGAGGCGGAACTTGGAGTCCTTGTCCTTGCGGTTGCGCTCCAGGTGTTTGCGGACAGCGACGGCCTGACATTGACTGGCTGTTAGCGGTGCCTTTGCTTCAAGAGCAGCAGCAGCAGCAGTAGCAGTATTTTTTCTTCTTCTAGCAATTATGTAAATCTCACCTTCTTGATCAACATGTAGAGGTCCTCAGGAATATCAGGGGCGAGGCCTATTATAGATCACTCTGTCAGTCAAGACCGTACAGAGGCACATGAGAGAAGTATCTCATGAAAAAAAAAAATGTATGCATAGATATATATGCATGCGCGTTCGTATGCATCGTTCGACTATGGCATTTTTTTTTTCATTCATTTCAAGGTTCCGTACCGCTGGACTTGAGAATTCGTAGAATTCGGTTACCTAGATTTTTCAGAGTCAGCCAAAAAAAAAAAAAAAAAAAAAAAAAAAAGCCCCCTCAAACGTCCCACCCTCTGCATCTCAAAACGTACCAGTAACGACCTTGACCTGAGCAATGCCGTGGGAGTCACGCAGGACAACACCAATCTGGGATGGAGTGGCGCCCTTCTTGGCCAGCTTGCAGATCTGGTCAACGACCTGCTCGGGAGTGGTCTTCAGCCACGAAGGAGCGGCTCGAGAGTAGGGAATCGCAGAGGACGAAATGCCCTTGCCCTTGCTGTGAAGTCTACCCATCTTGTCTGATTTGGTGGTATTTGCTGACGATGCAAAAGTTGTCGAGGGGCTAGCCGGCCGCGAAGTTGCTAAAGCAAAGTAATAATCAAGTTCGTGTGGGGAGTATGAAATTTTCGCTTAGTTAGGGCAAAGGAGAGGTACTGTAACCTCAAGTGACCCATGGCCCCTAACTTCATATGACCCCTCCATATAAAATTCCCTTTTTTGGCCTTGGTATAGAAACTCACCTGACCCCACCTTTACGCACTATAATTGGCTAGAAAAAATAGAAAAAATGGAGCATGGGTCACCTCAACTTTATACGCCATTTATAATGTATTACTTATAGCATAGAGAGAGCTGTAGAGCAAAGAAACTAAACTATCTTCTTTTTTTTATATATCTTCATTAATTATCAATGCAATACCAATGCGTTCTAATGCGTTCCACTAAAGAAGTAAATGCTTCAATTACCAAAGGCGATAATGCACCATTCCTTACTGATATTACAATTACAAGGCTCAGCCAAGCACTATTAATAAGAAGAGAATAACATATAGATAGCAATGCATTGCTAATACATCAACAAAATTGCATAAAGTTGAGGTGACCCATGCTCCATTTTTCCATTTTCCCCAGCCAATCATAGTGCGTAAAGGTGGGGTCAGGTGAGTTTTTATACTAGACTAAAAAAGGAAATTTTATGGTTGAGGTCAGGGGCCATGGGTCACTTGAGGTTACGTTCTTAGGGCAAAAGGCGGAATGCGGCCGTGCGGCGCGTGGCTGGTGAACATATAACCAAAAATTTCCGCCTCAGCACGTGATCTAATCGGCTCCTCTCTTACCTCTTTTCGACCCGGCTAATATATATTTTTCTTCTGCAAATTTTTTTTTCTCTCCCCTTATTTCAAGGCTTCTAGCAGCCACCGTGTTTTGATGCCTCTCCTTGGGGAACGTTTCGAGCCGCAGCCGCAGTGATTCGAAGAGGAACATGAAATGTTGAACACGTACGAAGTAGTGCTGTGTAGTCACGCCCCATCAGTAAGTCAATGTGTTTTTGCTCTCCTATATACCCACCCGCTCGATCGATGCCTTTGCGGCACGA
The DNA here is from genome assembly GCA_020631695.1 of Trichoderma cornu-damae. Lineage (NCBI taxonomy): Eukaryota > Fungi > Ascomycota > Sordariomycetes > Hypocreales > Hypocreaceae > Trichoderma > Trichoderma cornu-damae. The sequence continues at coordinate 4,312,610 of CM036090.1, read as the reverse complement.
CGCCCATGTGATGACACGACACATTTGTTACATTTCTTTCTGGTACCTCTTATGTTAGAGTATTAATTTACTCAATGAATGAATCGGACTTCTGATCCCGGCGTCTCTTTTCATCTTGATTCTACAAAAGACTTGCGTGATGAGACGTATCGCTAATATGAATCATACAGATCAGTATGAAGTCACGTATTATAGCCATAGGACTGTAGTAAAACCTAATGAGATTTGGCATTCCTGATTCAATCGCCATTGAGCTTTTGATCCCTTGTTCATTGCAGCCTTGTTCATTGCAGCCACAGCCAAGCAAAAAAAAAAATGCAAACGCCCGTACTTATTTTTTTTGGGGGGTTTTCTTGTTTCGTACCTTTGGTTTTACGTTGGATCAAAATGGCATAGTATCCATAATGATCCGCCTCTCTTAACCAAAGGAACCACATTTCCCATGGCTGTAGAGCTGACTATCATGAACTATTAAACTACCTCGCCTAGATGTTACACGGAGGGGATTATTAATGTTTTTCTGTTTTTGTTTACCAAGCGCCTACTTCGAAATTTTCCTATATATGGTTAGCCTTTTTTTTTTTTATCAACTTGAATGACAGGAGCGGGAGATGCAAACCTCTGGGAAATAAGTTGACACAACGGTTCGGTCTGCAAATTTCCTTCCAGCGAGTGCCGTGAGGGCTTTTGTGGCTGACTCCTGGGAATCAAATTTCACATAGATCTTGCCTACGCCGGCGGATTGTCTGCTGCCGCCGGACGGCCTAGGGACCTTGAGCTCCACGACCTTGCCAAACTTGACACACTCCTCGTGGACATCTTCACAGATTTCTGCGTCCCATGTTAGAACACCGGCAGCAACAAGCGAAGCGAGCTCACATACCTTCGTAGTCGTCGTTATCCATAAGCTCTTCGGGAGTGACCATGTTTAGAAGCTGAATGACAGAGCTTCTCTCAATGGCATTAGAGGTTTGAGAAGCGAGGCCGCTAATGGCAGTGATGCCCACGTCAAAGTTGGCCACTTGGGTAGGTCCAATGCTCGCTTTCGTCACCTTCAACTTCTTGCCACCAACATCCATTCCGTTCAGGCTGTTTAGAGCCGGCTCGTTTGCTGAGGAAGGCTCAAGATACTCGGTAAATGCGATTCCCTTGAGAAACCAGTTAGCATGGTCCACTGTACGCTGACAAGATCTCCGCAAATCTAGCTCGTCTCACCCGGGATTCTTCAGTACTCCTATCCTTCACCAGCACAAAAGCCTTGGGCCTGCCAAAAGCAGCGAGGAGCTCAATAACTTGGTCTTCGGTGAGGAAAGAGGGAATGTTGGCGATAGACAACTTGTGCACAGTATCAGGGACGACATTGGAGATGACTGTTGGGTCGTAAGGCATCTCATCTGGCAGAGCAGGCATGACATAGTCCTTGGGTCGACGAATGTTCAAGCCATGGTGGCCACCGTTGACGGAGCCGTTTGCCGCATCGTCAGCCTCCATTGTAATGCCATCCAAGGCGAGCGCAACAGTGGCGTCAGACGCGTTCCGAAACTCCAAGACTGCAAATGCTCTGTCTTGGGAAAACTGGCAGAGAACACAGGGATCGGAGCTATCAATGACATTCAGCCCGTTTAGTTGAAGGTTAAAGAACGATATCAAAGCGTCTTCACCAACCCCGCCTGGGACGTTGGAAACTAGGAGGCGTTTTGCTTGGCGTGAGTTGTTGGCCTTGAGGCCTGCGCTGCTGACTTGGCCGCCCGGTTGGGTCATGAAGGCCTGTAGTTTCGTTGGGTCTATGGGTTGCTGGCGAGGGGCACCTGGGAGGGGAAACATGCCGGAGAGCTTGGCCTGCTCAGCCGTCACGAGATCGTAACCAGGAGGCTTTATGTCCCATTGCGTCAAGCGTCGCTTGCGCTCGAGAATGGGGATGACGTCCGTCAAATCGGGGGTAGGTTCTCTTTTCTTCGGAGGGGATGGGCTGCGGCGTGGCTGCTCTTGCCTTGCAAGTCCATCATCACGCCTCTCTCGTCCTCCTCTCCGACGGTCATCGTAAGGGTCTCGTTCTCGCCGGCTGGGTCTCTCGTCATCGTCACGTCGAGCATCTCTGCGGTAAGAGCCTCGGTCACGATCCCAATCACGTTCGCCTCGGCGGTCGCGAGCCGATGAATATCTGTCCTCGCGTTCTCTGTCACGGTGGCTGCGACTTGAAGAATAGGCATCGACATCTGCCTCCTGCCGGCGATGGCCACGGTGTTCTGGTGATCGAGAGCGCCGGCGATCACGCTCTCTGTGTCGGTCGCGGCGATCTTCTCTTTCGCCTCTCGAGCCCTGCAGCAAATCAATTAGACATGGCGGGTGGAAACAACGATTGGCATACGAACAGGATAATCTCGGCTCCGTCGCCCCCCATCTGGTTGACGCGAAATTTGGTTAGCACAACGGACCTGCTGAGAGCCGGCTTGGAACGCGTGACCTACCTCGAGATGAGTAGCTATCGCCGTTCATGATTGCGATATCCTGCCGCAAATCGTAGCGACCGACCAACTCTTCCAAATTGATGATGCCGGATTCTGTGGTGGGTAGAATAGCAGATGAAGTCGCCGCGAAGTTTCCTGACCAAAAGCTCCTTGGCCATTAGTCTGCATGGAAGGCGAGGCTGGAGCTTTTTTTACAAGATGGGCGCTAATCCGCTTCGGCATTAGCCGGCCGGTATGCCGGATTATCTGCGGCTAGCGGATCATGTATGTTAGCAACGCGCGCCTCAGGACTCCTTAGCGATCCAGTTAGTGAGGGGTGGCCCCTATAAAGCGCCAACCCAGTCGGTATAATAACGTTGCTCCGAATGCCTTCTTGCCCCTTCAGACATTAGGTACCCGCTAACGAAACAATAATGGTGATTACAGGCACTTGAGCCAGGTGAACGCTTTGGTGCCCCGTCCGTACTCTGTATTATTTTTTAGTATCCCCCCCCCTTTTTTGCTTCAGATGCGCTTCTGAAACTTTAATGTGAACCTATCATGACGATGAAGCGAATTGTCGATTGGCGCAAGTTGCCGGTAGGCCTAGCAGAGCTCTGCATTGACACGACTCTGCGATGCGGCCAGTCGTTTAGGTGGCGAAAGCTCAATGACGAATGGTTGGTTCCAGATCCAGATCTCTTCCTCTCTCATTCAACGGTTGGTTAACAGGACTAGGACATGTACTCTCCATGGAAGGATATTGTCGCTGAAGCAAGATGCGACCCATTTACATTATAAAGTGACGTGGCCAGATCATCAAGCAGGGCTCCCCTCCAAAGACGCGTCGCCTAGCAAGGACGATACGGAAGATCTTCTTCGTCATTATTTCAGCTTAAACGTAGATCTTGCTTCCTTGTACCAGCAGTGGTCGAGCGACGATCCGAACTTTCGGAAAAAGGCACCACAGTTTACGGGAGTCCGCATTCTAAATCAAGATGCATGGGAAGCGTTGATATGCTTTATATGCAGCAGCAACAATAACATATCCCGAATCTCCCAAATGGTGAGCCTGCACGAGAATGAATCGCCATGGGTCGATTAAGACTAACAAGCCTCTAGGTCCATAAGCTCTGCAAGCACTATGGCCCGTTCATTGGCCATGTAGAGGGGGAAGCTATGCACGACTTCCCAACCCCCGAGTCTCTCACCGACAAGAAGGTTGAGTCTCATTTAAGAGAACTTGGCTTTGGGTATCGTGCCAAGTACATCGCGGAGACGGCTCGTATCATTGCACAAGAAAAGCCTTCAACATGGCTAAACTCGCTGCGCAATCCGGATTTTCCTGCATTCAGCGGCGTGGCGGCAGTTGACGGACAACGGTCTACTTATAAAGATGCCCAGGCCGCACTGCTCTCCCTCACGGGCGTAGGCCCGAAAGTGGCCGACTGTGTATGCTTAATGGGTCTCGGATGGGGAGAATCGGTCCCAGTAGATACGCATGTTCTACAGATTGCCCAGAGAGATTATCGCTTCGGCAAGAAGGGGCCCAAAACGATGAACAAGGCCATGTATGATGCCATTGGCGATCATTTTCGAAGCCTATGGGGCAAATATGCGGGTTGGGCGCATTCAGTCTTGTTCACAGCCGACTTGCGAGAGTTTTCAGGGCGTATGAAGGAAGAAAGACATGAAGGGCCATCACAGAAAGAGGATACTTCAGCCACAAAGAAAGGGTCTACAAGGAAAAGGAAAGCAACTGTCGAGATAGAAGAAAGGATACATGTGAAAGAGGAAGATACAAAGGACGGTATCACCTTGGAGATAGAAACAACAATCAAAAGGAGGCGCACGAGAGCCCGGCCACAATAAAGTTTGGTTTGTTTTTGTTTTTGTTTTTGTTTTTGTTTTTGTTTTTGTTTTTGTTTTTATTTTTGTTTTTGTTTTTGTTTTTGTTTTTGTTTTGTTTTGTTTTTGTTTTGTTTTTTTGTAAGTTTTTAAGTTTTTTCTTTGGGGGGGCAACAAGTTTGTTGAACGCAGTACGTATCATCAGTTCGTACTGCTAAGGCGTCAAGAGGGGGCGCGGCGCGTCGGTTAAATATCGGATAGACGAACTCCAGCGGTAGACTTTTCGCCGCCTCGTACCAAAGCTTCGCCTGCGATCCCCATCGAAAAGCCCAACCTTCTCAGCAGCACACCTCCATGCGCAACGATCTCGTTGGGACCATTTCAAACACGTTAGAACCGGGATGAAGCAAGAAGTTCGATGAGCCAAGATGTCTGATGCAGATTTTGAGACGATCAAGAGGCTCCAGCAGGAGCGCAACGCCGCGGCAGCCGCATCGAAAGGCTCCCGCGCGTTGGCTGCCTCGAATCAACGCAATGACTCGACGAAGCAGAGGCTCACCGACAGCGCAGACAATGACCTGTACGACCTACAGGACGCCGATAAATTTGCGGGGTATCATACGTCTCTGCCCATGGGAGATGATGATGAGATGGAGGATGGCGACAACACGCGTAGACTCGTTGGCCAATACACGGCCTCTCGCGAAATGATTGACGAGTTTGCCCGCGGCGATGGCGTCGAAGAAGACGATATCCTGGCTGGGAAGGGCGAAAAGAGCGGCCGTATCGTCGATCGCGAGACTGATTATCAGAAGCGAAGGTTCAATCGTGTGCTCACGCCGACTCGAGCAGATCCTTTTGCCGAGAATCGACAGGCCGGTGCCGCGGAGAATGGAACGAGCTATCGAGAAATCATGGATCTCCGTGAACTGGAGCGTGAGGAGGAACGTGTGAAGCGAGCTATCCAGGCGAAGTCGGCTGACGGCGGCGGCGGCGGCGGCGAGGAACCCAGTCCTACACTCGCTGATCATGACAAGGAAAACGCTGAGGCGGGCTCCACTGAGGCGGTCACGTCAGTACGCAAGCGAAAGAAGCGATGGGATGTATCTTCCACGCCCGCTGAAGAAGAGAAACCAAAAGAGGAGAATGGGGACGCAGGAAAGCCCAAGCGGTCCCGATGGGATCAGACACCCACTGTTCCGGGTCCGGGTGCCGTGGAGGCTCCCAAGAAACGCTCGCGATGGGACCAGGCGCCGTCTGCGACCCCAATGGGCAACCAGGGACTCCCAACTCCCATACACCAGCCCCAGACAATCTCAATGCCCACGACTTTTGGCACTGACATTTCTGGGCGGAATATGCCCCTGAGCGACGAAGAGCTTGATTTGCTCTTACCTGGCGAGAACGAGGGTTACAAGGTCCTAGAACCCCCTCCTGGGTATGAACCTGTCCGGGCCCCAACTCACAAGTTGATGGCGACCCCCGCACCTCAGACTGGCTTCATGATGCAGGACCCTGACCAAGTTGGGCTTGGTGGAAAGCCGATGCCAGCTGAGATTCCGGGGGTCGGGGACTTGCAGTTTTTCAAGCCCGAGGACATGGCGTACTTTGGCAAGCTGACGGACGGTTCTGACGAAAACGCCCTGAGCGTGGATGAGCTGAAGGAGCGAAAGATTATGAGACTGCTTCTCAAAATCAAGAACGGAACGCCGCCCATGCGGAAGACGGCCCTTCGACAGATTACGGATAATGCTAGGCAGTTCGGTGCCGGTGCTCTGTTTGACCAGATTCTCCCTCTTTTGATGGAAAAGACTCTGGAGGACCAGGAACGGCATCTGCTCGTCAAGGTCATCGACAGAATCCTCTACAAGCTGGACGACTTGGTCCGCCCATATGTGCACAAGATTCTTGTTGTGATTGAGCCACTGCTGATTGATCAAGACTACTATGCCAGGGTTGAGGGCCGTGAGATCATTTCCAACCTCAGCAAAGCAGCAGGTCTCGCCACCATGATCAGCACAATGAGGCCGGATATCGATCACGTGGACGAGTACGTCCGAAACACGACCGCCAGAGCCTTTGCCGTGGTTGCATCTGCCCTCGGCATTCCCGCTCTGCTCCCTTTCCTCAGAGCTGTCTGCCGAAGCAAGAAGTCCTGGCAAGCCAGGCACACCGGCGTCAAGATTGTTCAGCAGATTCCCATCCTCATGGGATGTGCGGTCCTGCCGCACTTGAAGGGCCTGGTCGATTGCATCGCTCCCAATCTCAGCGATGAGCAGACCAAGGTCAGAACCGTCACGAGCCTGGCCATTGCGGCCCTCGCCGAAGCCTCCAACCCGTACGGCATCGAGAGCTTCGACGACATCCTCAACCCGCTGTGGACCGGTGCGCGCAAGCAGCGAGGAAAGGGGCTGGCCGGATTCCTCAAGGCCGTGGGATACATCATTCCCCTCATGGACGAAGAATACGCAAACTACTATACAAGCCAAATCATGGAGATACTGCTGCGGGAGTTCTCCTCACCGGACGAAGAGATGAAGAAGGTGGTTTTGAAGGTAGTGTCCCAGTGTGCTGGCACAGAGGGAGTGACCGCCGGCTATCTCAAGGAGCACGTTTTGGACGAGTTTTTCAAGAGTTTCTGGGTGCGGCGGATGGCTCTGGACAAGCGAAACTACAGGCAGGTAGTTGAGACCACCGTCGACATCGGCCAGAAGGTCGGCGTGAGCGAGATTCTGGAGAGGATCGTCAACAATCTCAAAGATGAGAGCGAAGCCTACCGAAAGATGACGGTCGAGACTGTTGAAAAGATTGTGGCCAGTCTGGGCGCCGCAGACATTGGCGAGCGACTCGAGGAACGCCTGATCGACGGCATCCTTCACGCGTTCCAAGAACAAAGCGTCGAGGACATTGTCATGCTCAACGGCTTCGGCTCCGTGGTCAACGCCCTGGGGACGCGCTGCAAGCCATACCTGCCGCAAATTGTCAGCACGATCCTGTGGAGGCTGAACAACAAGTCGGCCACCGTCCGCCAGCAGGCGGCAGATCTTATTTCCCGAATCGCCATGGTGATGAAGCAGTGCGGAGAGGATGCCCTCATGGGCAAGCTGGGCATTGTCCTGTACGAGTACCTCGGAGAAGAGTATCCCGAAGTCCTCGGATCCATTCTGGGGGCCCTGCGATCCATCGTCACGGTCGTGGGTATTTCCCAGATGCAGCCCCCGATCAAAGACTTGCTCCCCCGCCTGACCCCTATTCTACGCAACCGACACGAAAAGGTGCAGGAGAACACCATCGACCTGGTCGGGCGTATAGCCGATCGCGGCCCCGAGAGTGTCAATGCTCGAGAGTGGATGAGAATTTGCTTTGAGCTGCTTGATATGCTCAAGGCTCACAAGAAAGGAATCCGACGAGCGGCAAACAACACGTTCGGCTTCATTGCCAAGGCCATCGGTCCGCAGGACGTCCTGGCCACGCTGCTGAACAACCTGCGGGTGCAAGAGCGACAGTCCCGCGTCAACACTGCCGTCGCCATTGGCATCGTCGCCGAAACCTGTGCCCCGTTCACTGTGCTTCCGGCCTTGATGAACGAATACCGCGTGCCTGAGCTCAACGTCCAGAATGGCGTGCTCAAGTCCCTATCGTTCCTGTTTGAATACATTGGCGAAATGGCAAAGGACTACGTCTATGCGGTCACGCCGCTGCTCGAGGATGCTCTCACCGACCGAGACCAAGTACATCGACAGACTGCCGCGTCGGTTGTCAAGCACATAGCTCTCGGCGTGGTCGGCCTCGGCTGCGAAGATGCCATGGTTCACCTGCTCAACCTGCTATATCCCAACCTATTCGAGACCAGCCCCCACGTCATCGACCGCATCATCGAGGCCATTGAGGCCATTCGCGTGGCCGCGGGCCCCGGCTTGGTGCTCAACTACGTCTGGGCGGGGCTCTTCCACCCCGCAAGGAAAGTGAGAACCCCTTACTGGAGACTGTACAACGATGCCTACGTGGCTGCCGCCGATGCCATGGTCCCATATTACCCCAATTTGGACGACGAGATTTCGGATCGACCAGAGCTGGCCATTGTTCTATAATTCGGTGTTTACTATAACAGCGGCAAGAGTGCGGATAGGATCCTGGGGGAGCAAGGGGAAAGAGATTTTTACTATAATTCCCCCCCCCCCTAGATAACGGGGGGGCTGAGAGAGAGAGAGAGAGAGAGAGAGAGAGAGAGAGACTGTGAGAGAGAGATGTTTTTGATTTTTACTTGAACGAACTCTATTGTATAAGAGTGGATTTACGGTGGCATGCGTTTGGCGTTTTACCTGTTAGATTAATATAAAAAAAAGAAGTGTGTGTTTTTCTTCTTCTTTTCTTCCTCCTCATCTTCTCTTTTTTTTTTTAAAAAAAAAAAAAAGAGTAAAGACGTGCAAATTTGTCAGCAAACCAAGGGTTGATTTTGAAGTGAACGCTGTATTGAGCAGCCCCGTGTCGAGTTCAGTAAGCTCAGCCTCTGCCTACTATGTTGTACATGTTTGTTCATCTTTGAGAGAGGGTTTTGAATCTTTTTTGTTGTTGTTGTTGTTGTTGTTGTTGTTGTTGTTGTTGTTGTTGTTGTCCCTCTCCGCAAGAGAGATGTCTGGTCTATGACGCCCCAAGCACCATCCTCTCTCCCTCTATCCCTCTCTCCGTCTCTCCCTTGAGCATCTGAAAAAAAAAAAAGCGGCTCGTTTCAAAAAGAGACACTTCAGCTCTGGAAGGACGGAGGATACCTTTTTTTTTTTTTTTCCCATTGGAATGGTTGAAATGGTCCACTGACTCCATCGCAGTGCGTCATCAGACACACCAGTTTCGCCTCACCTCGCCTTGTCTCGTCTCGTCTCGTCTCGTCTCGTCTCGTCTTGTCTCGTGTCATCGCATCGTATGAGTATCATTAATGGCTAGCATTTCACGGCGAATTTACCCTAGACTCACTACAGACATTCCAAAGCAGAAGGGAAAGAGAGAGAGATAGAAGGAGACTTTTGCTTTATTAAGGCGAAGAGTTTTTTTTTTTTTTTGTAACAAGAAAAAGAAACAAAATAAAACTTGTTCAAAAATAATAATAATGATGAAAAAAAGAGCTGCCCACTATCAGAGTCGAACTGATCACCTTGTCATGTCAAGCGAAAATTTACTAGTGACACGCTATACCGCTTAGCCAAGCGGGCCGAGCGTTCCAAGCTGGGTATTTTTCGTTTTCATCTTGGTCGAATTATAAAACAAATCCGCTCTGTGTGAAAAAATGGCTTCAAAAGCCAGAGAACGAGAAAGAAGGTACTGAACTGAACTTCATCTCAACCACACCAACTCGATCCAGCCCCCCCCTTCATACCAGTTGAAATAACAATACACACACACACACACACTCTCTCTCTCTCTCTCTCTCTCTCTCTCTCTCTTCTCTCTCTCTCACACATGAATTCTGACAGGTTCTCCCCCCCCCCTTTTTTCTCTCTCTCTCTCTCTCTCTCTCTCGTTCTGCCTAATTTACGTTGCGTCTCATTCACTCCCATTTGCCCACTCACAAATGTGTCAGTTGCCCGGTGGGTGTGAGCAAATCCTCTCAGCCCCTGCCAATGTTTCGCCGCGTCAAAATAATAATAATAATAATAATAATAATAATAATAATAATAATAATAATAAAGCTGTTCTGAAATGCGCCACAAGATTTCACATGAAGAGAGAGAACAAGTCAAAGCCAAGACAGGGACATGCATGCACTCAAGCAGGCACTGTCGCACAATGAAACAGCGCTAAGAAGAAGAAGAAGAAGAAGAAGAAGAAGAAGAAGAAGAAGTAAAAGTTGCTACCGCGAGATATCGAAGGAAAGGATTTTGGATTTTGTTTTTTTCTTCTTCTTTTGTTTCCCCTTCTCCGCTTCCTCGCGCCCGCGCTGTCTGGAATAGTACATACGTAAGTTTAGTTACCTACTAACCTAGTAGTAATTATTTAGTAGGTACTAAAGTTGCTGCAAAATGGTAGCATCGCCAATCCCCTCTTTTGCGGTGCTACAGTACGTATTTGTGTACGGAGTACCATGTACACACACACACACACACACACACACACACACACACACACACACACACACGCATTGCATCAAATGGTGATTCGTAGCCTCGTCGTGCAGTAGTTTTGCAGCAGCCCCCCCATCAAGGGAATAATAAGCAAGGTTGCGCGCAGCTAGAGAGAGAGAGAGAGATGCAGGTCGGAGTTGTACACACGAGGAGAAAAAAAGCAAAAAATTGGGAAATGGATTCTCTCTGTTGGTTGGATGCGGTGGAGGAGAATATGTTGGGACCAGCAAAAAAAGAAAAAAAAAAAACACAACGAGCTCCAAACAAAGAGGAGCAGGCTTGACTGGAAAAAGGGCGCTCGGGAGGTTGAGAAATCGGCACTCCCTCCTAAATAAGATGTCCAAGTCAAAGAATCGAAAATTGGACACACACCACTAGTGTTATGCGGCTGCAGAGGCCTGTTTACGGATATTTCACGCAGGGTCGTGCCAAGTAACAATGTCTCGTGGTAATGTCCGAAAGGATGCTATTTCTCCTATACGATGGAGAGAGAGAGAGAGGAATTAAAGCAAAGTTAACCAAAAAAAAAAAGGGCAATAATATGTATGTACTCCATAGTATTCAGGCGGTTCACGGAGCCAACGGCACCTGAACAACTTTTCCCGATTTCTGGAATGCCCACCTTTTTGCCCACCGCGAAGGAGGGATAGGATAAAGAAGTTTTTATTTATTTATTTATTTATTTTTCTATTTATTTTATTTATTTATTTTAAAAAAAAAATTTTGTTTGGTTGTTGTGAGCCAAGCAAAATCCCCCCATGGGCCGTTCTGCCAATGAGATCTGCGCTGCATATACTAGGACTCGGCTGCCCCCTCGGTTCCCTACGTCTTCCAAACCCATGGCACTGGTTAGGCCTTGGCTTCTTGGGTCAAATTACCGAGCATCACAGCGTCGTCACCGACCAACGGGCGTTGATGTGCCCAGGCGCATGGAGATGTCTGCTCAACCCAACGCCACGGCGGCGGAGGAAATGCTGTCAAAGCGCCTCGGCGGGACCCTCGAGCAACAGCAGCAGAGCAAGCGAGAGCGAACGAGCGAACGAGCGAGCGAGCGAGAGAGAGAGAGAGAGAGAGAGAGAGAGAGAGAGAGGGGGAGGAGGGAGGGAGGAAGGGGGGAGAGGGAGGGGGGAACAACATCATGTCGCACAACAGAGCGCCGGCTAGTCAGCGGATGGGAAAGCAATGGCCACACCACCACTCAAAGCAAGGAAAGGAGGCGCCGCCATGTCTCGGCGTATCTGCGAGTTGAAATAAGACAAACGCCCTTGTCTACCCTACCTATGTGCTGGGCGCTTGATCCTGCGGCGCTGTGCTTTGTATCGCCCGAATCTGCGCATGCTGCACCGCACACGCCTTGTCACCAAGAGATTGGGGTTCGGGAGGCATTGGCAACACTCCTTTGGGGGGGGGATTCGGGAAGGTCCCAAGCCCATGTATTGCTTCAAAGTTTCATCTAGGCTTTGGTGGGTTGTCCATACGACTCCAAAAGGAGAAGAAGAAGAAGAAGAAGAAGAAGAAGAAGCAACACGTCCACGGTCAGCAACAATACGCACTTTTTTTTTCTTTCTTTTCTTTTCCTTTTTTTTTTTTTTTTTGCCGTTTCGACGAGATGGGCAACCCGAGACTTTACGAATCCCAGAGAAACTCTTTTTCTCCCGGCAGAACTTCTGCAGTACGTATTTCGTTCGATTCCACAGCATGAAGCACTGGTGCAGGGGAGCACGAGGCACGGCATAGGCATGTGCGCGCCATACTGTGCACATGGCGATGGGATCGAGTGGAGTTTTTGACGTTTTTGTTTGACCCAGCGAAGCGGGTCTTATGTATAGAGAGAGAGAGAGCCAGCGCCGCGAACTGACGTCATCAAGAAGAGGGAGTTTATGTGCCGTTGGCCGAGCAGAGCAGGAGCAGGGCAGGAGCAGAGCAGAGACACGGAATAATAGGAGGAGGAGCAATGGGGGGGTTATTATTATTATTATTATTATTATTTCATTTTATTTTATTTTCATTTTATTTTATTTTATTTTCTTTCATTTCTCTTCTTGCGCGAGAGCTGCGTTGGGAAAGAAAGATGGGGCAAAAAGAAGAAGCAAGAAAAAAAAAAAGAAAAAAAAAACCCCCCGAAAATGTCAAAGCCAGATCCCTTTTTTTTTTTTTTTTTTTTTTTTTTTTCCCCTTCCCGGTCCGCCGATCGGGAGGGCACCTGGCCATAGTACTCGTTGGCATTCCGTAACACCCGCCAAAGGGACAGACAGATCTGACGCTTGATCGCGGCCATGCCTGTGGTGGTTTCTTGGCCGGAGAACAAGGGGGGGGGGGGGGAGAGAGAGATTGAACCTGAAGATCGTGGGCGCCGACGACGCCTTGTGCACGTGTTTGCAAGCCGATCTCTCTCCACCTTTTGGGCTCAAACTTTATTTACACATCAAAACAAGGAGCAAGTTGGGGCTTTTTATTCGTTAGGGGAGACGAATGTCGTAATTGGGCCAGTCACAGTGGCCACGAGCAGGCATGGCTAAGGGCGCCTCGCTGCTGTATAATGTTATGTATGTATGTATACGGTGTGCTCCGTGTTGTTGTTGTTGCCCGCAGAACAAAACGGGGGAGGGTCGCTTCATGAGGATTGCAATCTGCATGTTGCCTGCGCCATGTCCCCCCCCCGGTACTTGGTACTCGGTGCAGAGGTTTTTTTTTTTTTTTTTTTTTTTTTGGACTTGCTAATCAAAAGTTCAAAAAATGAGATGAAGGGGGGCGGGGGAACAACGAGAAGTAGAGAAAAAAAAAGAAAGAAAAAAAAAGGGGGGGGGGGGAGGTGAGATGGAAGACAACACAGAAGATTGCGAACGAGCTGAAGTTGTGCGTACGTGTGTGAGAAGTTGTGTGTGTGCCCCCCTGGCAATGGCTGCTTCGGGATGTGGGTACGTACACGATACCTCCTCCGAAGGCGCACCACCCCCCTTCCTGTTCGGTACTAGGTACCACCTAACTAATGTAACTGCTAGGTACTAGGTACTTAGTAGTGCTACAGTAATGGTGGTGGTCAAACAGCCCGCCTGGTTTCTGGTCGGCGACCTCGCGCTCACCGGGGGGGCGTGTTGATTGGGCTTCCAACGTTGTCGTGCTCAAAATTTGGTTCATGCTGCTGCTGCTGCTGCTGCTGCTGCTGCTGCTGCTACATACGAGTGCTTGTATTGTACGTTATTAGTCAAACGTTATTTTAGGTAGTTCCGTCCCCCCAACCTACCTAACGTTTTGTTCATTTCAACCCGGTCCTGGGAGGCGCTGCTGAGTGGCCAACTTTGGACCATCTCCACCCCGGAAACGATTGCAACCAAATGGCTTCTTCTTGCAGGGCTTTTTTTTTTTTTTTATTTTGGGGGCGCAATCGGGTCGGTCAAATGGCAACGTAAAAAAAAAAAAAATTAAACGAACCAAAGTACTGTAGCGGTACTTTTGGCACGGAGCACGAAAAAAATCGCCAGCGCCACCTTTAGCAGCGCTGCCCCGTCCCGTCGACCGAGTTGTGTTGTTTTTTATTGTTTATTTATTTATTCATTTATTTATTTATTTACTTTATTTTTTTTTTTTTCAAACCTGCGGCTCGTCAGGGCCACGATGACGGCGCGCGCGCGAGCGAGGTGCTCGCTCGTTTTTGGTTGGCTGACAAAGGGCCGATCAACGAATGATGCCACCATCGTATGCGGCCGCCCGGAGTGGCATCAGCCGGCACCCGTTCATCTGCCGGTAATGGCGCGACGATCGTCGCCGCCAAATGTATCGGGTATCTGATAGTAATCTCAGGCAGGCGCGCTGCTCCATGGGAACCTGCGCCGCCGCATGTACGTACCGAGGAGGCAAAAATACCTACTATATAGGTAATAAAATAAACCAACGAGCGCACGGCTCACCTAATTTTTTTCCTTTCCTTTTTTTCTTTCTTTCTTTTTTTTTCTTTTTCTTCAGAGCAAGCCCACCTAATCTGGCCGTAATTTGACCGTTGTTTGGCGGTGGATGCTTATTATTTATTACTGATGCACCTCTTTTTTTTTTTTTGTTTTTTTTTTCATTCGAGCATAGCAGTAGCCCTTTTGGAAGCCCCCTCTGGCGCAGCCACACTAGCCCCCCCCCTTCAAAAGCGCACAAAAGTACTTGGTAAGTAGTAGGCACTCCCTACCTTTTTACCTGCTGGGTTCAAGTGCCTACGACTACTACTAAGGCACTACTAGTACTGCTATAGGTAGGTAGTAGTACTACCAAGGTGAGGTAGTTGGTAGTTGGTAAGTTGGCAGTTGGCATAGGTATCGCATCGGCATTCTCCAGAAGCCTTGTTCGGCATCGTCGTCCCTTCCTCCCATTCGGAGAGGAATCTTTGCTCCATCGTTCGCCTGCATCACGCGAGGAGCCGCCAGTGCCTTGCAATTCAATTCACCTCTTCAACCGAGTCAAATTTGGGCCATGAAACCAAAAGGGCAAAAACCCGGCCTTGGGGAGATTTTTAGTACGTGCATGGTATACAGTAACAAGCACTTTCGTAAGAACATGGGAGTTTCTCCATCTTGCAGCCGACTGGCAACATTCGCATTCTCCGATTGATTGATTGCGCCAAAAGGCGAGCGGCACTGTGCCTTCGGGGCTACCCCCCCCCCCCCCCCTTTCGAGAAAAAAAGCGAGAAAAGGGATCCCTAGCCCAAGTGGCGCGTTTCATGTGTCCCAAACCGGCCTACCGCCTCCGCACCCAAATCCTCGGTTCATGGGAGTGCGTGGCAGCGCCTCGTAAACGAGGGTCGCTTTCGCAGCCGGAGCCATGCCGTACATTCGCGCGCGCACTCCGTGGGCTGCCTGGCGGTCTCAGACAGCGCCTCGAGTCTCATCTCACCTCCAAGACACGCACGCACGCACGCATTCATTCCGAGGCCGCAAAAATAAAAAAAATAAAATAAAAAGGAACCTTGGTGGGCATGTCGGAATGGAACATGAAGACGGCGGGGGAAGGAACGGAAAACCCCCAAGAAGGAGCAGACGGACAAAAACTCGCACTTGCACGGAAGGCACTGCAGCGAACAAAGGGAGAGAGCTACCTGCCACGCCACGCTTTGCCTCTCTTGCCTTGTTCCTCTTCTCTCCACCCTTCCCTCCACCCGGCGCCACTCGCCAAAAGGGCAAAGCTTTTTTTTTTTTTTTTTCTTTTTTTTTTAAATCCGAAAGCAGCTGCGCCTGTGGGGACTTCATTGTTGGACGGGGCTCAGATTCAACTTCGTTACCTGACGCTGTGGATACCGGCTTTACTGGTTCTCCCGGCACTGTCTAATTAAATATGGCTTCATGAGGATGGAAAAGCCGCTGATGTTAATATCAGCGCTTGGGGGGGAAAAAAAATTAAATAACGAAAGGAAAATAACGAAAAAGCAAGGGAAAAAATAATCATAAAATTACAAAATTAAGAAGAAGAAGAAAAGTCTCCACTAGAAAAAAGATCCTTTGTTTTTTTTTTCATTTTTTTTTTCATTTTGGTTTGTTATTCCCTCTCCTCTCACCTTCTTGCCCCGAATCAGCCAAGACGCCTTTTATTGGTGCGGTTCCTCCAAGGTACAGGCACCGTCTCCTTACTCGTGCTTGTGCTACGGAGTAGTAATAGTAGTAGTAGTAGTAGTAGTAGTAGTAGTAGTAGTAGTAGTAGTAGTAGTACCTTGCCTTGCCTTACCTTACCTTATGGCTGTCCGGGGCGTTCTGGTGTGGTGGTGGTGGTGGTGGTACACAAGCAGTTATTAGCACCGAGCAGCATCTTTGAAATGAGATTCTCTAGGCAGGGGATCTGATCCTATGAGAGGGCTTGGACAGGGGGTGCCAGGTTTTTCTTTTTTTTTTCCCTTCTTTTCCTTCTCTTCTTTTCTTTTCTTTTTCTTTTCTTTTTCTTTTTGTTTAGCCCTTGTGGTTGGGTGTGAAACCAGCAGTGGAAAACACAAACTACTATAGGTAGCCCGTGTTACTTACTACTAAGTTGCCATAGAGGGTACTGGAGGGAGTGTGAAGCATGATTAGGTAGTACTAGGTAGTTAGTATCAGCAGTGCTAGTGCCTGGTAGTACGTAGTATAATAGGTACTAGGTAGGTACTATAGCCACTACCTACCTAACCTGGGTACTAGGTGCTTGACTATAGCTATCAATCTGAGGAGCAGAGAACCTTTCGCTTACCTTTTTCTTTTCTTCTTCTTTCTCTTTCTTCTTCTTCTTCTTTTTTCCCTTTTCTCATACTCCACTATAATCTAGCAGCTATTTCGCGTGACATGCCGTGTCCAAACCCCCCCCCCCCCCTTACCAGCAGACCAGCTTACGCTTGCTTGCCACCCAGATCTGGAAGCCATATTACCAGCATCCCAACTTGTCCATCGGCTGAATGTTGAATAATAACAATAATAATTTTTTTTAAAAAAAAGAAAAAGAAAATGAAAATGAAAAAAAAGAGAGTCAGCCACAACCCGGCTGGCAGAACTCCCCCAGCGCCACTGTGGGCCGGGGGTGTGTTAGCGAGTTTTTTGGGGGCCTAGTGTGGCCGGGGAGCACCAAACAGTGGAGCTGCCGCAATGTGGGACTCCTTTTTTTTTTTCTTTTTTCTTTTCTTTTTCTTTTTTTGACATGGCCGGCTTAAGTGGGAAAATTTGAATCCCTGGAGCGGCCATCTTAACACCGATCGCGGGAGCCCACTGGCCGGTAAGGAGAATTTGTTTGTTTGTTTCTTATTTACGACCCGTGAAATCCCCAAGTGGGGCAATAAGGTCGGCCTGAGCTAGCTGCTAAGTATATACTGCCCAGATATACATACAAAACGCTATTCAAGGCACGTAGGCTGACAAAGGAAAACCCGGTAAGGAGAAAGGGCCAAGCAGACATGGGATCAGCACAGTATGCGGGTTGAGAGGCCTTGGCTTCTCTCCTATTTTCCTTTCCCTTCCTTCCCAGAAACGCCATCATCCACGCCATCACCCACGCCATCACCCCCCCCCCGGGGGCCCCGGGGAAGTTGAGGCCGACGAGCTGCTCTGAAAAAAAAAAAAAGAAAAGAACAATAAGCCCTATCTTAACTTTTAAATTTAGCTCTTTGATATTTTCCGTACGAGGTTTCAGCCGGCGACATTCCTGTCGTTGCCACCGCTTTGCCTTCTTTCTTGGTCGTAGTTTGATTTCATCCTGTCAAAGCAGGCTTTTTATGGGGGAGAGGAGGGGGGGGGGGGGGGCGCTGGCTTGTAGGCGATTTTATTCCCGGCGGGAGCCTGCAGCCCCGGGCCAGCGCCACTCCCAGCGCACTGTTCCATCAACCCTAAACAGATGGCAAAGGTCCAGGAAGTGACGTATGCATATATATCGAGACAGTGCGGAGAGGGCGCCACTGTATGGTCTATCCCGCCAAACCTGCCCGAAGCTTGCTTTTTATTCGTTGCAAAGTTATAATAAATAGGTTGGTTGGCCAGCGGGCAAAGAGGGCGGTAAAGCGGCGAAATCTGATGGATGCCATTGGATGCAAGCAGAAATCATCAGCACTGCCGCGCGAAACGAATGGGGGATTTCCACTCAACATATCCGCTTTTGGCGCGGGGGGATTGGATATTTCTGGTTTGCCATTTTTTTTAAATTTTTTTTTTAGATGTGACATGGAACAGCTGCCTGCCCTGTCACTGAAGACAATTAATTGCCTTTGTGCTAGCTTAGGCGTTGATTACTTGTACTTGCTGCAAAGTTTATTGAATGAATAAATAATAAAATAAAATAAACATATATATATAGAGCAATCCTATTTACACTATAGTATATTCCTATTTAAACCATAGTAGCCTGTGCCTATACTAAAGTTAATATACATATACTACAAGTCTTATTAATCCATACCTATTTACAGTACACCGCCTTAATACACTCTATATTTTACAATACTATACAAGACTTTAATATTATAAAATTTAATATTACAATAGATTCCTTCTTTAGCAATAATTACCTTAACCTATTACTATTATTAAAGCTATTATAAAGCGCCAGCCTTAATAAAATTTATACCTTCTTTTTATTAAATACACTAAAGGCAGTAAAGGCACTAGCTAAAGTTAATATTAATAATAATAAATTTAATAACTTAAAGTAGCTATAATATTATAAACTTAATAAAGATATAGTATTTTTAAAGCCTAAAGATAAAATTAAAAAAACACTGCTGCCTTTATATACTAAAAGGCTATTGCAGCTGCCTATATATCTAGCAAAGGCGCTGCTAAAAGTTAAAAAGGTTGTAAAAGCGCTGTTATTAGCTAAGGAGGCAGTAAAACATTAATTCTTAATCTTACTGCCTTTAGCACTATATAATTTATTTAAAAAGCTTTTAAGCTTCCTGCAGACATTCTATTACAATAATAAGGCTGCTATTTAAACTTAAAGAAGTTCTAACCTACAGATTATTAATAGCAAGAGAGTCTTAACCTATTATACCTTTATTTATAACTATACAGGCAGTTAAGCCTTTATAAGTACTAAAATCCAATAATTATTAACCTAATAAATAGAATGCCCCTATAAGATTACAGCATTAATAACCAAGCATGCTAACTAAAAGTAGTCTTATTGCATTATCTATACTAAGCACAACCACTTACTATCTCTTAACTTATTAATATATATAATGCATTACTAGCGCACCCTAGCTTAATAATAATAAAAAAAAGACTTAGCTAAGCACTAAGCCCTTTTTATATACAAGATATTAAAGATCTTAAAAAACTCTAGCACTACTGCTAAGCTTATATTCTTTTATTAATTAAATATCTATAATAACAGGCAGAGGATCTAGATTAAGGGACTTAATAGCTTATTAACTACCTAGGTATAGATTAAACAGCTTTAAGATAATAACCTTTATTACTATATTAAACTTAATATAAATAATAAGGTCTAAAGCATTTTATAAACTTATCTTTAGTTAAAGAAAATATAGTGCTAGTTTTTTAAAGTCTTAAGACTTAATAATATTTATAAAATTAACTATTTCTATATATATCTCTTTAAGGTTATAAAAATTATAAATTAAAAGTTAATAATTAACTTTATATTTAGCCTTATTAATATAAAGAAAGAAAATAGCTTTTTATAGCTTTATTAATAACTTAAAGACTTTTATTAAGACCTTTATATACTAGCGCTAACTATACTTATTATAGATAAAGAGATAGCCTTTAAAAATATACTTAAAATAGTCTTTTCTAATAACTAGCAGCAGCTTTATATATATTATATTAATGTTAATATTAAGGTATAAATTTAATTAAAATAAAAAAGCAAGAATAGTACTAGCAATAATAAGGTTAATAATAATAAGGCTAAGGTTGCTAACAGCAATAATAACCTCTTTAATACCCAAGCCACTACTGCTAGCAAGAGCAATAACCTTGCTATATACACTACTAAGCAAGAGATTACTAAATATAGCTCTACTACTTTACTACCTACTACTGCGCCCTAGACTTATAATAATATATTTTATACCTAGCAGCAGGTTATTTATACTAAAGATAAGGCTGATTTTTAATTAGTATAGAATAAAATAAAAGCTATATATAATTTAATATAAAACTATATTTTATACTATATTTTAAAAAAATATATACTATATTATAAATAATAAGCATGCTGCTTTATTAAGTAATACTATAACTTTAGTTAATAAGTTAATAATCTTATAAAAACAATATATAAAGATATAAAGTCCTTCTTTATTATAAATATAAGCAACCTTCTCTACCTTTATAATACAATCTGCCTTATATTATAAAAAAAAAAAAAAACTATAATAAAAATACAGTAAGGATATAAATAAAGCAGCGCTAATGCTTTATCTAGCAGCAAGGGTGGCTAGGTAATATCTTTATAATAGTTAGCTATATTATTATTAATCTCTTTATATAATAGTATTACCTAGCTATTACTGCAATACCCTTAAGCTACAGCTTAATACTTAAGCTATTGCCTCCTTGCAGCAGTAGCTTTATATAGTAATATATACTTCCTTGCAGTTATATAATCTTTAAAAAGCTTAATATTAATAAAGCTCTTAATAAAGATAATATTTACTTATAATAATAATTAGTTAAGCCTTTAGTATATTTTTTATTATTTTTCTATAAAAAAGCTATTAACTATTAATACTAGGATATTAATAAGCCCCTGCTTTAAATTTACAATCTTAATATTATCTAGAACCTCTATAGCTAACCTTACCTTTTAAATAATAAAAAGATACCTATATTATTAATATTAAAGGCTAATAATAATTAAAATAAGCCTTAGTAACTATAGCTAATATAGTTAATACAGCAGCAGCAGCTAAAGCAAAAGCTACAGGCATTATAGTGCATAAAGCCAAGCTTGCACTGCAGTCTCTCTTAATTTAAGGCTTAAGGCTTGCAAAGGCCTTCTTAAAGCTGCAGTTGCAGCTATACCTAGGCAGCTTTATTACAGTTAACAAGGAGCTCCCAGTTATACATAAATTTACAGGCTATAAAAACTATAAAAAGACAATCAAAAAGGTTAGCAATAGCCTCTTCTATAGCAAGGCTGGCTATAATAGCTGCTGCTGCATTAAAGACTAAGCCTTAGACTAAGCCTAAGACCAAGCTTAAGACTAAGTCTAAGGCTAAGGAGGTTATTAAAGTCATCCTAGCTACCTAACCTAGCGTTAATAAGCTAGATAAACTAGCCAGCCTGTAATTAAAAAGGCTAGAAATGCATTTTTTAAGGAATTGGCATTAATTAATACTCTATAGTATTATAATATATGATTTTATATTAAGATATCTTTTCCTAGTGCGCAATACTGTATTTTAGTATATAGGTATAGCAATTGCAATCTAGGGGTAAATCTAGCTAGTGATGTAGAGCACTATAGTTTAAATAGGAATATGCTATGGTGTAAATAGGATTGCTCTATATATATAT
Organism: Trichoderma cornu-damae; assembly: GCA_020631695.1. Taxonomy (NCBI): domain Eukaryota; kingdom Fungi; phylum Ascomycota; class Sordariomycetes; order Hypocreales; family Hypocreaceae; genus Trichoderma; species Trichoderma cornu-damae. Next base: position 4,291,224 of record CM036090.1, on the reverse strand, counting down.
TTAAAAAAAAAATCACTGAGGCTAGCCAACGCTTCATATAGAAAAGCAAATTCGCAGAGGAGGGGGCGAGAAACACAACCCCAAAAAAAGGGGCGTTTTATTTATTTTATTTATTTATTTATTTATTTATTTATTTATTTATTTATTTATTTTTTATTCATTCATTCATTCATTTATTTATTTATTTATTTATTTATTTATTTATTTTTTGCGCCATACCAGCCTTTTTGTTTTGCCCTGCCTAAGCTCAGACAGGATAGCAAAAAAAAGGGGGACACAAGCTTGTGACTGCACAAGTACCTAGTAGTTAGTACTGTAGTAGTAGGTAGTAGTTAGTACTGTAGCAGCAGCAGCAGTAGTGCAGCCGCCAGCCAATAAAGGGCAGAGGCAGGCACAAGAGACCCAAAAGTTCACGGCCGTCGTGGCCTCCTGAGGAAGAGGGCTGAAATTCTGAATAAGCCTGCCAAGATGCCCAGCACGCGGTCCCCGCAATCCTTTTGTCTCTCTCCTTTATTGAGCGCAATGACGAAAGTCGAAGGAACCGAAAGAGAGACAAGGTAAAAAAAAAAAAAAAAAAAACAATATTTCCCGAGGTAATGTAAAACAACGATGAGATGACGATGACGGGCATTTCATCTAAAAGCCGGTTTGGGAAGGAGGGTAGGCGGGTTCTTTTGGTGTAGCAAGTTTAGTAGTACGTACTACTGCTACAAGTACGGAGTATGTGATGTGTGTGTGTGTGTGTGTGCCGTTTGTCTCATCAAACAACATGGGCGTGTTTTCAAAATCGCCTTGAGCTTGGCGCGGGGAAGCAGACATGCACCAGGCAGAGAGAGAAGCGTCAGCTAGCTTGCAAAAAAGTTGTTTTTTCGACGGTTGAGTGGGTGATGGATGATGGCGGAGGCCCATCGCGATGAGATCCACCGAAAAAAAAAAACCCCGGCCAGGGCCTTGATGCTGCTACTGCTGCTGCTGCCCCTCCCCGCCAGAACCAAGTTTTATTATTATTATTTATTTATTTATTTGTTTGTTTATTATTTATTTTTCTCTTCCTTTCCTTTCTCGCCTCAGAGCGTTGCCCCCCGGTCTTGACACACACAATGGCACGGCCGTTTTGGCTTATCAATCATTATGTACGTACGCATGCCACTGTGCCGTTTCTGCGTCAAGGGAACTTGGACCGCCTCGTGAATGCCCTTTTTTTCTCTCTCTCTCTCTCTCTCTCTCCATCCCCTTTCCGGCACATGATCTGCCCTTAACGGGTGTATGTATGTATGTATGTGTGTGTATGTTTGTGTTGTGTATGCCTTAGTATATCGAGTACGAAGCACCACCACCATCTATCAAAGCTCACCCCTCGTTCCTGCTCCCCCCCCCCTGTTTTTTTCCGTACTGGAGCCGTTGCTGGAGAAAAAGGGCCCTTACGTCAGGGCTGCACTGCGTCGACCCCCCGGCCGTCGGCCGTCAAAAGCCGCTGCCCACCGGCCCGGGCTCGTTGAGGGCGATCCCCTGTCGCTGCTCCGTGTTCCGCACGGGGTCCGTACGGAGTACTCCGCTCTCGTACTCCGTATGAGGAATTTCTTCTCCAACCATCGAAAAGCCCGGCCAACGCATGAATTCGTTCTCACCCCCCCCCCCCCCCCAAAATACCCATACCAAACCATACCCTATACCCATACCCGGGCATGCATGGCACCCCTATCCGATACGGGCCAAGCTGGCGGATCAGACTTGATTTTTTTTTGTCTTTGCTTTTGTCATCAACTTCCTTTTTTTTTTTTTTTTTTTTTTTTTTTTTTCCCTTTTTTTTTTTTGGATTTTGCAAGCTTGTTTTTCAGCCGTTTAGTAGTACTCGTAGTAGTAGTAGCATCGCAACAGCCATGTGCTATACAGTACCTACTACCTAGGTAGTACCTTGGTTCGTGCTTCAATGGAGCATGTCCACCTGTATCAAAACGCACCCAAGGCAAAGTCCCTCTGAGCAATCTACTCAATACTACCCTCTTTGGACGCCATTCCGAGCCAAAACCTCAACAGCCCCTACGAGCTTGATTTTTTTTTAATCCCCCCCCCCCCTCTCTCCGTATCTTATACTATGTACTCCGTACTCCGTGCAAAAAGGCACTAAGAGATGCGCCCCGAGAGAATGGCGACGTCGCACAGAGTATGGAATACCTTGTCTGCGCCGCCACCGGCCCCCAGATAGCCCCGTACCGACTACATGCGCTTCACAAGTGCACAACTCGGCATTCCTGCTCCTCCGGTGTCCCCCTGCATAAAAAATTCTCCTTCGCAGAGCTGTCTCTCTCTCTCTCTCCCTCCCTCTCTCCCCCCCTCTCTCTCTCTCTCTCTCTCTCTCTCTCTCTCTCTCCCCGCAGCGGCGGTAAAAGGGCCAGTGTCCATCTAACTTTGTTCCTTGCCAGGCCCCTAGTTAAACTACCGTAGCCTTATCCAACAAGCATTTTCTTTTGCGCTGGCCCCACCGCGCCTTTGGCTCCAATCCCTGTTTTTTTTTTGCCTTGGCTGCGGGGCCACCGTGCTGGACAGTGCCGACTGATACTGTCCCCAGGTACAGGTACGTCTAGGCGCATATGCCAACAGGGGGCATATATCCGCCCCTCGTACTCCGTGCCGCGCTCTCCATTACCGCACGCAGCGCCGTGCGCCGAGTACATGCTAGGTACATGTTATGGCAAAAAGCACTTACTCGGCCTTACTACTAAGGTACCTATAGGTATAGTATTACTCAACTACTCGTATACCTAGGTAGGTACCTCGTACGTACCTAGCCTGCCCACCTAGGTGCTACCTTAGTGGCAGTCGCAAGTACCTGGCGGAGTACGGAGTACGGAGTACAAGCAGCATCTTTCCTCCAAATCCTCCCTCCCTCCTGCCATCCTCCACCCCCCCTCCCCTCCAAGCCCCGGGTGCCCACACCTCCCCCCCCCTGTCGTGCCTTCCCAGTCCCACAGATTGCATCTCCACCCCCCTTTCAGATCCACGCTCGCTGGCTTGTCTCGCTGTCGACATCATGGCTTCTGTTTGGCTGGCCCGAGTGTGTGTGTGCACACACCAGCTTGACACTTGGGATGAGCTGCACTGCAACGAGTTCTTTATGCATGTACGCATCAAAAAAAAAAATTGGTTCTGCCATTTTCTGTTTCCCATCCTGCTGGTAAAAAAAACAAGCTGATCAAACCCCATCAAACCCCCCCCCCCCGTTTCGGTGGTGAAATGGACTTCGTTCTCCCATTCTGCGGAGTGCATCCATCGCTTGCCATTGCTGGTGCCCACTTAAATACTCGGAACGGTAATACCTGCTTCCAAGATAAGGCACTTGACAAGGTACTTCGAATGCTCGCTCTTCCGCTGTCTCAAAAACTTGACTTTGCCGCAGACCAGCTACAATATCAACGTCGGGCTATAGAGGTACTAAGTATTCTCTCTCTCTCTCTTTCTCTCTCTCTTTCTCTCTCTCTCTCTTTCTCTCTCTCTCTCTCGTCTCCCCTTCTTTCCCTCCTTCCCTCCTCCTCCTGCTCCTCCTCCTCCTCCTCTTCTTCTTCCATCATCATCATCATCGTCCACAGTTAGAAAACACAGATTCTTCGAAACCCACACATTTGGCGTTTGATCAAACACACTGCTGCCAGGGACAGAGCAACGCCTTGTCAACAATCCATCATCGCCTTGAACCCAAACCCTCCTTTGCGCATTTTCTAGAATCCTACGACTCTTCCAACCTGCCCTTTTCTCTCTCTTTCTCTGTCTCTCTTCTTTTCCCCCTCCCCCTCATCAAGTCTTCGTCGTCCCTGTCATTACCAGCATCTTGTCTCCTCTTCGTCCTTCTCCATACTCTCCACCGCGACTTGGCCACTGCGCCGCTCCGTAACGGAGTTTTGGTGGTTCCCTGTGGGTTTCTACCAGATGCTCGTCACTTAATTCAACTAGCCTGCAGCCCCCCCCCAGCCGGTTCTTCCTCCTAGGGCCATAGCATTAGTATTAGCACCCTACTTCATCGCAACAAACCCTGTCGCCTCGGGCTTTGCAAAAGGGACATTGGCCTGCCGATCGCTTTTTGGGACCACACAGCCAGAGTCGTCACACCAGACCAACCTGGGACCTCCTCTGGCATCCCGCTAAAACTGACGCACGTCAATTCACAGACCCGAGGGCACACTTAAAAGACTTCGCTGATCCCACCTCGGTCCTCCCGCCAAATCACTCCCAGCTCCAGAGGGGATCTTGTTGGGTTTTGGACCGTGTTGCCGACTTGGCAATCTTTTTAAGTCGAGATTCCGCGTCCTGATCAGCAAACCCTCTTTTTTTTTTCCCCATTCATTCCCACGCTACTATACACACGCACACACACGCACGCACATCTTCCGGCTGGCTATCGTCTCTCGTCTTAGAATCTTGCTCAATCACTTACACGAAAGGAGGAACGAGAGAGAAGGAAACAAAAAGAAGGAAAAAAGAAAAGAGAGAGAAGAAGAAGAAAAAAACGAGAAACACTGGCCTCTTGGAAAATCGCAATTCTACTACATCGTCGATCGTCCAACGCCGCCCTCTCCCACTAAAATCCTTCTCCGTATATACCATGACCATGACGCTGGATACGCCGCAGCAGCAGCGGTTTGGGCCCGTGATGAGCTTCGACTACCCGTCTCACGGCCAGCCGCCGGCCTTTTCGAACCCGTGGTCGTCTTCACCCTCCGCATCTCAGACCGCCGCGGCGGCCGGCAGCAGTCTCTACGTCGGCGGTCCGCATCCGCCTCCTCTCGGTCACAGTCTCGCCGCCGCCAAGCCTCACAGCGCGCGTGCCCCTTCTGGCAACGCACCTCATTTGCCCTCGTATGCATCAATGCCGGTCCCTGCGGCTTCAGCTGGTAGGCTTCTCTTACCTGATGCATCGTTTCGTAGCTCGCGATTGCTTACCCGGCATGGCCCCTCAGACCTGCTCAGCCTGAACCGCCTACAGACCTCTTCTGCTGCCTACGCAGATGCCACCTACGCCACGACAGCCTCTCCCGTCCACGGCCACTTTGCCACCCCTTCAGCTGCTCCATACGACACCATTGGGTATGCACCAGCCCCTGTGCGGCCGCCTGCATTCGGCGGTCTTGGCCACGAATCCGATGCCTCGCGGAGATTTCCTCCTCCTCAGTGAGTTGACCTCGCGCCCCGTCCCTGTGGGAACAGAAGATGACTGACACCTCGATCCCCAACAGCGTTCATACTGATGACCGAAGAGGCTTTGCCGAAGCTCTTGATCCCAGCCACGGCATGCTCGCCATGAGCCAAGAGACACCAAGAAACATCTATGGCGCCCGCAACGACCGATCTTCTGTGGATTCTTATGGCTTCCCGTCGACTCACTCAACCAGCTCCTCCATATCGTCGTCTGGGGGCAAATTCAGCTCCTCCTACTATGGCGACTCCGTGTCTGACTACTCAACCGCGGGCTCAGACATCGAATCCGTCGGCTCAAGGACGCTTCCTCGGCCGCAGGGCATGATGTCGTCTTCGGTCCCCCCTGCGCCCCAGTCCATGATGGGCCAGTTTAGCTCCAAGGTCTCGTCTAGCACACAGAAGAAGCACAAGTGCAAGGTCTGCGACAAGCGCTTCACACGACCAAGCTCACTACAGACGCACATGTACAGCCATACGGGCGAAAAACGTAAGTATCCCATCCACAAAGGGCAGAAGGGGAAAAAAAAAAACAAGGAAAAAAAAAAAACCTGTCCCTCCTACTTGTGAAAGAAACCCAAGCTCATCGTCATTCTATAGCATTCGCTTGCGAGGTCGAAGGCTGTGGCCGCCACTTCTCTGTCGTTTCCAACCTCCGACGTCACCGAAAAGTTCACAGAGGCGACGCCCGATCCGACGCTGGTTCAGAAGACCACCATTCGGATTAGCCTATCCCTCCAGAACGAACATTCTATCAAATTTTCTTTCCGGTTGTATTGATAAAATTTTTACGACTGTGGGCCCAATCTTTTTATTTCTTTTCCTTTTTTTTTGTGTGTGTTTCTCAACCACGCCAACTTTTTGCAATTTAAAATCATCTGTAGCAGCATAGAAGTTGCATGAGATGTCGTTGCGAGATGGTGGTGGCTGAGAATTGCCTATCATTACTAAGATTTAATTGGGACAATATCCAGAAATACGACTTCATCTCATGACACTAAATTAGAGGATGCGGATCAAAAGGATCAGGTGGCCAGGATGGGGGTTCTTGACGAGATGGCACGTCTACGCACATGAAATTTTTTTTTTCCACTTGCTAAGGACGCCCGATGTGTCGTTGCGCTGGGGGACCACATCAGGGGCGTGATGCTTTTGATTTTTTCTTCTTCTTTTCCTCTTTTTGTTTCTCTTCCATCTTGTTGTTCTTTGCTGGAATGGCGATCTAATTGGGCTACGAGTCTCGGCCGGAACGATGGGATACATGGGGGCTTTCCAGTCTGGCGTTTTTTGGGCGTGGGCTTTCACTATTCAAAAGGGTTTTTGTTCTTCTTTTTTTTTTCCCCTTCAACATGAAGCTTGGGTTGCGGTTTGCCTGTCTCGGCCTTTGTTCCCGATTCCGAAAGAAAGTAACTTGGCGCTTGATATTATCATCACGAAAACAGGCACAGGTGTGCGGGAAGGAAAGGGGACGGCAACCTACGCAGTGGTTTAGCATTGTATAAATAGGCCCTATCACACGGTGACGATATACCCATTCGATAGCACTGTGGATCTATGTGTTGAATACACGAAATTCAGTTTTCACTCGAGCTGTTTGGCCATGTTTCCCGATGAACCATTTTCTAGAGGCTTCAACGCATTGTGCAATGGTCCCTGTTGATCGGTTGTGCCCAATGCCTCTACACGACTCATGGTGCAGGAGCAGCAGGAGCGGGTCGGTAGGGAAGGAGAGGCTAGGAGAGGTGGCAAGGAGGAAAGGAGCACCCGGGGTTCTCTTACGGGGACAAACACGGCGAGAATGCCCCAAAGAGGCGGGTGAGGTTGGCGGGAGACGCCCACGGGAGACGCCCACGGGAGAGGCGTCTCTGGGGAATTCGCAACAGCTCAGCCTCATGCTTACTTGTGCACATGTAAGCTCCTCTGGATACGCTTCTCAAGGGGGAGAGAGGGAATAAAAATGAAAAAAAAAAAAAAAAAAGGGGGGGGGGGGGGGGGGTATGCATACGCGGAGCAAGTGATGGATCATGGAGCAGGGGTGAATTTGCACAAAGATTGATTTGATTTTTACTTGTGCTTCTAGTTCTGATTCTCCACGACGCCGGGCTAGCCAGAAGATGCAAAAAGGAAATACCACTTAGACTGTCACGGTGAGGGAATACATGAGGAGTAGTGATTTACTCGATACGGCGCATATATGAGGATTTGGAGACAGTGTTGATGGATGCGAGTGGTTTGGATGCATCAGGATTAGGGGGGGAGTGACTTGTACGCGGGCCGATCATTCCCTCAAGCGGGAATGGAACGCGCGTTTCAGAGTTCGATTATCAGTGCCCCGTCAAGGGATAGGGGGACCCATAGAGTCGTGTTCGTCAAGGCCCGACAAAAGCTTTGCTGCTGCCAGGGCTTTGCTTGGCGAGCGAAGGGAGGGCTGAGAGGGCGATTCTTTTTTTTTTTTTTTTTTAATTTTTTTTTTTTTTTTAATTTTGTTTACGAGAATACGTTGGCTGAATGAGAGACTCGGGCGGTGGGCGTTGAAGATTGATTTTGGGGGGGAACGAAGTGGGCATAGGAGAAGACCGTCTCTTTGATTCTCTACATGAAATGGATACGTGATTTTATCCACAAGGGGTTGAAACTTACATGAAAGAGTGGGCACGGCTGCCGCTCTCCAAATCGGGCATCCTTTTATTTTTTTTATTTATTATTTTTTTTATTTGGCGGAGAGGGAGAGAGACAAAAAAAATAAAAAAAATAAAAAGGCCTGCCTGAATTGGAACTCAGGGCAGCGTCGAGGCAAGTTTTGATATTAGTATACATACGGCAAGAGCTGGATTGGGACAATATGATGCTGTTACCGCCGGGGGAAGGGGATAATTTATATATATATATATGCAGTGTTGGCACGCAAAATCACGATCCGGGGTTTTTTTTTTTTTTTTTTTTTTTTAGATTACGGGTACTACAAAAGGCTGTATAATGAGCGCACATCTGGTCGTACTTACACTTATATATATATATATATATGTGATGACGGGTCGTTTATGCAAACTTGAACATGAACCCTAACAAAAAAAAAAAAGAAAAAAAGAAACAAAAGTGGCGTTTTGAATTATTTCTCGTTCTAGGGAAAGGCCAGTGTGCTATTCTTTTCTTTTTTTCATTTCTTTTTATTTGTTTTTATTTTTATTTTTTTTGTTTTTTGCGTGGGCGTAGAGAAACGAAATCGCTGGTTTTTTTTTTTGGTTCGAGAACGGGGAATTTCTATAGCGCCTTGTTACGCGGGAAGGGAAGGGTTGTTTGGTTAACTTTGGTTGATGAAATTTAATTAATTAATTAATTTATTAAAAAAATTTTTTTTTTGCAAAGATTTTGTAAAAGTTTCCATTGTTTTCTTGGCTTTTGAAGAAACCGATTTTTTTTTTGGCGAGCTTCATACGTGTTAATTTGCCCTGAGGGTTCTGGCTTGGTTTGTTTTGGTGCTCCCAACACCCGGGGGGGGGACCAACCGCAGAAGAACGGAGGCCAATTCTTTTCCATTGAAAGTAAAAAAATTATGAACGTTTTAAAAAAAAAAAAAAAAAAAAGGTTGAAACCGAAATTAGGGGCAGCGTAGGACGCCATTATATCGGTCGGAAGCATAGACGGAAGGTAGGTTTGAGTTGGGGAAGAAGAGGTTCCTCTTTTCTTCCAAGTTCAGAGCAGACAAACCTCCTCCCCTCCTCTCTTTCTCTTTTATCGTGGTTTTTGATTTTCAATGGATAATCAAACTCTCCCACCGACGAATTGAGTTTTCTGTTTTCTGTTTTTTTTTTTCTTAATTTTAATTTTAATTTATTTTTTAATTTTTCAAATTGTTGTTGTTTATTAAGGGGGACGTCGAAAGTCCCCCCCCCCCCCCCCCCCAAAAAAAAAAAAAAAAACCGGTGGGGGAAAACCCCGAATCAGGAGGGGGGGAGAGACGGGGGCATGGCAAGATGCATCGGATCGCATCGGATCGCCACTGAAAAAAAAAAAAAAAAATCTGGGCCTTTATTTATGCCGTTTATGCTGTTTTTGTTTTTGTTTGTTTGCGGTTAGGAAGGATTGGGGGCCGGAGCACACGATAATGGCTACATTCATTTTTGGAGGTCGAAGCAAAAACAGGTTTATTATTATTATTATAATTATTTTATTATTATTATTTTAACAATTTTTTTCAATCATCATTATTATCATTATTATTATTTATTTTCAGATCCGGTTTCCCGGCTATTTCTAAATGGGGGGGGGGGGTTTCGAATGGGGGGCATCGTTGACGTCGGTGGCTGCGGCACAAAGGTGGAGCGCCTCGATTTGGGGCCCCGGGGGTTGGACCCACACAGTGTTTGATATCGAAGCATCATTCTGCAGCGCCGTCATTGGGCGGCGTCTTTCATTGCAGGATTGCCCGCGAAGGTTGCGGATAAAAACGTTTTTGATTGAAAGAACGGAGCCCACATGAGATGGTTAGCAGTTGGTTCCGTAGCTTTTTATATGCGTAGCTATTTTGTTTGTTATGTTATATGTATGTATGCATGTATGTATGTATATGTAATGTATGCATGTACGGAGTATGTATGTATGTATCGACTCGGTGTATTTTTAGCAGCAGCAGCACGCCGATTCCCGAGCAGCCAAAAAAAAAAAAAAGAAAAAAAAGCCACCTGCGGAGAGGCGCACAGTGCGCGCGTCCCCGAGCGCCCGCCCGTTCAAGGCAGAGAGTACCTTGACACTAGGCTAGGTACGAGTACTACCTATACCTACTAGTAGTACTCCGCATGTACCTGCAAGTATAATAACAGCCCCATGTTGCAAAGTACCGGTACGAGAAAACGCCGGCCATGGCGCTGCTATTTCCAGCGGCCGCAGCGCAAGAACCCCCAAACTCTCTGTTCAAACGAGGAGAACCGACAACACTGGTGGCTTCGCCCCCCCTTTTTTTTTTCTTTCTTTCCCTTTTTTTTTTCTTTTTTAACCCAACCCTTGCCAACTCGCCTATGACATTACCCGTGGCGCTTGTTTCCAAGGTTTCGGGAATAAATAAATAAATAAATAAATAAAAAACCAAACCCAAGAAAAAATAAATAAATAAATAAAAAAACCCCTTGGGGCTGCTAAAAATAAACAAATAAAACCTTCGATATAACGATAACGAGCCACAAGCCCGCAACGTTCCTTTTCTGCTTCCCCCCCCCCCCCCCTTGTGGATCGTCCCCATGTTTAATCAATCTCGGACTCAGCGTCTCCATCGTTATGATTATTTTTTTTCCCCCCAAATCCTTGTTGCTCTTTGGAAACTTGCTTCGCCTCTCGGTAGGTCCGGGTTTGCGCGACGTGACCCGATGGAAAATATAGAGTAAAGCTAATGATGCTCGCTCCGTATGTTTCTTAACATTACTCTGTATATTTCTTAATAATTCTCCGTATGTCACTTGATAATACTCCGTATGTTACTTGATAATACTCCGTATGTTACTTGATACTCCGCAGCACACACTCCAAGTACAGCCAAGACTACCCGCTGTCCAATGAAAAAAAAAAAAAAAAAAAAAAAAAAAAACCCGTGATATTCGCACAGACGGCATCTTTTTTGACCTAGCAAATGATATTGACACACCCTGGCCAAACCGCTACATCTTTACCAGGGTTCTTATTTTTTTTTTGAAATTTTTTTTTGAATTTTTTTGAATTTTTTTTATATATGTAAAATGAACGAGTTCACGTCGTGCATTGCGAGCGTCTCGGCTCGTTACGTAGACCATCCGAGGCGAATATACATCTCTCGGCCCGTTGGTTGGCAAAAAAATCCTTGGTCTGAATTGCGTCTCATGATGTCTAGACTAGCGGCTTGAGAGGCTTCTTTGGAATTGCCATAGCCGGGCTTTTGATTATGCATCGTGTTAGGCTGTGGTAAACGACGCACAAGGGGGGAAAAGGAGAAGAGGCTGTCGAGCAATGGTGTATCAAGGTAAACACACATCGCTGCTCTCCCTCAATGGCCAGCGTGCTGCTGCTACTCGTAGCAGCAAAGGCTGCGTGGCTGCGTGGCATCGTCACCATCTGCAACTTTGTCCTTCTTCGGGGTCGAAAGGAAGGTGTTTGCCAAAATCTCAGTATCCATATCAAACGTTCAGACATTGTTATCCTTGACACCTCTCGCGAGACGCATTATCGTTTAATAGTTCTATCATTGCCAACCAAGTTACCTTCACACTTAGATTGGGCTGCCTCCTTATTCTATCCTCCGTGTGCCCCAATTCTATAGATGCCAAGGCATCTATCTATCTGCCGACGAGAACCAATTCTTCAAATCATCTATCTCTACGGCACAACCAGCCCTCTTGAATTTGAAAAAAAAAAAAGAAAAAGAAAGAAGAAAAAAGAAGAAAGAAGAAGTAAAAAAAGAAAAAGAAAAAGAAGAAAAGAAGAAAAAAAATGAGAGAAAGAGAGAGAGAGAGAGATCCTCTCTACCCGGCCCCCTTCTTCCCTTCACGCAGCTCCCATACCAAACTGAACCGAAAAAAAAAAACCGCAATATAAACCTGCAACAGTCTTTGTGTCGGAGACTGCTTGAAAGATATGATACATTGAATAAGACCGTAAGCGAGGGGCAAGAAAAAAAATTGTTATGAAAAGGAAACTGCGCAATAAGGCTAGACGCAGAGGCATCTATGCAGGGCAAAAAAAAAAAAAAAAAAAAGTAGACGGGGTCAAAGTATTAACCAATAGTCATAACCTCGTAAATGGCGAAGAGAGAAAAGCTTTCAAAGTTGTCAGAAATTAACGAGGGTATCTTGCAAGAGATAGATGCCGGCGACAGATAGGCATTGGAGAATGTTTCGTCGTCGAGCGGGCTCTTTGCATCAACGCAGCTGCCAAAGGCAATAGCAGCGATCGAATCTCCTCTCCTCCCATCCCCCCCCCCTCTTTGGTTGTCAACCCCTCTGGGTCTTTCCCTTCTTATAAAAGTCTTTCAACGTACTCCCAACTCCTATCCAAACGCCGGACGCTGAATCAGAAACGTGTGATTAAGGGAAATAAAAAAAAATCCATCCCCGCTGTAGAGCTATTGCTTCATACGTGCGGCGCCTCTCCGGGTCGATTTCTCTCAAGTTGCTCGAGTAGTTCACGCGGAGGTATCCTTTGAATGCCGCTTCCACGATCAATCATGGACGTTGGCGCCGGTGTATACCCTTCGCGCTTCTTGCGTATCCGATCTAGTATGATTCCCGAAACGACGAGGATAACGATGAATGCCAGTGAAAGGGCGAGACCGATGAGGACGACGAAAACAAGAGGCAGGTGTTTAGCTATTGAACGGAGAGTCAGCGAATCGGCAAAACAACAACAACAACAACAACATGCAAAGATAATGTAAATGGAAAGGGGGTCAAGGTAGCCAAGATAGACCCGTACCGCTAGATGTAAAGAAGTTGTCCTTTTGGGAAAATATCTTGGCAATGCTCCCGGCTCCAGTATCGGTGCTCGTCAGGGCGTAAGGCAGGTAGTCGGTGCCGTTGTATATGGCAGCCGAGGCCATTCCCACGTTGGGGAAAGGTATGGAGCCGGTGAGCATCAAGACTTGCTGATCGTCGAGAAGATTCGACTTGCCATGAGGCTTGGTTACCGTGAAAACCTGCAGACTCTGGACGACGCTGCCCATGGGCGGCGGCACCTGCGGGCTCTGCCATTGCTTGCCGTCGTGTTTCATGATGAAGACGGATCCGTTGGGCGAGCTGCCAGAGATCCAGATCTGGCCGCTGTCGCCGGAGCCGGGCGTGATGGCATTCACGGGGCCGGGGATCTGGCCGGCGCCTTCGAAATCTTTCCAGGACTGTTTGCTGGCATCGTAGATGGCAAGGAACCCAGTGTCGGTTCCGTTGGTACGCAGATCGCCGCCGGCAATCAGCTGGGTTTTGCTGTACCACATGAAGCAGTTGACTCGCCCAGCCAAGGTGCTGCCGGGCCTCGACCATTGTGCGGTGCTGGCGTCATACGTGCAGACGCCAGGGCAGTCCAAGGCACCCGCCTTCTCGAACGAGCCGCCCGCGTATATCTCCGAAGTGTCGGGCCTGACGGAAACGACGGAAACTGTCTGGTTGCCACCCAGCAGCGACGCAGGCTGCTGGCTGGCGAAGGATTTGGAAGCCACATCGTAGGCGACAAGCCCGCTGACGCTGCTGCCATCGACAGTGCCGGTGATGTTGCCGCCGGCGAAAAGGACGCTTCCGGAAAAGGCGACGGCGGTAAAGACCGACACCGGAGATATGCCAGGCCCGAGCCCACTGACGGTGCCGTTGTTCGCGCCGTCGATGAGCACCAGGTTATCGATGGCAGAGCCGTCGGGCGCCTGGGCCGAGAAGTGGCCGGCGAGCACCGTAACGTTGCCGTTGTTTTCCGTATAAAAGGCTCCCGTGAGGACGCCGGACATGGGATCCGGGGAGAGATCTCGCCGTCGCCTGCCGCTGGACGGCTGCGCCCTGGGCCGGATATGGACGGGGAATTGGCCCAGCCCTTGGTGGTTCAGGGTGGCGGCGCCGTTCGCTCCCAGCTGCGAGGATTCGATGGAGCCCGCGAAGAGGGAGTTGCCGGTGGTGAGGTTTAGCTGCGAGGCAGTGAGCATGCCGCTAAACTCGGGGGCCGAGCCTCCCAGATTCTGCAGCCAGTTCTCCCTCGATAGGATCCAAACGGCAAAGCCGTCGACGGGCAGCGCCTCGAAGTCGCCAAAGGCCCCGCACTCGGAGAAGGCACCCGTCAAAGCGACGGCGTCCTCGGTGACGCTGCTGATGTTGACTTGAAACGCCACGACTTGCTCGACTCTGCCGTTGACGCCCGCGCCCAGCGCGCTCCAGGCCTGGCTCTTTGTGTCATAGACCGCCACGTGGTTCAGCCCGCTTGCCCCTTTGGACCGCAGGTTCGTAAAGTCTCCGCCGACGAACAGCTGCGTGTCTCGGAGATGCATGTCCAGCACCTGGCCGTTGAGGCCCCCGTCGAGAGGCATTACGTTGCCGCTGGTATCGATGGCGACGAGATTCTCATGCGCAGCCGAGGTGAAGTTGCCGCCGATGTAGGTGACGTCTCCCGACGTTGCGAGCGAGTTGACGCCGGTGTTGTGATCGAAGCCGGCACCGAGTTGGTTGACGGGCGAACCGTCCAGGCTCGTCGCGTCGACTTTCGCCTTGCTCGGGTCGAAGTCGAAGAGGCCGTTGAGATTTCCGGTCGAGTTGAGAAGAGTGAAGCCGACCTTTTGGGCGACAAACGTCATTTCGCTCAAGTCTTGGCCGTCGAGGGGCGTGATTGTGACCTTTGGCTTGAAGGCGTCGGAGGTCCTTTCGATGTAGCCAAAGTAAATCTGATCGTACTTGTCAAAATTGTTGGTCTGATAGATGGAGGTGGTGAAATCGGATTGTATGGCGCCGCTGGACATGACGCCGGTGATGTTGACGCGACCTCTGGTCAGGCACGAGCCATCGGGTATGCAGCCCGGGGTGTACATGTTGACGGAGTAGTTGCCGGATTCGATAATGTTGGGCACGAAAACGACAGATGCAGACGTGGACGAAATCGGACGGGAAAGCTGCGCCGTCAGATACTTTGAATCGCTCTGCAGGGAAGGCGACTGCTTCCAAGGCCCCGCCGTGGTGGCGCTGGAAGGAAAGGTGACGTTGCAGGACGGCTCGTTGAAAGAGTTGATGGCGTAGGAGAAGATGTTGTCCTCGAACAGCTGCACACCATTGAGGCCCGCCCCCTTTCCGTACCAATCCGAGATGGCGATTTGGAAAGCGTTCATGCCAATCCTATTGACGAAATGAAAGTCCTGGAACTGAACCTCGGGATCGTTGCTCAGCGGGCACTGGCTCGTGCAGCTAGAGTTTTTGCCGGTGGCAGGGTCGATGTAGGTGAAGTTCATGATGCCGTTGATGGGCAAGGCGACGAAGCGAAACACCTTGGTGCCCCGCCCGTCCTGACGTGTATTCCACAGCCGCAGCTTGGTGGGCTCAAATCCAAAGTCGAAACTCGCGTCCCAAGAGCCAGGCGCGCCGTCCTGGAGCAGCCAAGTCTTGCCCGCGCCGCCGGAGCCGTCGGAGCAGATGACGCTCTTGGGGCTGTCGAAGCCCTTGGTCGATGCGGTATTTTGAGCCGAGATGTCGGCGGTAGAGAGGTTGATAGACTGTCCGTCGCGCTCGCTTGGTGCGGTGACGTTGCCCAGACCAGTGAAGCTCCCGCCGAAGATGACATGGCCGTTGGCTGCCTTTGTGATGGAGCTCACGGGAGCGTTGAAGCCGGCAAAGGGCAGGTTCATCCAGCCGCCATCGACTTTCCACGCAACAGCATTGGTTGAGTTGCCTCCCTTGAGGTTCCCGCCAACGTAAACGATTCCCTTGGCCTCGTCACACAGCAGAGCGTTGACCTCGCCCTCGAGTCCGTCGAGCGGCGTGAACGAGGTGGTGTTTGCGTTGTAGATGGCAATGGCCGTCGACTTGATGCCGTCCATGCTCGTGAAATTACCGCCAAGCACAACGCCCTCGGCGCCATCTTTGAGCGTCAACGAGCACATGGCCAGGATCGACGCGTCGGTCGCGGCGATGGGAGCGAGGACGCCATTCGGCAGCTGCGTCAGCAGATATTCGCTGCCATTTGTGCTCAAGGGCTGTGCGATCTGCTCCTGGAACTGGTAGAGCGAAATTCCATCAAAGTCTCCGGCAATGCCAATGGTCCCCAGCTGGGAGAAATCAAGGTCCGCGGGCGGCGCCGCCGTGATGTTGAACGCGTGTGAGAGCGAGGACGTCATGATGGCTAAAGACGCAACGATCGAGCCTGACAGACGGGGCCGTCGCGCTGCCCGGCGTCGTTGGGAAGATAATCGCATAGTGTGCTAGTGATACCGCGCTGTGTGCGCTAAGGAGAGAAACCGAAACGAAAAAAAAAGGGACAAAGAAAAGGCGGCAAGTCGCAAAAACTCTGGGCGACGGACGACGCGAGCGGTGAACGAGAAGCAGGTAGTGATGTTGTTCGAATGATCATTTCAGGTGCAGGCCGGCTTTTTAGGGAGAGAGAGAGAGAGAGAAGAAGGGGGGGGGGATATATATAGAGAGAGAGAGATTGAGGCTATCGCATCGCGGGCTTCCAAGCAAGTGGATGGGCAACAACGAAATCGACGGTGAAAGTAAAGGTAAAAAAAAAAAATTAAATAAAAAATTAAATAAATAAAAAAAAAACCCGGGTATCAAATCGAGGAGAAAACGAGCGTAGTAAATGTAAAAAAAAAAATTATCAAGGCGTAGCAGCAGGCACTGGAGACCACGGATAGGAAATGCTCTGGGCAGTATCTCGTCGCCTGCGATGAGTGATGGGGCAATTAAGTAAGTAAATTGGATTGGCCTTTTATTTTATTTTATTTTTTTCTTTTTCTTTTTTTTGATACAGCAGGGCGAAGTGGCTGGTTAGGCTGAGGTAGCGAGAAAGCATGGGAATAAAAAAAAAAAGGAAATAAAAAGAAGAAAATAAAAAAGAAAGAAAGAAAAGCAACCAAGAAATGCGGGAAATTGCCGGGTGTTGCTGCTAGCCTTTATAAGGTTAGCGGGTTGGGGGGCCCCCAGGGGAGGCGGCTGCGATTTCTAGGTTGCAAAACTTTTTTAGGTGCGATTTTCAGGGTGCGAATGGAATCCAGGAACGCCTTCTTCAGCTTGAACGACGGCTTCGACGTTGCGCGGCCGGTTTTGTCGGTGTCACGGCGATGGAGGCAGAAAAGAAGCACGTTCGAGCGGTGTGGCGCCGGCAGCGAAGCGAGATTGTGTCCGCCGAGAGCTGCATCGGCCACGATGGACGGACGCCTCGCTCAACGTTCTCGGCTTTATGCTGGAGATGACAGAGTTGCACCACCGCCACCGTGCGGGAAAGCCTCGTGTGTCACGGCGCGCCGGAAAAAAAAAGGAAAGGAAAGGAAAGGAAAGGAAAAAAATGTAGCTGGTGGACGAGATGCTGCAGCCAATCAAGCGCTCTGCTTTCCCGAGCTCTCGACTTGCGTCGTGATCAAAAGCGATTGTTGGTTAATAATATGCCCCGTAATATATACGAGACAAGGGGGGGGAAGAAGAGTGATGGGACTCATGGGAGGCTCTGCTGATGAGTTACGGGGGAAATAAATAAATAAAGAAATAAAATAAAATACCAGACATGAATAAATAAAAAATAATTAAAAGGACCAGTGCTTTCCTCTCCCACCGACGGCAATGGACAACTTATTTTCAACAAAGAGAAGAGAGAAACGCCCCCCCTGGGCAGATCGTCAGGTTTTTTTTCTTCTTTTTTTCCTTTTTTTTTTTTAACACCGATAACCGCCCCTGGCGCCCTTCGTGATTGTGATCAGATGCATCGGAGCACGGTTCTGTCTACGGCTCTCTCTTGCCGCCCTGGATTCCTATTCGCGGGGATGCCCTCTGAACATCATGCCAGGGGCACAAACTGTCGGTCCACTCTTGCTTGGTCAAAGACCACAAAGATAACAAAGTAAAGCAAACGAAAGAAGGGAAAAAAGGAAAGAAAAAAAAAAGCTGGCAGCTTCCCAATTGGGCATGAGAGTCTTTTGACTTTTGACGATATGCTAGACTGACTGACTGACTGACTGACTACCTTGCCCTGCCTAGTACTTACTACCTTGGGTATTCAGCTAGCCTCGATTGGAATTGGCTGTGGGCGCAAACAAACCGCATGTCATCGTTCCATCCTTCTTCATCTCCGATCGCTGTCATGTACCGAGCACGTACATGGATGGTACGGCACATAGGCGGACGAGAAGCCGGGAGAAAATCGCACAAGCCGCAGACCGCACTCCCGCTCGGATGACGCCTTTTGAGAGAACACATGGCGCAGGCTCGCCATTGTTCAAGTCGTCGTCCCGACCTTTTTCGCTTCTGCATCCTATGGCCCATCAAGCCGAGAAGCCGTGGCTCCTTCAAATCCCGCAGTCGCGTCACCGTTGGCTGTCTGTTTGCTGTTGCATAGCTTCGGGCTGTGCATGCCAGCACGATGACACCCGGTGGTCGTTGTTACTGATCATGCCATGAGCGACGGCCGAGCTCCGTCTATGCGAATGAAATGGCCTCGGCCTACCTATTCTTCCACCAAGGCCCCGTCTCGCAGATTGGTTTCGGTAGTGTCTCACATCACACTAACCACAATGCCTGCCCTACGGAGAGATTGGTTAGCTTCTGCATCCCGTCCCCCTGCGATGAATGTTCCAAGAGCAAGACGCATAATAAAGAGCAAGCCTCCGGGTAAATGCCGTTTCACGCGAAGGGGGCCTTGCGATGGCTAGGACGTGAAAGGGTTCGCGGGGGTTTCGAGGCGAAAAAAAAAATTAAAAAAAAAATAAAAAAAAATAACAGGGCATTGGAGATGGTTTGAACCATGAAACATCCACTGCCGCAGATGCCGTGTAGATGGCTCCAAACAAATCGTGCTATGCCGGCCAGATGAAAGCCAAAGCCCTAAAACAAAACAGCGCTGAGACATTGTTCCGTATTTACTCACAACGACGATTGCCTACATGCTCATTGCGCCTTGTCTTGCTGCGACGCCCACCTTGTCTTGTACTCCCTTGGGCTCTCAAAGGCCCTTGGGTCTCCTGCCCACATTCCCTTGCCCTGCCTCTTTGCCTTGGCCTCGGCCCTCTCATATCGCTCCTTCAGCCCCCCGAATTCGCCGCCGCTCTTTGCTTCGTATACAGTGGCCAGCCCGCTCTTGATCATCTCCAGTCCGACGTTTTTGCGGAAGAGAAACCTGCGGACGTAGACGGTGGCCACGACCCGCTCGTACTGGTCCGTCTTGTAGATGAATGCGCGCACGTTCCGGTGCAGGATGTAGTGTCGGAGCCACTGCAGGGCTTCCTCTGCGTGGGGCTGGGCTGGCTTTCCAAAATGCGCTCCCTCTGGCGCATCAACCGCGGCGATGCGAATGGGAATCTATGGATCCGCCCCGAGTTAGCACACACACGGCCTCCTCGTTGGAAGGGGGAAAAAAATTTAAGAAAAATAAGAAGAAGGAAAAAGGGGGGAGGAGAAAACAAGGGGAGAGCCCTTACAGTCCGTCCCTTGAGCTCTCTTCTCGTCTCGGGGACTCTTCTCAGCCATCCCCAGCCCACTGCTTTCCCGCCTGGCGTGTGGAACAAGTGAAAGTTGTCGCCGTCGCCAACGCTCGTCACTCTGCCATACAGACTCCTGTTCCGAAAGAAGTTTGGCCGTACGTAGGCGGCGCCCGGAATCCGGCGCAGGTAATTCGCATACAGCTGCAGCGCCGCCAGGCCCATCACGGAGAAGCCAACCATGGGTGCCCATGCCTTGGCGGCCACCAGCGGACCGGCGTCTTGGGTCCCCAAGGAATCCGGCCAGGAGACAGGCCGCTTGTTGGGCTGGTCGCCTTGATCCGCGCCTTTGCCAGATGCTGAGGCTCGAAATGGCCATCCCATCGTATTTGCGACCCGTAGGTCGACTTGGCGTGAAGTTTGTGCTTTCGGGTCTTGTTTTGAGGCCGAGATTTTGGGGGGGGGGGGTCCCTTTTTTATAGTGGCCTGTCCGCTATTATTGCAACGCCACAGCACAGCACAGCACCAGGTCGCCGCAGTGACATTCAACGGTAATGAGTAGGTTGCTCTCTACCAATCAAACAAATCGCAGCAGCACAGCACGGCACATCCAGCAAAACGGCCAATAACGGCATCCCGCCTGGTATAGACAAGGCATGGATGCTTGCTGCACTCCGAGATCCAAGAGCAAAGCAAGAGCAACTACTCCGTAGTGAGATACCGCGGCGTGTTTTTTTATGGAAAATTCCAGAGTTATGTGCTATTTAGTTCCCATCATAAAAATTCATCTACACCCGCCGATAGTCATGAACCTCACTGCCCGCTCCCTCATCTCTGCCTGCTGACCGACGAGAGGCATCATCTCCTCGTCTACTCGACATATGGCTCAGGGATCTACAACAATTGGCCGGAGAGAAAGAAGAGCTGCAGGTTGTGGTAGTCTAGTCTCCTCAGCTGCTTTGCACCTTGAACGTCCTGCCGCTAGCCGTCTTCCTTTCTCTTTCCTCGTTATCCGGGCGTGCGCGACGCAGCACTTTGCGGCCGTTAGCATATTTGACAACGATAGCAGCACGTCACGATGTAAACTCACCCTGCAAAAAGTCTGCGGTTCGCTTCCTCATCCGAGAGTGAATGTATGCCTTGGAAGCCTTGATGTGGTAGTGGAAGTAGTCTCGGAATGTCTGAATGTGGGAGATGACAGCGGCCATCCTCTGGGGGGTGAGATGCCGGGGGAAGAGAACTTGAGCAGGTTAGCACAGCGGGTCTGATCTGGTGATGCCCCGTCGTCTTCTCACCGAATGTGACGTATCCGACTTCTCCAGAGCCAGTGTCTCGTACGCCGGGGACTCCCTGCAGCTCGAGCGGGGGGTCGTTTCTGAACAACACTTGGGGCGCATTCTGGATGGCTCGTCTTCGCGCGTCGACAAACTCCTGGATGAAGACCTTTCCATACACCCTGTCCGTCTCCTCTCGAAAGATTGTGCTGAAGATAACGGTGACGCGGTCGTGGCTAGCCTTTACGTAAATGGCCTCCTCTTCCCGGTAGTGGATGGCCTTGACCTCGCCTCCCTCCATCACACCCTTGGGGGCCTCCTCCGAGCTAAACTTGGACGCCTCCTCTTTCAGTTTGTAATGCTCCTCGTATGCCTGCTCGAACGGCGCGGCCATTGCGTGGCGCTTCAGCAGGGCGAATTGCATCGCCAGCGCGTCGCGTTCCTCTGTGTCCCAAAGTAAGCTTGATGGCCGGGGAAGGCTGCTGCTGGGAGCGGCAATGGCCTACCCTTGGACTCTGGTAGGTTCTCCAGGTCAACCAGCACCGAGAAGTCGTAGCCGACCTCGACCGGAACGACGTATTGCCCATATTCCCGCTGGAGGACCTGCTCAGCGCCGTACTTGGCCAAGTCCTTGAAGCACCGGATCTGGATGGAGAGCAGGATCTTTGTCTTCACTTCAGGAGTCGAGATGTGGAATGTGACGCCGTCGAAGTCGGATACGGTCTGGTCGATGTGTACGGGCGGGGCACTATGCCGGTCAGTCAGCTCGGCTCGTCCTCGAGACAATGGGCGTATGTATATGTACCCCGAGAAGCGCTCGGTCAGCACCGATTGGATGAGGGCGTTCTGGTAGTCGAGAAGAAGCATCGTGGCGGCTGTGTCTTTGCAACGGCTTGTGTCCTCTCCCGGATCGTTCCTGGAGCTTAGATTGACGACTACATACGACTCCGACCCCCGTGGTGGGGCTAAGCTACGTTGCTGAAGACGTTCAAGCTGGGGGGGGGGGGGGGGGGTGGACAGCGCACCACGTGACATGTAAGCAGGCGAAGCAATTCGTGCTACTGTATTCCATATCCAAGGGCCGGGCTATCGATAAGCGATCGAAAAAAAAAAATACCATCCCATTTGCGCAATTGGCTACTATTAAGCAGCGGCATGTTGATGCAAGGCCATTGGCAAGAGCAAAAGCTGCAAGAGCAAAAGCTGGTGTTCGAGGTTTGAGACACGACAACCATGGTCAAGTCATACCTGTGAGTTGCCTTTGCCGCTGCAATGCGAGGCGAGGCGGCGATATGCTAACCATTGGCGCAGCAAATACGAACATGCCAAATCTTTTGGTACGGTTCTTTCCAGCACATCGAACCTCGTCTGGACATCCAAAGACCGAACGGGCAACGGCGCAGGCCAGGCCGTCACGGCCGCAAACGAAGAGGTTTTGTGTTGGGACATCAAAAAGGGCGAATTGAGCAGCCGATGGAGAGATGAGAGATGCTCTTATCCCGTCACGGCCATTGCGCAGAGCGGCGTGGATAAGGACATGTTTGCTGTGGGATACGAGGATGGAAGCATTCGCATCTGGGACAGTAAAATCGCGACAGTCCTGGTCAACTTCAATGGCCACAAATCCGCCGTCACGCATCTCGTCTTTGACAAGTCCGGAGTGCGCCTTGCCAGCGGCTCGAAAGACACCGATATCATCGTCTGGGATCTCGTCGCGGAAGTCGGACTGTACAAGCTTCGCGGGCACAAAGATCAAATCACAGGGATAAGGTTCCTGGAGCCCGAGCCCCAGCTGCAAGACGAGGATGGCAACAGGACAATGGCTCTCGGCGGCGAAGACGCACCTGACGGCTTCCTTTTGTCCACCGGAAAGGACTCCCTTCTCAAGCTCTGGGATTTGTCTTCGAGGCACTGCATAGAGACCCACATCTCACAGACGAATGGTGAATGCTGGGCGCTCGGAGTCTCTCCGGATTTGAGCGGTTGTATCACCGCGGGCAACGATGGAGAGATGAAGGTCTGGTCGCTGGATGCTGATGGATTGAGCTCAACTGCTCGACGGGTGGAAGTT
This sequence comes from Trichoderma cornu-damae, assembly GCA_020631695.1. NCBI lineage: Eukaryota > Fungi > Ascomycota > Sordariomycetes > Hypocreales > Hypocreaceae > Trichoderma > Trichoderma cornu-damae. The sequence continues at coordinate 4,268,591 of CM036090.1, read as the reverse complement.
GCCGCCTCTGCGCAATTTCTGCAAGACCGAGGAACCCTCTTCCGACAAAACAAGGACCGGGCGACAGAAGTGATTTTCCACCCACAAAGAGACTATTTTGTCGTCCACGGCTCGGATAAGAGCGTCGATATATGGCGCATCAGATCGGAAGCTGAAGTTCGAAAGGGTCTGGCCCGAAAGAGGCGGCGAAGACGAGAAAAGCAAAAAGATGCCAAGAATGCTGATGAGGATATGGATGATGGGGACGAAGCGCCAGAGGACGTTTCGAAAGCGAACGTTGGCGACGTCTTCGTTCAGTATGTCATCCTCAGGACAGGCGGCAAGGTCCGTTCCGTTGACTGGGCCCTGCCGGCCGGACAAAAGCAAATCTATCTGGTGGTGGGGACCACCAACAACCAGCTGGAGTACTACAGCGTGCATGCCAAGGAGAAGAGCGATAAGAAACAAAAGGACGACATCCCAGACTACACCAGGGCATTCTCGGTCGAGATCCCTGGGCACAGAGCCGACATACGAGCTTTGTCGCTGAGCTCAGATGACAAGATGCTGGCGTCGGCATCCAATGGCTTGTTGAAGATTTGGAACGTCAAAACCCACACTTGCATCCGAACATTTGAGTGCGGATATGCCCTCTGCTGCGCGTTTCTTCCCGGAGACAAAGTCGTGGTCGTGGGGACAAAGAACGGCGAGCTGCAATTGTTCGACGTTGCGTCCGCATCGCTCCTGGACAGCGTCGAGGCACACGAAGGAGCGATCTGGGCATTGCAAGTGCACCCCGATGGCCGGTCCGTCGTGTCTGGAAGCGCTGATAAGAGCGCCAAGTTCTGGGACTTCAAGATTGTGCAGGAGCAGGTTTTGGGGACCAAGAGAACGACGCCTAAGCTCAAGCTTGTCCAGTCTAGAGCCCTCAAGGTCTCCGATGACATCCTCAGCCTCCGGTTTTCCCCCGATGCCAGGTTGCTGGCAGTGTCGCTTCTGGACAGCACCGTCAAGGTTTTCTTCGTGGACTCGCTCAAGCTATACCTGAATCTCTACGGACACAAGCTACCCGTGCTGAGCATGGATATATCATACGATAGCAAGCTCATTGTTACCAGTTCCGCCGACAAAAACATCAGAATTTGGGGTCTCGACTTTGGTGACTGTCACAAGGCCTTGTTTGGACACCAAGACAGCATCCTGCAGGTAGCCTTTGTCCCTCACAACTCTGACGGCAACGGGCATCACTTCTTCAGCAGCAGCAAGGACCGGACCATTCGATACTGGGACGGAGACAAATTCGAGCAGATTCAGAGGTTAGACGGCCACCACGGCGAGGTATGGTCCATAGCCATGAGCCATGGCGGGAACTTTCTCGTCACTGCTAGTCACGACAAGAGCATCCGCGTGTGGGACGAGACCGACGAGCAAATTTTCCTGGAGGAAGAGCGGGAAAAAGAAATGGAAGAGCTGTACGAGAGCACCTTGACGGCCTCTCTGGAGAAGGATCCAGAGGGCGGAGACGTCAGCGGCGAAGTTGCCGCTGCAGGGAAACAGACCACAGAGACGCTGATGGCTGGCGAGAGGATAGCCGAAGCTCTGGAGATGGGCATGGCAGACTTGAACTTGCTGAAGGAGTACGAGGAGGCCAGGCTCGCAAACCCTCACGCCATGCCACCGCAGCGAAACCCAGTTTTCGTAGCCCTCGGAAACATGACGGCCGAGGCCTACGTCATGTCCGTCCTCCAACGCATCAAGGCTTCCGCCTTACACGACGCTTTGCTGGTTCTTCCGTTTGCCTCCGTCCCCATCCTCTTTACGTTTATCAACATGTTTGCCATGCGATCGATGAATATTCCCCTCACGTGCCGGATTTTGTTCTTCATGCTGAAGACGCATCACAAGCAGATTGTGGCCAGCCGGACGATGAAGGCAATGATGGATGGCATCCGGATCAACCTGCGGGCTGCCCTCAAGAAACAGAAGGATGAAATGGGAGTCAACATTGCTGCGCTGAAAGTGGTGGGCATGCAGATCCGTGACAAGAGCGTCAAGGAGTACGTGGACGAGACGTGGGAGGAGGAGAGCCGCGAGCGCAGCGCCAAGAAGCGAGCCTTTGTACATGTTGCCTGAAGAGGAAGCGAAGTCCTGCTATGGAAATGGCAGTTTTGCATATACTACTACTATATTAGATTCACCGCAAACTTTGGGCTACATTACGGAATTGGGAGTCATTCTGGTTCGGGTTTCGAACAGAAATAAAGGATTATTTGCATTTGCACGATCAATTACCAAGGCACCTTACGTAGTCCATTGTAATACGTATCACCAAACCTCCATTACCAGCTTTATTTTGCAAGACGGCGAATGGCTTGCCCTGACAAATTTTTCTTTTTTTCTTTTCTTTTTTCTTTTTTTCTTTCTTTCTATATATTGAAAATCGGCTTTCTAATAAAATGTCCGTCTCAAATAAAAGCCACTCGTTCCTTCATTCCCAACTCTCCGTTATTTCATCCTCACATAAAAAAAAAAAAAAAAAAAAAAAAAAAAAAAAAAACCATCTCGTCAAGGGTAAGTGGCAGCCTGCCTTGTGTGTATCGTGCATCACGTGACAGTATCGGTCAACGCCTCTTCCAGCTGCGTGTGTGTGTGTGTGTGTGTGGGACCTCCTTCATCATGAGCCATGACATTCCAACTCAAAAAAGATCGCCTCTAAAGAAACACAGCGCCGCCGGAATTTAGTTCATCAAGAACCAAAATAATTTTTTTTTCCCTTTTGTATTTGAATTCTCATCTTGGAGACTGCGCATCTTGTCCGGAGCGCCACGTTTGATTTCGAATTCTGTTTTTTTTTTTTTTTGTTCGAATCACCCAGCCAGTGTCATCATCATGCTTTTCTTCAGGTGATTCGCCCTTTTTCTTCTTCTTCTTCTTCTTCTTCTTCTTCCCATGCTACTTGCATCGTAGATAGACAGAGGCTGATCCATTTCAAATACGCAAAAACCAGTTTCTTCAAGACCCTCATCGACCATGAGGTCACCGTGGAGCTCAAAAACGATATCCAGCTCAAGGGCATTCTGAAAAGCGTGGACCAGTACCTGAACATCAAGCTTGATGATATCCAGGTGGTAGAGGAGCTCAAATATCCTCACCTGGTACGAAACAGTTTTCTCCATTTCCCCTTGTTTGGGGATGCATGATTGACACTCTTGTAGAGCTCCGTCAAGAATGTCTTCATTCGTGGCTCTGTCGTGCGCTATGTCCACCTTCCAGCGGCGTCGGTCGATACCCAACTCCTGGAGGACGCTACTCGAAGAGGTGAAATTCTTTGCTCGGCAAATATGATCCATTCTTGGAATGGTAGGCTGACAATGTCTATAGAAGCTGCCGCACAGCAAGCCAAGGCGAAATAGCGGATCTTGGCATATGGCATAATGATCGGCTGTGAGCAAGAGGCATAGGTAGTTGGTGTTTGCTTACGACCGGAAAAAAAGAAAAAAGAAAAAAAAAAGGTCATGAATTCCTGGGATCGGAGCATCGGAGTGTGATAACATTTGCATTGGTGGATGGTCACTAGGGTTGTTGCGGATGCAAAGCAGTCATTTGGCGTTTCTCATGGCTTGGGCAACGGACCAATGGTTTTCTCACCAGCATCACTTTGAACGTTTCAATAAAGCTTTATAATATCCAAGACTGGGTTATTGAAAACTACCACCAGGCCCCGCCTCCTTCGCCAGCTTTGCCTTGCCAGAGTTGAGAATCGCCTTTGCGCTCGTCGTCTTCTCCCTCCACCAAGGGCCTCACCAGCCCTCCCTTTCTCCTCTCTGTCGTCCACCTGTCGATCCACCCCTTCATTCTCTTTCTTGACTGCTGACTACCAACATTGACGGTGGGGATTACTTTATCGATGTGTAGGCTCATGACAAACATGGCCAGCTCACGGAAGCTGCTGTGCTCAGAGTACGGAACGCCAAAACACATGGCCTCTTTCGTGCTGCCCCTTTGAGCCACAAGGTCCTTTGCTCCGAATCTCGTCCTCCAGCCTTCGCCGTGGAGCAGTTGCTGGGTCGATATGCTACTTGGCGGAGCATTGGCCCCGATGGCCTTGCCGTTTCCAGGCCGAAAGTTCCAGCCGCTAGGCCGGAAGCCAACGATGCGACTAAAGTGCGGCCTGTAGCCGTCTAGATATTCCTGCAAAGTTTCCGCACGGATCTCCATGAGCATTTGCATGTGGACTTGCGCTTCGATGGGGTTGGGGGTCAGCAGCGCGGTTAGCTCTGGATCATCCAGCTGCTTGCACATCTTGATTTTCGCCGGAGATGCAAAGATCTTGGAGCCAAGGGCTCTGGCTATAGCCACGCAGATCCTCTCCTTCCCGATGGAGTAGGTACCGCAAATCACCAGAAGACGCTGCTTAGGCCGAGGCCTTGATTTTGTTCGACCCTCGTCTTCCGTTGGTTTGCCACTTGCAAAGTATTTGCTCACGGTGCCCGTCCCGGCTGACTTCTCTGACCTCTGCCAAACATCGTCGGCGCAATCGGGATCAGGAGACATTGATCCACAGAGATCCGCACAGGCTTGGATGACATCTCCCTGAGGAGGGAAGGAGTATCGTGGATTCAGGTACGTCGTGTCCAGGTAGCAAATGTCAATCCGCTGCCGCCTAGTGTTGCCCGATATTGAATCCACAACATCGGGTTTGAGCAGGGGATGCCGAACATGGCTAGGGCAGGCTCGGAAGTCGCCACAGTGTAATATCCTCTTTGCGCGCTTGTTTGGCCCGCTGCCAAAGGATTTTTGGAAGAGGAACAAGGAGCTCCCAGGACAGTGATTGGCAGGCGTCATGGTAACTGTTGCGCCCTCGGTCCCGGGAACGTCGTAGGATTTCTCAAACTCCAGCTCAACGACCCACTTGGCCGCGGTCCGGAGCTGTTGTTTGACCAGGCTCCCCGTTACCTTGCTGCAGTAGATTGGGCCGTGCCGCCAGTTTGCTGTGAGGCCGACGTAGTGGTCACTGTGGAAGTGACTCAAGAAGTAGGCCTGACACCCTTCAACGGCGCCGTAGCGGAATGCGTCGACGCATATTGAGAATCCGGGCATGATTTTATAAAACGGACAGGTTCGCTCGTATGCGGGTCGGCCTCGAGACGAAGTCTCCGCCGCCGCCGCCGTAGCCCAGGCCGAATCTTCCGCATTCCCAGACATCAACTTGGAAAAGGCACTTTTTGGCTTGTTCTCGATATTGATCTCAAAGGGGTTTGCTTGGCCGGGTCTGGGGACGGCAGCCCGAGCGAAGCGCTTGCTGATTTCTGCAGCCTCTATTTCGGCGGCTTCTTTTTGTGCACCAGCATCCGCCGCAGGCAGCGGAATAGGATTGCCATCGAGGCACGCATTGACATGCCGCGAAGCTTCGTCTGGGGTTACACCGAGCAGACTGCCAGCACAAATTGGACAACTTTCCACCATGGCTTGATTGTCCGAAAGGTCGTCGAAGTCGCCGCCAGGGACGCCGGCCTCTTCAGCCTCGAGCCGAGCCTGCTCTCGCATGAAGCGCATCTCCCGCATCTCTTCGCCTTCAAACTCGTCTAGGTCGAAATCGTCCAAGTCAGCGAAATCCCCCAGTTGGTTGAATTGAGCGTCAGTCGAGTTTTCCTGCTCGAGCAGCGGCGGCGGCGGCTCATACTTGTCATTGGCATCCTCGGCCTGTGCGGTGTCACAATGTGGTTCTGGCTGGGCAGATGGAGGCGAGCGTGCGACGTCTTTGAGATCAGGGGATGATGTGCGAGGGTTGGCGGCGTTGTTGCCGCCGCCGTCTTCGTCGCCTTCGCTGTCGGAGTCCATGACAAAAGGAGTCTTAATCCTAGGCCTGGGCTTCTTCGACTCGTCTCCATTGTCGGGCTTCATTGGTTTCACCGTGCCGTTGTGGGCTGATGCGTCTGACGCATCTGCCGTTTCCTTCTTTGCGGCTGGTTCGGTGGCGCCATCGCCAACCCTCCTCTTCTTGTTTGGAGCATCAACCTCGTTGAATCGGTGTTCATCGTCACGCCCATATATGTCGCCCTTGTCGGCTGTTTCCGCAGGTACCGCCCCTACAAAGAGTGAATCTTCTGGCTTTGCCGTTTTCTGGAAGAAACTCAGGATACTAGCGTTTGGCTTGCCAGGTTTCTTAGCAAAGCCCGAAGCCGCCGTTGCCTTTCTCGGCGTATTGAACCGATTTATTTTGGTAGAAGTGACCATGATGGCAGCACGAGATTGCTTTTTATATGATACTTTTCGTGACACGGATCCGCGTCGAGGTTAGAAGGACGTCTTCACGCGATCACGTGCGGGTTAATTAATTAGCGGGGGTATTTTTTTTTTTAATCTTTTTTTGGCTATCAAGTTGCAACCAGTTTCCAATGATTGGTTAGACCTTGATTCAGCAAGTCGAGAGTTATTGAATTATTGAAGGAATCGAGAGTTATTGAGGAAACAACCACAACAGTCATATATTAGTTGCGCTGTATCACTTTATACAGCTGCACAGCATACCTGATGCAAAGGTGCCGAGGTTACAAGGTCCCCTACCTATAGTACTACCTAGGTAGGTACCTACTAAGGTAATACGTATAAGGTAATAGTAGGCATACCGCATTACTACCTATATCCTTGCTGGATCGTCCGTCTATAAAGATTTGCTGATCATATGCCCCAGATGATGGGCCATTGAGCATGACGTTGCCTGCGCACGAAGGCGCCATAATCAAAGGGGCTAATCATTTTGTACTTCATATCAACGCTATGGGTTCCCAGACTCGAATTCGAAATGCGCGCTCTCGAGTTTCCCTCGTTGTAGCTGTTGATAGCGCCCTTTGGGCCACATCACCCGTTGTTTTAGAATATATACAGGTACTACCTTAGTAGGTAGTACCTACTAACTATTATTACTATAGGTGCCTACCCAGTAGCAGTAGGTATGCATATACATGCCGGTACTAGCTAGCAGCGGAACTGCTATTGACCGCGTGCCTCGGCCTTCAAAACATTCTCACTCAATTTTCCCACTCCAAGAAGCGCCAAGTCTCGCCGGGATATTTGCTACCTTTAGTACTTTTTGCCCTTTTAAACCCTTTGCTTTTGCCGAGTAAAGTATTTTCAAACGTTGGCTCTAGATTGATACTATCTTGACTAGGAAGGCAATTCATCAAATTACCGTGGTAGCCAACATGTCTTGTGAGCCGCCCTCCCTGGTTGATTACAAGCGTGTGGAATTTGACGATTTCGCAGCGTGGCTCAATACTACCGCGGCATTGCAGAATGTGACTACTCTGCCTGCCGACGTCTCGCTTGCAAAGGCCCTGAAAATCATTCGGAATCACAGTCTTCACATGCAGTGCGACCCTCACATGGTCAAGTTCGAGTCCATCGGCCGGCCACCCAAGGTCGAGTCTCCCACTATCCCGGCGGACAGCGGCCTCGTCGCCGTAGGAGAGCCCGAGTACTACGCAGTGACAGACAAGGTGCACACGCTCCCCGCAGGACTATGGGACTCCAATGTCGTGAGCACAAATGAATTCGTCAACCTGGAGAAGGGTGTTTTTGTGCGGCTGTACAGCCCGCTCAACGTGGTGATGGAGACCGTCTGGACGGTGAAAGAGAATGGGAATGGCGGGATAGATCTGGTCGAGGATGTCCTGATCAAAGCGTCCAGACTGCTGGTCGGCACCGTGAAGAACATGTGCAACACCAACTGGAGAACATTCCATGGCAAGATTGTGGATTTGATGAAGGAGGACTCATCGTAGAGGGCATCAGCGTTGAAATGAATGCCAGGCGGCCGAGGCACTTTTCCTCCATACAGTCCGGTAGATTGATGAGGTTTGGGGGACCCTCGTTCTTTACGAGAGTTATGTCATAGATATATCAAACAATCAGGCGAGATTCCTGCGAGACGTCATTGCTTGGGCCAAATTGCCGGCGAGTTCATCAGCATCGAAGGAGAACAGAAGAACTTTTGAGAACGCCAACTCTGTCTCTGTCTCTGTCTCTCTCCTCCACCAGCGCTCCGCAAAAAAAAAAAAAAGAGGGCCAGCTTTGAATGGCTGTGGCTTCTCGCGGCTAAACCCCGCATAAGCGCTGCGCCTCGTCGCCGGGACTTGTCGTCAGGCATCTCCCGAGCTTCCTCTCGAGACTTCGAGCAGTCTTTTTGCTCCATGGCATTCATCTCATCTGGGGCTGGCGATTGGCAAGACCATGGCTGTGGCGAGTCCACGCTATTCTCTCAACGAGTGAGCAGAGCGTGTGTCTTTTCTCGTGCGACATCCGTGCTCCTCCGCCTGTGAAGATAAAATACACGGCAAATCTTCAGCCTTCCTGTGAGATCGGCAGATCTGCCCAAGGCTCAAGTGGGCCTCGCGTGCACAATGTCCCTTCAAGTAAGATGGCCCGACGTGTCCGTCACAAAGCAAAAGGCCCTCGAGGATGCAAAGAAGATGCAGAATGCCGTCCTCGAGAGCTGCAGCAAGGCCGGCAAGGAAGCCCCGCAGTACGAGCTTCAGGAGCTCGTTGGCAAGGGAAGCTTTGGGCGAGTCTACAAGGCGACAGCTGTCAAGACCGGCCAGCTGGTGGCCGTCAAGATCATAGATATCGAGGAGAGCGACACGATCAACCCTAAGCTGGCTGATACCTATAGCGACCTTCTCAAGGAGATCAATGCCCTGCAGTTGCTGAGCGACAGCGGGGCCAAGAACATCAACCATGTCATTGAGGCGCTGCCGGTCGGGCAGTCCATGTGGATGGTGACCGAGTACTGCGCGGGGGGCAGCGTTGCTACGCTGATGAGGCCAACGGCTCCGGGCGGCCTATTGGAGAAGTGGATCATTCCCATTGTGCGTGAAGTTGCCGAGGCCATTCGCTGGGTTCATGGCCAAGGCATCATCCATCGCGATCTCAAGTGCGCCAACGTTCTCATCACCGAGACTGGCAATGTCCAGCTCTGCGACTTCGGCGTTGCCGGCGTTATCGAGACCAAGTTCGACAAGCGCACGACGTTTATCGGCACTCCGCACTGGATGGCGCCCGAGCTGTTCGACAAGGACGCGTCGTACGGAACCGAGGTTGATATCTGGGCCTTTGGCGCCATGGTGTACGAGATTGCGTCTGGCTTGCCTCCCAACGTCACCGCCGGAATCGACTTTTCGAGGCTAGGGTCGCATCTGAGGCATCACACGCCTCGCCTCGAGGGGGACCAGTACTCGCCTGACCTGAGGGACTTGGTGGCGTACTGCCTTCAGCACGACTTTGCCAACAGACCAACAATCGAGCAGGTGCAGCTCCACAGATACATCCGCAACACGGAAGAATCGCACCCGACCTCCTCCCTCGTTCACCTGGTCCGGGCCTTCAAGCTGTGGGAGGCGCAGGGAGGAGACCGCAGGTCGCTCTTCTCCGCTGGTGGCGCCCAAGGCCTAGCCGATCTCTCGGCCGCAATCTCTAATGATGAGTGGAACTTTAGCACGACTGCAGCGTTCGACCAGCAGGTCCTCGATCAGGGTGGCGCTCAGGATGTCTACGATGTGTACGGATCAAAGGTCGACTTCAACCCGGAGGGCTTCGATGAGACCTCGCGTCCACAGAAGCCCAAGTCGCGGAGAAGGCCACCGCCCCATCTCCCTTCGGTTAAAGCGCCCCTGGAAAAAATCTTTGACCCCAACACGATATCAACCTATGAGGAAAACTCGAGGGCGTACTATAGCCAGCCAGTCCAGGCTCCCATGTCGGATCTTCCTCTGCGAGATAAAACTTCGCAGGCGTCGGATGTGAGGGAGTCCCTGATCGACCTGGATGCGTCGCTGCACGGCGGAGAGCTCTCGCAGTTCGTCGACATGGACACCATCAAGGCTAGCGATTCGCACGCATCATTTGACTGTGACTTTGATGACACATATCCCAGAGCGCCAATGAGCGATCCAATTGACCTCAAAAACAATAGGCGTACGCAGGATTGGAAATTCCCCTCCATGGCACCCCCTCCTGCGACCGCCAACCCGGAAGAATTCAAATTTCCGTTTACCAATACCCTCCCCCCCTCGGATGATGGCCGGCCTTCGCTCCCCCATCACACCACCGAAACCTACCAGCGCTCTTCCAGCTTCAGCGAACTTGTGCCAACTCCGTCCGGCGACCATCGCGCCTCCGTGGGAAGCTTGATAGATCTCGATATGAGCTTCGCCGATTCGTCGACCGACTTCACCCGCCCCTCAACGTCGCATTCCGATGTCGGCTCCATCAGCGGCTCAGAGATCGGTGGCACGAACCCCTTTGAACTCGAGAAGCACGCCTCGCTCTATGTTGTGAATGCCACAAACCGCGAGCCCTCCATTTACATCTCCGACGACTCCGAGTACGCGCACGTGCTCACAAGCATCCCGGATCTCTCATTAGACGAGGAAGCAAAACACGATGAATCCCGCATTAGCACAGAAGCCAACGCCTCAGCCTTCAGTGACGGCCGGCCCTACTCCCTGAGCGACTTTGCCGACATGGACCCCGAGCTGCCACCGGAGCCGGCTCCTGCTCCAAGCACACCCCAATATCCGCCGTCGCTACGAGAGGACTCTCCACGTAGTCGGTCTCCGCATAGCCAATCTCCTCCCCTTCCGCGACCGCGTCCTCCTTTGCGCCACCCCGACGCATCTCTCCCCCCTCTCCCTGCTGCTCCTTCGCCAAAAGTCATGCTAGGCCATGCCTCGCCCGAAGAAGTAAGAAGAGAGCTGCGACGCATGGCGATGAGCCTCGGAGATCATTTGACCCATGTCAACTCGTACCTATCCACTCTACCTGTTCGGAGGAAGAGCATACATTACTCGTTGGATCCAGAGGGTGGTGCGATATAGGCTTACGGCGCGCTTTGGATTTTGGAGAGAAGGTATGGTGATGATGCTGTCTGTCTTTTTTTTTTTCCTCTCTCTTTTTTCTTTTTTTTTTCTTCTTTCTTCCAAAAGGCGATGACGTTGGGATGGTAGAGCAACGACTTTGTCTACTCCAATGATGGATGCATATTTTAACAATGCGCCTATTTGCTTTATCGGTCGGGTCGAGAAGAGAATATCTTGTTGCTAGCAATGGCGGACATACAGGTATGGGCGTGATGGACTGGATGGGGTAAATACTACATTTGAATTTACGGCAACTCTTTTTGGTGTCTCAATATGGCTTGATACAGCTTCCCATCGCGTATAATGCACATTACTGTTTTTTTTCCCTCGTAATTTGGTGCCTTTCTCTCATTGGAGCCCAATCATATTGCCCATCAATAAGGCTTGGTATTTCTCAATTGCCTCCCCGAGCTTGATCAAGACACCCGCTGACAGCATCTTGACCTCATTTTCCTCCCCTCCATCCTCGCCTCTTATCTTGCTGAATACGGCTGCAACCCATTCTCGCGTCTCCACAACCTCTGGCCCCTGAGCTTCGCACAGTCTGCGCATGTCGCCGTCATTGACCTCCAGCAGGGACGCCATGGCTACGAGCCAGCCTTTCAAGGCGCCGAGGTCATCTTGGGCGTGGATCCTGACGGCGAGAAGCAAATTCCACAACTCGGTCGTGAGCTGCGGCAGCGAGAGCGTCGAAGGACCTGCTGCGTGGACGATAATGCCCAACGTTTGAAGGTACAACGCCAGCAGGGCGGGGTTCAGAGCGACAGGCTTAGAAGATCGAAGGGCGACCTGAAAGTGGGCGGTAAGGGGATAGAAGAACGACCCGGCGATGAGCGCGGCGGTGGTGTTGGGGATTGAGCGAACCCGGGGCTTCGCTTTCGTCTTGGATTTGTAGCGCGCGGTAAATGTCTGGAGCTTGAGGACATCTGGGCCGGTCGTCGCGTCTGCGGCCTTGGCGGCCATTGGCTCCAGGAAATGCGATGTGAGGGATTGCGCTATTGTGTCCAGTGCGGTTGGAGGCAATGCTTTTAGCTGCGACGAAGGATTCGAGCCGTCCTGCTCGGGCGAGTCGAGATACAGTTTCTCCATCCTCTCCGGCAGTCGCTTCGAAGGAAAAGATGCAGTCGACTGGTATTCGGAGGTATCGAACCCAGCCAGCTCTCTGGCTGATAGCCCTATAGCAATGAGCACCTGCGTTCGTTGCGACAGAGAGTAGTCTCCTTCGAAGAAAGTCCGGGAGAACCAAGGAGCCATCAGCTTTGGCTGGGCGACTATCAAGGCCACCATACCCTGCAGTTTCAAATCCCCAAAGTCTTCAATGTCGAACTTGTCTTGTATTCCGACGAGCAAGCCGGCGAGCTCATCCGCATGTGAGCTCACCTCCATGCCAAAGTTTGCTTTCCTACGGATCAAGAGCGGTGCGCTCTGCAGAGCCAGCTTCTGTCTATCGTACGATTCCGAGTCGCGAAAGTATGCAATCAAGTCACGGATATAGACCGGGGGCTTTGGCTTGTTGCGTTGAACCAGTGTGGCGTCGTCATCGGAGTCTTCTGGATCGGAGCCTTTGGCATACGGGATGAGATCTTCTTCACTGTCATCTGAAGAGTCTATCTCCTCGATAATAGCTATTGGCTTGATGGTTGAGATTTGGGGTTCATATTTCGGCTTGGGCTTGGGCTTGGGCTTGGGCTTCTGTGTTGTTTTTGGCGGTGGCAGATTCTCTCTCTTTGCCGGTGGCCCTGCAGCCTCTGCCTTGAGGATAGGTTCAACAGAGCCAACCTCGTCCACAACGCCTGTAAGGGATTTTAGCCACTGGGCTTCCTCGGTATCTGTTTCATCCATGTGGAAATCAAGCTTCTGACTCTTATCATCCATCAGAGCTGAGAGAGACTCTCCAACAACTAGTCCTAAGAAACGAGCTCTAGCTTGGGTTGCAGCTATCCGATTTGAGATTGCAGTTAGATATGAACCTGATCTCACAATGATTCTCAGTTTGATGGGAGATAGTCTGGCGATGTACCCTGCGCTAAGCAGCAGCATCTCTGCATGAACTGCACAGGAGTCAGCCCGTCGTAGCAATATCGGTCATTCGAAGCCGGCCCTACCGTTTTGTTGTAGTATTGCTGCATGCTTGATGTACAGCTGATCTCCAAACTGGGACAGGCTGTGCTCGAATACAGTCGCAACCCAGTCCTTATTTTGGGCCAAGACTGCGAGAACTGCTCTACGAATGCCGACGGCGTCCCCCAGGCCAGCACCAGAGGGCGAAGCACACCAAGCAACGAGGTAGTTGTGCAGAGTATCGTTGCCCCTTATGACTGAATCGATGATACCAGCAGCAGCAGAGATAATCACCTTTGAAGATGGTTCGTCTGAATCGAGCCCATTTAGTTGCTGAGCAAGATGTTGCAGTAGGATGCCCATAGTCTTTTTGGCGCTGTGTGGCTGAGAGAGGCAGACTTTGGCAAAATTCTTGGGATCATTTCCTCTTTGGAGGAGAAGGCCGTTGATGACCGTTTTCACGAAGGTGTCTATGACACATGAGTCAAAAGGCAGACAGTGGCATAAGCAGTCGTACAACATACCTGAATAGCCCAACGACATCCCGCGCTGGAAAAGATTTGAGCAAAACTGCAATTCGGCTTCGCTTTCAACACGCTTGGCCCAAGCTATTACACTATGAGCAACCCATTGCGAGAATCTGGTTCCATCAGCCGGCCACATCGCATCGGTACGGATGCCTTCCGGCCCAGCAATCTCAACCGCCTCAGCAGCGGTAGAAACTAAGCGGCCACTGGTGAGCAAAGAGAGAAGCGCCTGAGATTGTACTTTCTTCGAAGTTTGGATGCTCAGCCTCTCCGTCGAAGCTATCCACAATGTTCGGATAGCATCGTCACCGTCCAGGGCCGCGGCTAACAAGTCAAGGAAAATGTTGATATGCAGTACCAGATCGGGTCGCTTAGATTCCATGTTCCCCAGCTTATGCTCTTGTATGAGAGCTCCAAGGTGAGTAAGAATGGCATTCAGTCCGGCGACACTTTGCAAACATCTAACAAATAGATGTGCGTCGTCACGAAAGCCCTCGGCGCCATCATTTCCTCCGCCTTCCTTCAATAGAGTCCAATAGTTGGAAGCAATCTCTGCTACCAGTATATGAATGATTGCCGCGCTTTTTGGGCCAGGCGCGTGGACATGGAAACCATCCAGCCGTCCAGCATCGCTGCTCAGATATTTCAGAACCCGGATTAGGGAATCGTAATCTGGTTGGTTTCGAAGGAGCTCCAAAGCCTCATCTGGCGAATCCACTCGGGAAATTTTCGGGGCCTCAGCCGCTGCCTTGCTCGAGCCGACTTCAGATAACAGCGGTTTGCCATCCTTTCTGGGCTTCAGATACGTGGTGCTGACTGGGGTGAGCAGCTCGTCCATGGCCGCTACCTTGCCCTTGTGAAAATGCCACAAAAGTGCTTCGGCATTTAGAGAGCACGCAGATGGACCAGTTGCAGAAGATCGACAAAGCTATGCTGTAAGATTCAGCGTTGGCCAGATGAAAAAAAAAAAGATGATTAGCGAAGGACTGACACAGAGCTATAGAAGGACCAAGGACCCCCACATTCACCTGACCTTACCGAGCCTCACCTGAACTCACCGAGGCAGCCCGGACGGCTCCCCCCCCCTCTCTCTCCCGCCTTTGCCTAACAGCTCTCCATCAGCTACGCTAAGCTTCCTCCTTCCGAAGCCCTGCACGAATTCAACGAGCTCAGCCGGCACACAGTCTTTTCTTTCTTTCTTTCTTTCTTTTTCTTCTTCTTTTCTTCTATTATTTTTCGTCTCTCTTCCACTCCGATTCGATCATCGTTTGCCACGATATGAGCGTCGAAACACAGAGGGCAGCAGACATTGCTGCCGACAGCGAGACGATACGATGGTCAGTGCCTCAGAGCTGGTAATGATGCAACAGGCATGCATTGACGGGTGGATGCAGGAAGTATCTCGACCAAATCAGACGCAATCCAGGGCCACTTACGGACCCGGTGGCTATGGAAGAAGAGTTCCTCGCTCAGTTTGAGAGTTTCAAGATCCTGTACGTAGCACAAGAGGCAGAGCAGAGTTGAGGCAACCGTTTGGCTGACCAGGCACAGGGTGATGTATGTCCCGCCTTGCACCGATGCCCCCTTGCGATAGACTGACGGCGGCTGCAGTGGTGCGGGTGGCCTGGGATGCGAGATCTTGAAGAACCTGGCCATGTCCAAGTTCAAGGACATCCATGTGATCGATATGGGTAAGGCGCATCAATACACGAGGGGGAAGCTGTCGCTCGAGCTAACATGCATGGTGCCCGGGAAAGACACCATCGACATTTCCAATCTGAACCGGCAATTCCTCTTTCGCAAATCAGACGTGGGGAAATTCAAAGCCCAAGTTGCGGCGAAATTCGTCGAGCAAAGAGTCAAGGGCGTTAAAATCACCGCCCACAATAACCGGATCCAAGATTACGACGAGTCCTTCTACAAACAGTTTCAGCTCGTCATCTGCGGCCTGGACAGCATCGAGGCTCGGCGATGGATCAACGCCATGCTGGTGTCCATCGCGGAAGAGGCGGAGGATCCCGACGGCATCAAGCCGCTGATTGATGGCGGCACCGAGGGCTTCAAGGGCCAGGCGCGAGTCATCCTCCCTTCTATTACTTCATGCATAGAATGCCAGCTCGACATGCACGCCCCGAGAGCTGCCGTCCCTCTTTGCACTATTGCCTCCATCCCGAGGCAGCCGGAGCACTGCGTCGAGTGGGCCCATGTCATTGCCTGGGACGAAGAGAAGCCCTTTCCAAAGCTCGACAAGGACGATCCCGAGCACGTCACGTGGATCTACCAGAAGGCCCTGAAGCGCGCAGAAGAGTTTAACATCCCAGGAGTCACCTATTCGCTCACCCAAGGAACGATCAAAAACATTATTCCGGCCATTGCTTCTACAAATGCCATCATCGCTGCCGCTTGCTGCAACGAGGCATTCAAGATAGCCACCAACTCAGCGCCGTGCCTGGGCTTCGAGAACAACTATATGATGTACTCCGGCAACGACAGCATCTACACGTACACGTTCAAGCACGAGAAGAAGGAGGATTGTCCAGTTTGCGGCCGAGAAGCTCGACCCTTGGAGGCTGATCCTAACGTGACCCTCCAGGATCTATTGGACTCCTTGGCCGTTCGCCCCGAAGCGCAGTTGAAGAAGCCATCCATCCGAGCGGAGGGAAAGACTCTGTACATGCAGGTGCCGCAGAGCCTGGAGGAGCAAACTAGGCCAAACTTGAGCAAGTCGCTCAAAGACCTCGGACTAGAAAACGGACAAGAAGTCGTGGTTACGGATCCTGCATTCCCTCTCGAATTCAACTTTTACCTTAGGTTTAAAGTGGAGAGTTCCTAGAGGATATTGGTTTTTCTCCATGTCGATTTTTTTCTTCTTCTTCTTCTTGTTTTTGATGATGCATGGGCGTCTAATCCGAGATTTCATAGTTCTCTCATCTTGGGCGTTTTTTTTTTCTTTTTTTCTTTTTTCTTTTTCTTCCTTCTTTTTTTTTTTCAAGGCCATACCATTACATATCTATACACAGGTGTAGACTTTTTTTTTTTTTCAAAAAGAAAAAAAGAAAAAGGTAAAGAGGAAAATAGGAGGATGGACTTTTAAATATTTGATTCGTTTCTTCTTTACAACGAATTCCTATCCATGAGAGATGACACATGGGCAAAAAAAAAAAAAAAAAAAAAAAAAAACGAGGAATGCGTCAAAACACATGTAGGACGCAACTACCATAACCCCCCATTTATGTACAAAACGCCGTCAACCAAAACAACAAATTTACTGAACCATGTTGATGACCTGCTGCTCCAGCTTCTTGCACTTGAGCTTCAGGTGCTTCACCGACTCGAGGAACAGCTCGTCGCTGTCCCACTGCCCTGTGCTCTCGATGGAGAAGATGAAGTGGTCCCTCCTCCGTCCGAGCTTGACCTTGCCCTCGAACTCGGGGTGCCGCAGCGCCTCTCTGCTGACGGTGTCCTTCATCGAATCCTTCACTACGGCCTTTAGCTCCCCCGCGTGGCCCTCGTAGCCGCTTCCGGGCTTGCTCGCCTCCTCCCTTGTGACTTCCTCGAGGCCGATGACGCCCTGGGGGAAGCACTTTTGAAATTTCTCGGCATCCGCGCCGATAATCGGCCTGGTGATGTGGATAAGCGGCAGCAGTCGGTAGGAGGCCGTGGCCACGGGCGAGAACTTGGAATGATCCGCCCCGATGCCCTTGTGCATGTGCATGGCCAGGTTGATTGTCTGCTTCGGCCTCAGCTTGGCAATCAGAATGTCTGGATTCACCGGCGCAATGGCGTTCTCCCCACTGAAATACTCAACCTGCCTCCCCGTCGGCACAAACACAACGTCCTTGGCGTACACGTGCGCATGGTGATACGCCTTTAGGGGGTCGTTCTCGTTTGGCGCCGCGTCGGGATTCACCGTGCATGTGACGTTGAGCTCCAGCCGCACCGTGTTCCAGTCGAAGCTGTTTGCGTAGGCATCCTCCCCCGCCTCGGGCTTCTTATACCACTTGAGGAAGTTGTGGATGCCTTCGCGGCCGCCGTTGAAAGGGATGAGACCCAACCTGTGCGCGAGGACCTCGTCCTGGATGACAGAGGTGTTGTTCTCAATGTACACGTCCTCAATGGCGAGAGTCGGAATCTCAGCAATGAGAATGCGCCGGAAAGCGTTGGCGAGCGAGGCGTCGATGCCAACGAGGGAGAACGAGGCGTCGTTGAGTTCGTTTCGGTGGAACTGGACCGAAAAGGCAGACCGGAACCGCTCAATCGTAAAGGCGTGGTCCTCGCCGGGGAAGTGGCCGGGGAAGTCTGTCGAAGAAACATTCGAGACTGTCTCCTTGTTGATGCTAACCGTCTGCGCAAAAAGAATAGTGTGTTTCTGTCAGCACCGTACGAGCAGAAGCAGCTGGATGTTTCGGCCAGGAGCGCCAAGAACCTTACAGTCCGGCGCAGGAGCTCCTCCGCACTGGGAGCAGCCTGCCGCGAAGGAGCCATTATGTCTGGAGGGAGTGTCGAGTTGGAAAAACAAAAGGTGTGTCTCGGCTCGGCTGGTGATCCCGGGGAAATTTTTTGAATGTGATAACGATTGAACGGATAGATAAGCCCCGTCCAAGGTGAGCACCGGTAAAGCTATGGCTCACCGAGGGAAACATCCGCCACTAGGCCTCTTTTTGGGTTGGCGCCGTGGTGTAGTATTCCGTCATCTCCATGCCTCCTTCGGGAGATGGATCCTGCAATAGCATCAAAAATCAATGGGGGTGACATTTGTCCAAACATTGTGGACTTGATTTCACGCAACGACGTACCAATAACAAGGTTGAAGTGTGGAATGATTTTCTTTTAGAGCGCGCTTCGCGAATATGCCTTGCAAGATGAGCATGGAATCAGCATTGACGAGGCAAAGGCGGGTGACAATGTCTATGTAGTAACAAAAAAGGGGTGGTCCATCTATACAGGTAGGTAATCAAATGAACGGCAAGACATCCAGTCGCCGCCCCATGATAATATTTGATGCATGTGCAAAAATCCGTTACCCATAAAGAAGTTGCTTTGGTTGTGCCAAAGTCAAGCTTTCATGACATGCTATGTAACCTATGAAACCGTTTCGCATTAACCTAAATTTCCCATCCTCCAGATTAAGCAGCACTACTACGGTGGCAGAGTGGCCAGTTCCTCCAGCCCTGGGTTTTTCTTTTTTTGTTTCTTTTTTTTTTGTTTCTTTTTTTTTTTTCATGCTTCCTTTACTCAATATCCTCCATATTCCACACACTGACACCTTTCTTCTGTACGCTTTCTTTCAATCTCCCAAGAACTGCCTGCCGTCTAGCCCTCTTGTCCATCAGGTCCCCTTTTTCTTCCCTGCTGAAACCACTGAGCTTCTTTCGTGGCGTAGCCGCCTTCACCGGAGTCGAAAGAGACATGACGCTCCCAGACAGGCTGTGGCGCATGCTGCGAGCTGGCGCCGCGTCTGGAGAGAGCAGGATGCTCCTCCTTGCCTGCGGCGTCCGAAAAGGAGAACCCTCTCTGCTGGGGGTCTCCAACCGCATCTTCCGAAGCTGCGTTTCCAAGACATCGATATCTCCACTGCGCTTCTCCACCATGCTGGTCATTTTGGTAATTGTCTTCATCACAGCCTCCACCGTAGGAACATTTGCGCCCCCCCTGCCGGACGCGTTTGAGAGTGACGCAATGCGAGTCTTGAGGAGAGTCAGTGCCTCCTCTGCTTCGGCAAGGAGCTTGGAGAAATTTGTATACTCCCGCCTCAGCTCATTCTGCTGTGCTTGCTGTTCTGCGCTCAGAGGAAGTGACCGCGCAGCGTCAGCTTGGTTCGGATCCACTCTCGCCATGATAACCCGCTTCAGATCCTCCTGCTTGGCTCGGAGCCGATGCATGTCCCTAGCTAGGTCCTGGCAGGCTTCGAGTTTATCGGCTAGATCCTGCACTCGGCCATCCTCCAAGTCACCGTAAAGCTCGACGTCGAGAATATCTCCCAAGTCATTGATTTCGCACAGAACCCAGTCGTCTGGATCCTCGAGGTCGTCTGGAGCTCTACCGTCCGGAACACGGTTGTCCGTGTGGCCTTTTGTAAAGGCCCTAACGGATCGAGCGTTTAGTCCAAGGGTGTCAATCATTGAGTTGATGTCTCGGTAAACAGCTTCAACTTGGGCGGGAATGCTTTCTTGAGCAGGCGGTGCGACATTGGAATGAGCAATAAACTCATCCAACTCCAGGGTACCCTCGATTTCAGATGCAAGCACCCTCTGCACCCCATCGTCCTCTTCGTCAATCAAGAGCCGACCTTCCTCAGCTTGTTGCCGTTCTCTCAGCTTTCTCGATTGCGCTACGAATGGGTCCTCAGCAGCAGTTTTCTCTCTGCCGGCAGCTGTCGACGCAACGAGCTGCGACCTCTTTGGCCCCAGCAGCTGAGAAGCCATGCCCGGGGCGCTGGCAGACCTGGCGGCATCTGACACGAGGACACGATTTCGTGCCCCGCCTCGCATAGGGCTGGGCGATCGAGGGCTCGGAGCATTCAGCCGAGGAATCGTGGGTGCGCTGCGGCCGAGCTCTCCAAAGAGTGGCCTCGATCGCTCCTGTTCAGGTCTAATGGTGGAAGGAGCTTCGCCGAGTCCATCGAAAGAGCTCTGTGGCGTGAAGCCCGGCGTGTGTCTCCCAAGCCCGATGGCAGTGGGGCTGAGATCCTTGGCTACATCAACGCCGCTGCCCTCGGATGCATTGTCCTCCAAATCGCTCTCAACCTCGTCTTCGGACGCTGGCGCCGGGACGGAAGTGACACGCTGCTGGCTCTTTGACGTAGGTGCGGGGAGCCCGAAGCTCGACGGCGGCGCGGCACTGCTGGATTTGGAAAAAATGCTCCCCTTGACTGGATCAGGAGGAAGAGGAGCATCTTCCATCACTGCCGGCCTCTCTTCATAAGATTTTGATGTCTTCATAAAATCGGATGAGTTCGATACGCTCGGCACGTTGCTGCCCTTGAGAGCGGTAGTGAGTAGAGGAGTGTCCTTGGCAGCCGCATTTTTATCCGTCCCGCCCAGAACACCTGAAGAGAAGGGGCTGCTCGGTTTGGAGGCAGTGCCGCTTCCAAATAGGCTAGGAGCGGAAGATGTGGCGGATGAGTCTGAAGAATCACCGATTAGATAGGACGTTTTGCTGGTTGTGTCTGGAGGAAGAGGTGTCTCGAAGTAATCCCCACCTTTGTTTATAGGAGTCTTAGATTCGGTATATGTCTTCTGCTCCGCGGAACCAAACAACCCGGGAGCGGCCGTAGGCTTTGACGTGCTTCCAAATAGCCCATGAGGATTAGTGGGCTTGAGGGATTCGGTCTTGGCTGCCAATAGACCAGGGGCGCCTGCTGGTTTGGCAATGGCCCCTCCTGATCCAAATAATCCGGCGCCGGCGGGTTGAGGAGCGTCTGTCTTGCCGCCAAAGAGTCCGGACGAGGCAGCTAGTTTGCTTGGCTGGCCAAAGAGTGACGTTGCGCCGGAGGTTGAGGCGACAGGCATCGCGGAGGTCGGGGCGCCGAATCGCGACGGCGCTGTCGTTGCTATTGGAGTTATAGATACCGCCTCGGAAGCCTCACCGGTATCCATGTCTTCATCTTTAGCCGAGGCAGCGGAGTCAGGAATCTTGCTTCCTGCGTCGTTGAGGGCGGATCCAAAGGCGGATCCAAACATTGAGGGCCCAGGAGGCGCCGATGCCTTGTCATTGTCCCCTTGAACAGATGGGTCGGGCTTGAATGAACTTTGTAGTTTGAAGGGAGCAGAGCCGAAAACGCTGCCAGGCGGCTTCTCTTGAGCAGAACCAAAGGCGCTTCCTGAAGGCTTTGCGGAGAAGGCGCCGGATCCAAAGGCACTTCCAGTTCCAGCCAGCTTACCACCACTGCCGAAGACGCTGGCCCCAGCGTTGCCGCTATTGTTGCTGCCCGCTAGGGAGGCAAAGCCACCCTGAGAAGCGAATCCGGCGAATCCCCCAGAAGAAGCGGGTGCAGAGGCTTGAGCCGTGTTTGCAGCGGCGCTTCCAAATGAACTTTGAGGGGCTTTGTTTGCAAAGCTAGCGAAGCCCGACTGACCAAAGGCTGGGGTGGATGCCGGCCCAGCAGATGCGCCCCAAGGAGAGGCTCGCGTGCCTAGCTGCGACGACTGACCAAACCCCAAGGCGCTTGTCTTCCCGAACGCCGCAGCCGGCGACGCAGAGCCTAAATTGCCTGATCCAAAAGCGCCCCCTGCATTTGATGTAGCAGCGGCGGCACTTGTACCTCCTGTGCCCCAGGGAGACGCTTTTTGGCCTACGGCTGGGGTTGATGTGGGAAAGGGTGAGGGCCCAGAGCTAGAGAAAGGCGAGGCTGACGATGCGACTGGTGCTGGCGCAGGTCCTGCGTCTCCTTGGACTGCCGTCAATCCCGGATAGGCGGTGCCTCTTTTGATAGAGTCGGTATAAATGACCCACCATGAGCATAGCACGCCTTCATGGGTCAGGATCCAGAAGCCCGGCAAAGGAGTAGCCGATTCCTCAAGCTCTTCATCCGATGGTATGGGTTTATAGATTTTATCCCGGCTAGACAGGTCCAAAGCAATTCCAATGGGCGTCGAATCGTCCATGGAGTCGGTCATTGGGAGGGTCGGTCGTTTAGAATCATCGAGCAATTCGGTCGTCGTGAAGACGCCACTGATAGCATCGGCAGGCTTGTCGTTTGCCAGTGCGCTTTTAGATCGAGTCAGCAAACCAACGTCAGTTGATGCCGTAGACGAGACAATAAGGAGATCCTGGAGGTCGGGAGGGAAATCTCTCAGGCGCAGTATCGAATGATGGGGGACCTTGTCTGATCCGAACGGCTCAACAGGGTCCGTGAGCTTTTGAAAGGTGAACGATGGGGGCAGTTGGCGCGTAATGATGTGATAGATGGAAGAGGGTGGCGAGTCGCTGGTTGAATGAATGGCAAGCCACAGGTTATTCTCAAGCCACGTGAGCGATGATACTATACAACCATTGGATTAGTATATGGGGACTGTGCATGTATGCCAGGGAAAGAGATGAAACTTGACTCACCATGGCAGTTGGCCAAGCTGGGAGGTCTAGGGATATCCGCTTTGCCCTCTCCCTCGGGGGTCATTTGGTGGATAGTTCCATCTGCCAGTCCGGCACAGAGCTGCTTGCCCTTTGAGCTCCAGCTAATACAACTGACTTGGCTCTTGAGCGCATTGCTTATTTTCCGGTCTTGAAGATTTGCCATGTGGAGGTTGCCACCGCTGGTGACGATGGCGCACAGCTCTGGAATCGTAGGATTGGGCACAAGCGACCTCAGCGCCTCCCCGTTCGTCGACAGCTCAAACGCGGAATTGGATGATCCCCGAAGAAGACCTTGAACATCGTACACAGCAAGACCACCGCCAGACTCCGCGGAGAGCACCAGGTAGTTCTCGTCGGAGGTAAACACCAGCTGCGAAACGCGCATGGGCATGGGGATCTTGAGCTGAGGCTCGAAGCCTCGAATATCGGAATCGCCATCCTTGGGCCCCTCGAAAGCCTTTCGAATCGATTCGGTTGTGGCGATGACGACTTGGTCAGGGCCAGCGGCGGCAACTAGACCTCTTTTTGAGGCAACACTGAGGAGCGACGACGTGGCGGTAGGAAGCGACTCCCACGCAGACGTGAGGCGAACTTTGGCGTCGCCGGCGACGGACAGGAAGCCGAGGGCCTACAACTCTGCGTGTCAACGACCCATCCACCACTTGAGCTATACAACAGAAGGAGAGTATGTATGTATATATACGTATATACGTATATATGTATACATGTAATACTAGTATGACTGCTGCCCTACCTCTGTCTGGATTGTTTCCAGGTCTGGCCCTGCGGCCGCATTTCCCGCGCCCCCATTCATCGTGTTTGTCGCAGTGCCGAAGCCAAAGGACATGGCGGTCGAAGAAAGCAGCAGTTCGGACGAGCTCCGAATCTCGTTGACGATCCGGCTCTTGCAACCATGGGTCTGCGGCGCCGCGCTGAGAACGTCCAGTCGCTGGAGGTTCCGCCTGCAGCAGCAGCAGCAGCAGCAGCAGCAAGCAGCAGCAGAGGCAAGATGCAGAGGCAGCGGCTGATGCCGGAGCCCAATTCGGAGGCAGAGACCGCGAGAAGGGCGAAGGGGGCAGCAAAGGGCCGTGGAGGGCGAGAAAGACGCGTCTGCTGCTCTGCTGATGTAAAAAAGTAGCGACTGGAGTTACAGTGGGAACTGCGCCTGCACCCATTCTCCCGCTCGTTGCGACCCTTGCATGCACAATCCAAACTTTTTGGGAGTTCTGGGCTCAATCACGTGTGTTCACGAGAACTCCAGCCAATTGCGCTTGCAGGCGCGTTTCCACTTCCCACCTCGAGCACAGCTGACCAATCAGAGCCGCCGTCTCCTCGCCTGGTAGTAGGGGGCGGGGACTTCACCTTCAATAGTACTCCGCGCACTACCTATTAGGTACGTAGGTCCTCCGTACAGCATACAGAGGACCGGTAGCAAGAGCTTGTACCCTAAAGTACCTTATCACGGCTAGAACTCAAGTGCCGCGCTACCTTAAACCTGGCCGTCCGTTCAGAAGGCAGCTTTTAGCCTCGTCATCAGCCAACCAGTTGACCTGCTATAACCAAACACCGGCCAGCGCCAGCCTGACACGGACAGGCACAAACCACACGCATTGAACACCCACCTCTACAAGCAATTGCAGAGCACTGCACAGCTGTCGGGCTCGAGAGGCAACAAGAAAACATCCGGCATACGCGAGACATTTACAAGAAACCAGCACGACGACCGGCCGCTAGAGCATCGCAGCCGCACAGGATGCCGGGCTTCGACTTCTCCAACTACAACCGCAATGCGGCCCTGCACGCCAGGGGAGTGCCTCTGCCCAAGGCGACCAGCACAGGAACAACCATTGTCGGCTGCATATTCGACGGCGGCGTTGTGGTGAGTTGGGCCAAAATCTGCTTCTCCGTCTCGTCTCTTCACCAGAGGCGCCCCCTCCCCCCCCCTCTCCCCGGTGTTTGATATGCCTACACAACGACGGGTGGAAACAGACAAAAGGTTGAGAGCACCTAACCAACCAAACCTTGGCAGATTGCTGCGGATACTCGGGCCACCTCCGGCCCCATCGTCGCCGACAAGAACTGCGAAAAGCTTCACTACATCTCTCCTCAGATTTGGTGTGCCGGTGCCGGTACCGCCGCCGATACCGAGTTCACCACCGCCCTCATCTCCTCCCAGCTCGAGCTGCACTCCCTCTCAACCGGACGCAAGCCCCGCGTCGTCACCTGCATGACTCTCCTTAAGCAGCACCTTTTCCGCTACCAGGGCTACATTGGCGCCTATCTCGTCGTCGCCGGCTGCGATCCCACCGGCACCCACCTCTTCACCGTCCACGCCCACGGCAGCACAGACAAGCTCCCCTACGTCACGATGGGATCCGGCAGTCTCGCGGCCATGAGCGTCTTCGAGACGCAGTGGAAGCCTGATTTGTCGCGGGACGATGCCGTCAAGCTGTGCAGTGATGCCATCCTTGCCGGTGTCTGGAACGACCTGGGCTCCGGCTCAAACGTCGACGTTGCCGTCATCACCAAGGAGAAGACTACCCTCCTCCGAAATTACATCAAGCCCAACGAGAAGAGCGCAAAGCTGCAGAGCTACCGCTTCGACAAGGGCACCACCGCCGTCCTAAACGAAAAGATTATCAAGAAGAGCGATATTCGGCGATACGTCACAGTGCACGATTTACAAGCCGAGGGCGAGAAGATGGATGTTGATACCTAAGGCGGGGGTGGATGGATATCATGCAGGGATGCGAAAGTTGCGGACATCGTGTTATCAAACAACATAGTAAACATACTAGAAATCAGACAAAAGAAAATTCTAAGCCATGGTGATGATGACGATGATGATGTCTGATGTCGGAACAGCGGGGCGCCAAAAAAAAAAAAAGGGTAGAAAGGCAAAGAGTGCTTGTTGATCTTGGAATTATTGGATTATCTTTGTTATCGCCCTATTTGTCCTAGATGCGAGACGTTCCCACAACGTCTTTTTGGATATATGAACAGCCAAACGCCCGGTAAGAAATCGACCAGCCCCGCTCTATGCGGGCTGTGTTTAAGAAGAAAACAAAGGGAATATAATATATATGTACGCCACAGAGAACATAGCAAACGCCCCCCCGTCCGCCCCCTCCCCATCCTTGCAAGAAACAAAAAAAAAAAACCAAAGGTTTCTCCAAGACACGAGGCAAGGTCTTGTGCTCGAGAGAAGGAGGGCTTCGGCGAGCTTTCCACGGCCCGAGTTATGTTTTCGAAAGCACATGACTTGTAAAAGTTGCAAAATGAACCAGCATCATCAAATGCTGGAGGTGGATAAATAAAAAAAAAAAAAAGGGGGGGGGGGGGGGACGAAAAGGGAAAAAAAAACAAAGGGAAAAAAGAAAAAAAATAAGAAAAGAAAAAGAGAAACGAAGGAAGATTGAATAGAGAGGGAGAGAGAGAGAGAGAGAGGGAGGGAGGGAGAGAGGGAGGGAGAAGAAGAAAAAAAGATGCCCAATATTTGAAGCGAGACAACCGAACCCCAAAACTCCGTTGTGGATGGGTAGGACGAAGAGATTTCATCATCATTATAGTTGCCCTTTACGAAGCGGGCTTTTTACCAAACATTGCGCGTGTGCGAGATTTGCTGCGAGCTCGAGTCTTCTTTTTGTCTGCTGGGAGTTCCGGGACATCCTCGTCATCCATGTATTTTGCCTTGTGTATCCTACATGATTTTTCATCAGCCAGCGTCGACGACAAAGGAGAGAGACAAGACAAGAGATGATTGAAATGAAACATACCAGCTGTTGCCCACCATGCTCATGCCCTTGGCCTCGGCCATTCGGTAGAACTTGGCGCTCTTCTTCAGGTTCTTCTTGCAGCCGATTCCCTGAGCGTAGCAGAAACCAGCCTCCGCTAGAGCGTCAACATCGCCCCATGCTGTTGGAAAAAAAGAAAGGTTAGCAAGGATCAAATTGTAAGAGTGTTGGGGGAGAAGATTTTCTCCTTTTTTTTTTCTTCTTTTTTTCTTCCTTCCCCCCCCCCCCCCCCCCCATTTGCATCAACTTCGACTTACTTCCAGCGATTTCAAAACAACGCAGGGCAAGGGCTTTATCTTGCTCAATGCCCCATCCATTCATGTGGCTTACGCCCAGTTCGTATATGCTCAGAGCAAACTGGGCCTTGTGAGTCTTGTTTTCGGCAATGTTGATGCGCTTCCCTTCCTTGACCATGCCTTCATCGTCTGCAACTTCACCACTGGCCATGTCGGCTGCTTTTCGTAGCCATTGCACTCCTTCTTTCTGGTTGGGCTTCATACCCCAGCCGTGGCGGCAAGCAAGAGCATACAGAAGCATGGCGGTTGGGTGGTTCAACCGAGCTGCATGCCGTAAGTGGTAGGTAGACTCATTCAAGGAGCCATTCTCGTGGCATTCTATTCCCTTGGCAAGGTGCTCCTCGGCCGTCATCTCCGCGGCCGTAGGCGCAGGAGTACTACCCGTAGACCGGACAGACATAGTTGGGCGTATCGTGTTAGTGAAGTCGCTTGCACCGGCCAAGGCAGTAGTCCTGCCCCAAGGCGCTTCTCCGGCGTGGAGGGTTCGCGATCTACCTCTAGGGGCGTCCTCGGGCTGTCGCCTGGACTCATTGGAAGGCCCGCCGGGATGTGGTGAAGGCTGTCCAAAGAAACCAGGTCTAGAGCTCTCTGAACTAGGCTTGCCTGCATCGCTCCGCTGTCTCGTCATGGCGCTGGAAGCAGCGGCAGCGTCATCGGGGGCCGCGCGAGCAGAGGAGCTAGATGGTGGAGTAGGGGGGGAAGGCGGTGCACCCGCCTGAGGTGGCTGATTATCTAATGATTCCGAGCGCTGAATTGACTTTCCCCGAGGTAGGACAAACTTGGAGTACACGTAGGTGCCGTTGTTCTTGTCGTCCGACGGGTGTTCCATGAACGCTTCACTGTGCATGCTTATGGGCGTCTGGGCCGACTCATCGGCCAGTATGAAGGACGGCTGACTATCTGACGAGGCCTGACGAATAGGATGGTCGGAGCTAGGCGTTCCGGCTCTGCTGATGGGTCGAGAAAAGTTGAAGGCGGGTCGGGGGAGAGCAGAAGATTCAGACGCAACGGACGGGGATCGCTGAAAAGAGGGGAGAGCAGAGGATGCCATATGATGCGGGAGGGCCGCGCTGCCAGAAGACAGCGTCCGAGAAGGCAATGACTGGACCGAACTAGACATGTTGCCAAACGTCTCCTCTTCCGTCGGAACAGGGGAGGACAAGGCACTTGGCGACCGTCCGGGGAAGAGGTTTCTGGGCGGTGCCAGTCCGACTTCGTCATAGGAGCTCTGCTTGAACCTTTGAGGAGACGAATTCGAACCAGCGGCGGGGAAGGAAGATGGCTGAGGGTGCGTCGGGGCGGGAGATTTCGTCGACTGGCGATCGAGCGGGGAGATGGTATCGCTGTGTAGCGGCGACGGAGAGCGATCTTGGCGGGCCCCGAAGAGGTTGGCTGCATCGTTTTGCTGTCCCAGCTGTCGGCCCCGAGCAAATTCGGGAATGTCTGGCACATCTGGCAGATCTTCTGGCAAAGGAGGCACGCCGTCGTCAGGGGTGGCCGGGATTCGGCTCATGCGTGGGTGCATAGACCTCGGCCGTTCAATCTCGCCTGAGAAGGCCTCTTCCACCTCGGTTCGCAGCCCCAAGCCGGCAGAGGTCGGAGCAGGAGATTCATCCCGGTCGGACGCCGAGTCCTGCGACATGGACCGAAAGTATTCTGACCGGCCTTGGATGATCAGAGGGCTCTCGGCCGTGAGGGGAGGCAGTCGGCTAACGCGATTTCCATCCTTGTTGGTGGTTTCTTGGAGCTGTCGAGCCAGCAGCCGACTTTGCAGGGCAAAGGCATCCAGGGGAGATAGCTCGGGAGGCGCTTCCCCGGCAACATGGAGTCGCGGCGATCGGAGAGGCCTAGAAGTAGAGGCAGAAGAATGGACGGAGTGGGATCGCAAGTCCAGCAAGGACGGGCGATTGGTCATGGAGTCTTTCATGTTGCTTTTCGAAGCCCAAAAACCCAGCGGGTATGTTGAATGGCAGCAGCAAGGGCGCAAGCGCTGGGTGCTAAACAGGATAGACAAATAAAACAAGCAGGCTCCGGAATGGGATCATCAAAGCCCTTGGGGGGAACGCGCAACGTCCTAAACTTAAAATAAAAACAAAATTGATGAAAAAAAAAAAGGCCACAAGGCAATCTGAACCACCGGCCGATTAGGGGGGGGGGGGTGGTCTATTCGCGTTGCTGATGCTGCGCAAATGCACGGGTGCGGGTGTCGTGGCAGTGCGGCGACGTTTTGGTGGTGACCAGACCAGCGGAGCGCATTCAAGGATCGATGACGATTGATGGTTCGGGTCGGCGTCGGTGACGGGCAGTAGGATGAGTCCGAGAGGAGCAACGAGGCGGACAAAGGAAACCGATACGAAGAGAAGAAGGTCGCAAAGGCGAGAAAATAAAAAGGACAGACTGGGGTGAGTTGAACGGGCGAATCGAGGAGAAGGTGAGAAGCAGATGCGCGATATCAAAAGTTGGCAGAAGGGCCTCTTTGACCAAAGACGCTGAGGTAATGTGCGAGGTAAAAAAAAAAAATACGGAGTACTCCGTGGAGGATACGGAGCAACGGAGCGGGTCGTACTCGACAACGTGCGTCTCTTGTCACACGAGGGGCTTCTGCAAATGTCGCGGGGAAGAGTAGGGGGTGGGTGGGGGTGGATAGAGAAGGGACGAGAAGAAAGAAGAAGAAGAAGAAGAAAAAGAAAAAGAAAAAGAAAAAGAAGAAAAAGAAGAGGAAAAAAGAGAAGAGAAGGGAAGAGAAGCGACAGTGGCCTCGCCGGGGGTCCTTGGGAAACGAATGGCTCAGACGAAGAAGAAGAAGAAGAAAAGGAAGAAGAAGCACGGCAATGAGGCTTGCACAGAACGCTTCTTCCCTTTTGCCGCAAGTCAGCGCTTCTGCTTGCCCGTCTCGCCGATCGAGCAAAAAAAAGAAAAAGAAGAAGAAAAAAAGAAAAAGAAAAGGAAAAAGAAAAAAAAAAGGCGACCTGCTTGCTTTCTGGACGGAGAAAGGAGGGAGGAATACAAGTTGCTGGTGGATTTGGTTGGACACGAGGCGCCGCTGCAGCAAAAGGAGGTTAGGAGGACCCAGCGCGCTGCCCCGGCCGGTACTCTGTACATGCAGGCAGCGCCAGTTCCCGCAGGCGCCCCGAGTACTGCCTACCGAACCACATCTGCGTCCAGCGGGACTAAACCCAAGGCGGTGGCGGGCTTGTCCTTGGAAGCTTCAAGGCGCGGAAAGTCTATGGCCGCTGGACGGAGCCAATCTCATCTCATCTCATGGGGATGGGGGAGAGCGAATTTGCGCGCAACGATTGCCTATGTATGTATGTATGAATGTATGTATGTATGAATGTACAAGTATGTATGTATGCATGGCGCCTCCATACGGAGTAGCACCGGCGGATCTGCCCCGTTACGCCTGGCGACGGTATGCCAGTCTCTCTCTCTCTCTCTCTCTCTCTCTCTCTAATGTACTTACTGTACTGTATATATTCTCCTGCCCCCCAAATTTTGAATTGACAACCACGAGCGCTGGCTGCAAGCGCGCGTCGAGACTGAACCGCACATTTTGACCACTGTCGCCTCCCTCCCTGAGCACCGTTTTTCGCCATTCGTCTCCTGGCTTGATAGGGAGAGAAGTGCTGCTCCGTGCTGCTGCTCCGTGCTGTTGACACACTCTCTGCTCACACGCGGACACACCAAGTTGAAACGAGTTTTTGCGAGCCTCTCCCTCTCTCCCAAGACATGCAACCCCCCTCCCCCCCCCCCCTGCTCCTGTGGCTTGATGGTCCCAGCGGCCAGCACTAGGTAATCTCGGGCAATCTCCCCAGTTCAGGGCATTAATAAAGCAAAATCAAAAAAAAAAAAAATAGGCAAAAAAGTAAAATAAAATAAAATTTTTGAGATTTAGAAAAAGGGCCCCAACAAGTCACCAGACCACCCGCACGTTTACCTTCTTCATCAGTGGCCCTGTCGTCTTCGCTACAAAACGCTGTTGATTTGGCTCACACTAGCAGTAGAAACTTTTCGTATCGATTCTGTTGATACTCCGTAAAAGGTACATAAGGTACCTTAGTAGGTTAGAGGTTCTCCGTACGTACATACAAAAAGGTACGGACCAGCATGTTCCGGCAACCCTGAATCTCCATACTAAGGTACTACCTAGTAGTAACTACTAGGTACCTACCTTAGTTGATTATACACACAACGCACATGCAGGCAGGTGCCGCATCGGCCCATGTAGACAGATACGTTATATAACGCCCACAGGGCCATCTCGCGCGAAGGCTCAGGGACCCGTGACATGTCATTGGGCGCACTGGCGACACCCATCGTCTGGGGTGCAGCAAAATTGAAAGGCGGCGATGGGGCGGCCCTTTTTTTTTTTTCCTTTTTTTTTTCTTTTTTTTCTGGGGACCGGCCAGTGAGCTATGGAGCCTTCCCTCATTTTAAAACCCCCATGGACGGAGAGGCTAAATTGGCCAATCCTTATTTCCTGCATTACGCAGTTGTACACAGTACAGAGCCACTTTGCCCGGCTTGCACCCACCAGAAAATTGCAACATGCCTCGCATCCATCTCCAGTCCTCTTGGCCTTTTGGGGGATCCTACATGGTACAGACCTTCAAGGGATAACTGCGATTAGTAATACTAGACCTGCCGATAAGTCACTGCAGTACTCCGTAGGTAGTCTTCACTCCCCTCGGCCTTTTTTTTTTTTTTTTTTTTTTTTTTTGCAATGTCTCTCTTCTTTCGACTCCATCAAGACTTTGATCTCGCCTGTGGCTACCTAGCAGGTATAGTAGGTACCCAAGGTAATTGGCATGCCAAGTTAGGTACCTGGTACCTACCACCTAAATTACGCAACTCGGCTGCGCCGCCGCTGTGGCAAAACAACCGCTTGGTTCGCATGCAAGCTGCTACTAATAGTACCTGTACTACTACTAACTCTAAGGTAGGTACTATAAATATACTACCAAGGTACATTGGTATACTCCATTCTCCGCGCACACATGAATGTACTAGATGTACACATCTCTCTCTGCCTTGAACTGCCGCGGTCAGCGATTGCAAATTCAAGCTTCCACTAGCGCCCACGCTTTAGTTATTGTTGTTGCTGTTGTTGTTTTTTGGGGGGTTTCCTATACATTCTACTGTAATACCGCTACAAATGTACTTGCACGTAGCCGAGTCATTTCATTTGCCGGTATGATCCGTCAGGATCGCTTATTAGCAAGGGGGGGGGGGGGGGGCAGAGAGGCAAAAATCAATGAGCAGATGGCAATATGCTCTTGCTGCTGGCCCGAGGTACTGAATGCCTCGAGCGGGAAAAAAAAAAAAAAAAAAAAAAAAAAAAGCTCAAAAAATGCCATGCGATTTCTTCCCCTCCACAAGAGCGAGCGGCACATGCACATGGATTACGCAGTGCTGCACATGCGCACAAAAGTGGCTGCGAGCCCACGTACGCGGAGCATACGTATTACTACTATCATGTCCCTGTCATCTTCGTTCAAAGCACGGCCGCATCCATCATCCGCTGATATCGGCAGTGCATGCATGCATGATGAGGTTAATCACTGTATGCTGCAGCACGGCACACAGAGAAGAGAATGTGCCAGGGGGGAGGGGGGGGGGATTCCATATCTTCATCTCGTTCAATTCCAACGGAGCACCGACTCGCAAGCTTGCATTCCAAGTTGTCGCCCCATCAACCGCTGTCAAACACACAATCAAAACAAAAGAAAAAGAAAAGCAAAAAAAAAAAAAAACATCCATTGCTGTATATAGATAGATACATGGTGGGCTCTGTCAACATGCGGGCTCCGCCACGGCAACGAGTGAAACGGCGGTGGCGCAAATGCCAAAACACAGGGAGCCGCATATAATCCTGAGACCACGTAGGGCAAGTTTGCGCCTCATGAAAGAAACAAACAGCCCATAAAAAAAGGTGCTGCCAACCTGGCCAGCGGTCACGAGGCCCAGAGCCGAAGTCCCGGGATTTGATGGCACCACGCACTACTGCGTCTTACATACCATCTGTCTGACAGAAGAGCTCGCCTCGGTTCTATTTATATTTGACAAGGCCGTTGCCGCCTTATCGATAGTGCCGTGCACTGGATCTTGTCAGTCCTTAGGTTACCTAGTAGTTAGTACATACCTTACTCGCACTCCTATCTCATTGACGGTCTTAAGGCACGTCCGAAGTAGACCCGACAATTTAGACCAATTAAATAGTAGCAGCTAATAGAGTACATTAAATACCTGCTAAATTAGGTGTCAATAAAGGTACTGCGAGCCACCCTATATACATATATACATTACTTTAAAGCTTAATAAAATAATAAAATAAGTATAAAAATAAGAATTAAAAAGAATTTTTATAATTTAACTAATAATATATTATTAATATGCAATTATTATTTTTATTTTATTATTATTTTTATTATAATATGCTAGTCTAATTTTTATTAATGTACTGTTTGTATGTAAGATGAAGTGTGGGGCGGATACCCGAGAGGTGCCTTAAGACCGTCAATGAGATAGGCATCGTGCCATGCACGTACTCTGTACTGTTTGTATCTCGCTGTATATCTCGTGTGGATGTCTTTTCATTTTCTGCTCAATGCTTCAACAACTACCAAGTACGAACGACTCATGGTAGTGCCACCGCTCGAAAAAAATTTAAAAATAAATTAAAAATAAAAAAGCAATACAAATCCAGGCACTCATGTAAACACTCGGGGTGTCGCAGACGCAATTTGGAAGTGCTCATCACTTAGTATCGTTTCAAGTGCAATTGGCTCTTCCTCCCATCTTTCAAAGATCCATCTCTATATACTGACAATGATCCCTTTTCAAAAAAATAAGAATATCAAGGACAATCTTCCAGCCAGAACGCCAACGGCCCTTACGCCCTAACAGTCCATGCGACGCAATTCTACAACGGACGCTTTTGACCATACTTTTCATAGATCCTTGGATCGAAGCTTCCTCAGCCTAGTGGCGCCCTCAAACAATCCTCGATCAATAGCAGCTGCCACTGTCAACGTGCCGCCGACAATCGCGCACAGTCCAGATAGAAAGCCGAGGAACGTCTTGGCCCGTTCTTCGCGGTTAATAACTTTCATCGGAGAAATGTCCTAGACACATTGTTAGTTTTTTTTTTTTTCACCATGCAAAGGTGTCGGATAATGCTTACGTATGAGAAGAAGACGCCGGGGATGCCACCCTTAGAGTGTAGTCTTTCAGCGTGGCCCTCCTGCGCGTCGTCGCCTCCCATCAAGCTTCGCTTGTGGCTGGTGACGGAATACTGGTGCGTCTCGACGCTGCCGTCGTACTGCGTGGCACCATCGGTCGGGAGCGACTTTCGTTGCTCCCACCCGAGGGGGAGATAAGAGGTGGGGACAATCTTGACGAAATACATGTAGTTAAAGTTGGGGTCTCGTGTATCCTGGCGGGTTCCATCTAGAGGGTTGAAATGGTGGTTGGTCCAAACACCCTTGCGACCCATCCTCTCAGCAACACTGGCCGGAAGCTGTGGCCCGAATCGGAGAGTGTGGATGATGTGGGTGAAGTCATGCGACTTGCCCTCGGGGAGGTCCCAGTAGTTTTTGAGGTCGTGGACGTGCATGTTGCCATTGCTAAAGCTCCGGCCTGGCGCAAGGTGAAAGTTTCCAATGACCTTGTTGACCTGCAACAGGCCCTCGATGCGGCAGCCCTCTTCTCTTTGCTGGTCCAGTCGTTCAGAGTAGTGCTCTCTTTCGCACTGCTCCACGCCCTCGCCTCTGCCAAAGGCCCATGACGCCTGCGCATAGGCTTCTCGGACCTCGTCGCAAGTATTACAGCAGCCGGACTTTTCGGCGTTGCTGGGGGCATTTGCTCCGTAGCAGGCACCGCAGTAGTTGGGATCCAGGTGTTCAGCTTTCTCGTGTAGCCGGGGCAGGAAGTTGCTTTCAATCACGCCGCCGCCCTGCGATTGGGGCTGTAGACGGATCTTGGTGATCCCGTGGGCGACCCCGTGCTGCTGCTCGCCAGAGACATCCATAACGTCGAGGGTCAACAGCTCGCATGGCATGTTCGGGAACGTCATGTTGAGATGAATGTCCATTCGCTCGCCTTCACTCATGGCATTAGCCCCCAAAAGACGCCGCCTCAATGCGCGAGTGCAAAAACCGCAAACGCAGCCTCGCTTTCCACATACCTCTGCCCTTGTCCACCACCAGCTCCGGGTGCACCACGATGCGCCGGTAGTCGATCCATTCCCCCCACGAGAGAAACAGCACTACCAGCAGCGACACAATGGTGACAATTCCACCGCTTGTAGTGCGGATCCGCGCCTCATCCACCGTCTTCGTGAAGGCGTCGAGCCTCGTGAATCGCGACTTGGGGGCCATTGCGAACAACGTTGCCTGAGCCGCCGCGGTGGTTATTTGACGAGCTTCGGAGGAAACCAGCCGCCAGCAAGATGCCGGTGCGAAAAGCAGTGGCACGAATTCCCGTTAAAGCGCAGCCTCTTGGGAGGGCTCGCAGAAACAGAAAGCTAGCGAATTCGTCTCTCTCTTCAATTGCCTCGACGGGCAGAAACCACGGACGGGGTTGGCTGCGCAAAAGCGGCTGACAAGAGCGAGGTTGTCGATGTCTTGAGGCCACCTGTTGCAAGAGAACACCTGAAGCTGACTACTAAGTACCTACCTAGTAGTGCCTAGCAGGTAGGTACTAATCCCTACTGCCGTGCCATTGCGGACTACGGAGTACCCGCCTTTTGGCTAACCCCGTCCACAGTCCACAGGTCCGTCTTGACTTGCGCGCAAGGCCCTGAACTACGGCAAGGGGGGGGCGCTTCGGCGAATCTTCGGCTGGCATATGCCGCAGTTGGTTCCAATTGCCTCTTCCGGCGCAGTGAATGCCCGTATCAAAAGCTTGCTGGAGAAGTTTCTTTGGAGGAAGACGCGAAGCTCTCCCGACTTCCCAACTTCTCGCAGCCTCGACATCGTCTTGCCCGTTCGTACGCCCTCTGGCCCTGCCGCTCATCCGGATTTGACAAATCCAAATCTACCACGCGGGCGAGATACACAATCAAATCATCGACAAGCGAAGCCCTTGTTGCTTCAGTAGTCGCGCCAGCATCCTCGTGCATAATCCCCCCACGACGCTGCTTGGAAGCCTCGCCCAAGCCTTGCCCAAGCTCTCGAGCCGCCAACATGTCGACTAGGCCTCCTTCAAGGGTTGTCTTTGTGGGGAATATTCCGTATGGTCAGTTGCAGACGGGTCAATGGGCTTGGCCGATGCGCCCACCCGGGGTATGGCATGTGACTGACAGCAGGATCCCAGGCCTCTCTGAGGAGCAAATAACAGACATCTTCAGCAGTGCCGGCAAAGTAGAGCGCTTCCGCCTCGTCTACGATTCGGAAACTGGACGGCCAAAGGGATTCGGATTCGCAGATTATCCCGATACTGGTCCGACCAAATCCCGCTCCAGCACCCACGACGACGACATCGCTAACGATATTCTCTTGCAGACTCGGCTTCCTCCGCCGTTCGCAACCTGAACGAATATGAAATCATGGGTCGAAAACTTCGAGTCGACTTCTCCAACGAGCAGAAGAGCACAGACGATGACAGTCAAGTATGCCACGGGTCCTCTGCTGCGACATCTCAACCTCTGCTGACCCGACAGACGCCCGGACAGAACACTGGTGCACCTAATGGCGGCGCAGCTCTAGGTTATAGCTCTCAATCCATACCCCTCCCTCCGCTGCCGGCCGGGAAGGAGATTCCGCTTGGGCTGACATGCACCGACGCCATCTCAAGAACGCTCAATACCTTGCCACCGCCTCAGCTGCTGGATATCTTGAGTCAGATGAAGACCCTGGCCACATCAGAACCCCAACGGGCAACCGAGCTTCTTCAACAAGCCCCTCAGCTGGCGTATGCCGTCTTTCAGGCCCTCCTGCTGATGGGGCTCGTGTCTCCCGAAGCTATCCAGTCAGTGGTTGACCCGAACGCACCGCCTCCAACCCAATTTCCCACAGCCAACTACTCATCAGCACCAATTTCTGGATACCCGAGCGTCCCTGTCGCGAACCATACGCCACCCGTCACCGCAATGCCCTACGCGCCTCCCCCGCCAAACAACACGGCGTATGCTCCGCCTGCGGCCGTGCCTGCGGCAGCCCCTACGGCCATGGCACAGGATCCTGATGCTCTAATGCGAGCAGTCATGGAGCTCCCCCAAGCTCAGATTGACATGCTTCCCGAGGCCGACAGACAGCAGATTATGGCCCTCAGGGCCACATTTGCCAGCCAACGGCGCTAGTTCTACTGAATACGTTGTTCACGGCCTTGTTGAATCCTACATGGAACATCGCAGACAGATAGTGTCTGTACGCCAAATCAAACGTAATCACAACTGATAAAGGTGCTCTTCGTGCAAAAACCTCGAGGAATAGAAGCATCTCATGGAAAATGCAAATCATGCATTTAAATGGTCCCTAGGCGTATTATCCTACATGATTTCGCAACGCTACACGCTCTGCACAGGGATGCCACGCGCGCCTCAACTCTCTCTCTCTCTTGACGGCTTTGGCACTTGATGTATCATTCAAAGAAGAAATTGGGGACAATGGAAAATGGGGAAAATGGCTAGTTAGTTCCCTTGGCCGCTTCAGGGTGCTTGAATCCTGGTGGCACACATGGAAGAAAAGAAGGAGAAAAATAAACCACGTGCTTGGGCGGTGGAATGGATGCAGGATTTCTCTGCTTCAACTCAGCCAGCATTTATTTTTCTGGTTTCTTTTCTTTTTCTTTTTTTTTTGTTTATTTATTTTTTGGAGATGGGCGTCTGGGTTATACTGAGGTGTATTTTTATTTTATTTTAGTCAAATGACGACCAGCATATAAAATAGGACACGTATTGGTGTAAGAGAAATTGAGTTGAACGATATTGGTGCACTTTTTATGGGATTGGGTTAATCAAAATCAAATTTCATTATTGTTTTGGGGTTGCAGTAATGTCCTGCTCCGTGAGGTTTAGGATCAACACCAGCAGAATATATATATTACTCTCTCTATTGAAGCTTATGGGAGGACAGCCCAGCCTACACACGTGTACA
Organism: Trichoderma cornu-damae; assembly: GCA_020631695.1. Classification (NCBI taxonomy): domain Eukaryota; kingdom Fungi; phylum Ascomycota; class Sordariomycetes; order Hypocreales; family Hypocreaceae; genus Trichoderma; species Trichoderma cornu-damae. The sequence goes on along the minus strand of CM036090.1, from coordinate 4,230,847 downwards.
ATTCTTCTCCGATCGTTAGGTGTTGACTAAGAAAGAATAAGGAAATGCATCGCAACTACAAAATTCAAAAAAGGAAATTGCGTATAAAATGAGCGAAAAGCAAAATGGTGGATGATTTTGGTTGTAGGGTAAAGAGTAGTATATCCCGACTGTTTCCATCCATTTCGCAGAGTCTTTATAAAGATCAGGAAATGTGATGGAGAATATGAAAATCAAAAAGATGGGGGCACTTTGATGCAGGAAACAACACGTAGACTGAACTTATGAATAATGATAATAATATAATGTTTACTCAAGCCCTGATCTGCATGTAGAAAAGCAGTCGTGCCGCAAACGCGGGCCTCCATATCCTCTCGTCCCGGATTCTGTTCTATGCCATTTCATTCTGATCCAATAGGATGCCACTGAAAATAAATAAATAAAAAAATTTATATAAAAAAAAATGAAAGAAAAGGGGGGAAAAGAAAGAAAGAAAGAAAAAGAAAGACAGCAAATCCAATTTCCACGCTTGCAACGCCCAGCCCATGTGTCCCTGTCGAGATGTCAAACAATGTTGTATACCCTCTTCGCAATCCAATAGCACGCCAAGCCGAAGACGAGCAAGCCTGCCGTGATGCACACGAACCAAGTTAGGTCGCCCTCGATGTCTTGCCCTGGCACCCAGACATTCATACCCCAAAGGCCGGTGATGATGTTCATGGGCAGGACAATGGTACCCAGGACGGTGAGCTTGCCGAGCACGTCGGCGGTCTGCTCTTGTCGCTCATTCATACGAATATTGATCTGCGCCAGGTAGTTGCCACGAGATCGAGCCAGTATCCTGGAAGGAGGAGGAGAAGAAGACGAGGAGGAAGACAGGCGTCAGCGGGTTTTGACAAGTAGAAGAAAGTTTTTTTTTTAAAAAAAAAGAAAGAAAGAAAAAAGAAAAAACAACTTTTTTTTTTTTTAGAAAAAGGGGGTGAGGGTTGAAAGTTTACATACTTTTCATAGTGACTAAGGTTGGAAGTCATAGTCACAATGTGATCTTGAATATCGCCAAGATACAGCCCGATTTCCGATCTGGGGGCAATTTCCCATCTCTCGTTGCAGCGTTTCGCGAAGCCCTTGATGACGTCCGCCTTGTTGCCCAGTAGTCGGTAGAGACTCATTACTCGTTTTCGGCAATCCCCGACGCGTCGAAGCATGTCGCCGCTTGAATCAATAATGGTCGCGCCGTCGTCGTGTTTTGCATCTCTTTCATCCCGCAGGCGCTTGTCCGCCGACGTGTGAAGCTGCAGAATGGCCTCGTCAATCTCGTCGACCTCCTCCTCGATGTTCTGGATGAGGGGCTGAAACACGTCGGTAATGTCGTCGATGATGGCATAAGAGATCCAGTCCGAAGAGAGGATCAGGTAGTCCCTCAGCTGCCGTATCCGTCGACGAACGTTGGCGGGATGCGGCGTGACGGAAAAGTGAAAGCTCAAGACTCCCTCCCTGAAGACGATGACGTACATATTGACAGGCTCTAGGAAGTTTTCGCTGTTGATATCCTGATCGAAAGTGCGGTAGTTGACAAAGTAGTAATGGCGAAACAGCTCGACCTTTTCGCGAGCCTCCTGCAGCATGACGTCTTCGGCTGTCAGGGGATGGATGCCAAAGGCCTTTGCCAACACCTTCATCTCGTCTTCGGTCGGGCAGAGTATGTCGAGCCACCACACCGGCCTCTCGCCGTATCGGACCGGCTTTTCCGACATCTTTGGCGGCTCTGTGTGGTTTTCCTTTGGAGCAGGATCGTCGGGCGACTTGCTTCCTCCGCCGCGATCCGAGGCGGATCTTGAGCTGGTGTTCGTTTCATCTCTAGCCGGTGGTGGCATGGATCCGTCCTTTCTGGCGTCAAAGGAAGGCTGTCGTGTCGGAGGCTTTGTTTCGCCTTCCAGCCCTTCTGCTGAGAATCGCGGCTTGGATGGCTGAGATATACCATCCTCGGAATCACTCTCCTCGTCCGACGAGAGTATGCGTGGCTCGGGAATGAATAGCCCTTGGAAATCGCTCCCTTGCTGGACAAGCTCTGAGATGGACTGGCTGTGGATCGTGCTCTGGAATTCCTCGTTGAAATAGGTAAACCTGTAGGGCGCCTCTTCGTCGGTTTGGTACCAGCCCTTCCGAACTGGCCGCAGGCGGCCGTTGATGAGCTGCGGCTCGGTAATCTTCTTCACCCGCCGCTCGTCGCTGCGGTCCTCCTTCTCGTAGCGCATCCAGTCCTCCAGAACGGACAAGTCTGGCCACCGACCACGGCGCCGGCGCGCTCTGTACTGATGCGTCTCGTACCTAGAGGTGACCTCGTCATCGCCGATATCAGACATCCCGGGCCCGGGGAAGCAAACGTCGCCCGAAGCTTCGGGCGCCAGCCTCCTTTCGAGGTCAGGCCGATGATCGTGCACCGCCCCCTCAGTGTCCGACAGCGCCTCATCGCCGCTTCCCATGGCGAGCTCATCTCTGATCATGACATCGCCAAAGTTCAAATCGATCCCATCTGCCGGGCCGAAGTCTGGGGAGCCAGGGATGGACGGCGGGTGGTTGACATCGTACTTGTCTTTCGCGCTAAAGGCTGTCCTGAGCCTCGCCCTCGAAGACGCACTCGAAGTCCTGCGGCTCCGATTTCGATTCAGGCGCACATCGCTCGCGCCGTAGCCCGGGATGCCCGTCTGCGAACCGGGGCGCCTTATCGACTCTGCCAGCAGCGGAGAGGACTCGTCCCATCGGCCGGAAGGGCTTTCGTCCCCGCTCTGTGTCGTCTGCATCGACCGCAGACGGCTGGCGCTGACCGACGAGAAGGGATTCTGAAAGGAGCCGGGCCCTGCTATCGTCGACGACCGCCTGATGCGCATCGGATGCTGTTCTCTAGATGGAGGAGAGGTTACATGCCGGGCTACCGCGGAACAAAGGGGATGCGGTCGACGGGATCACGAGGGCGCCGCTTGCTTACCTGTGGTCCAGTAGCGCTTCACTGTCGATGCTCGTGCCGCTGAGGTTGGCCTGCGCCACCTCGTAGAACCCGTTCCCGGACGACTCTCCCAACTCATCGTGGCTGTCTTCGTGCAATATCGCGAAGCTCTTCCGCCTCGCCCGCTTCTTCTTGCCGCCGCGGTGACCCTTTCTCTTCCTTGGCGCGGGAAGCTGTGGCTGGCTGCTGGCGGGCTGGGATGTCGGCCCAGGCGACGGCGACGCTGCTCCGGCCGCGACCGACTCGCGGCCCAGCGGGGTAAAGCGATTGCTGCTCGACATCTTCAGCAGCTTCTCCGAGGCGTGGAAAGCACCATGATCCGTCGCATAGCCTCGTGCAGTGCGAGATGGTGACAATAGGGGCCAAAAAGAGCCGCTGTCTCGTTCTTGTCCGGGGTTGCTGGCCCTGGCGAGGTTTGGAAGAAACGAACGCCCCGGATAGTGATGTCAGCACAGCTGAGCCTTGGGGGGGCTTTTACAGCTGGGAGCAGCGGATGATTAGCGGTCTTGGGTACTAGCTCAGCGGGGTTTTAGTTAGCGTGCAGCCACTTGGCGGTCACGGCGGGCATCCTTCAGATCAGCTTCGACGTGCTAATAAAATAAAATCCGCCGTCTCCAACTAACAGCTGCATAGCTCGTCCCATCGACGGCGCAGGAAGCGACATGTGCGGGCTGCTGATTCTAGTCATTCCGTTGTCACAATTTCGATTCTCTCGCTCCTCGGCTCGGAGCCGGTTAAGCTCCGCTCTGGACGGCTCCAAACCGATGACGATCTGAGGCTCCTCCCTTACGTGCGTGTATCACATATTAGTCGTATGGCCTCGGGCAATGTTCGCTCAGCGCAAGGCCAGAAAACAGGCTGGCTGGGCTTGATGAAACCAAGAATGGCTCGGCAATAGCATTGATAAAACGTTCTATGGAGCAAAGTCTTCAGCAGTACTACTACTACTGTATGTACATACGTTTGGAGCACGGATTACTGTAGGGCCCTCTTCTTTGCTGGCCAATGATTATTCTCCGATTCCATGATGGCCCTGCTGGGCATAACGCACGCGCTACTGCAACATCGCCCTGGTCTCCCTTCATGCGGCCACGACACCGCTTGCTGACCCTCCAAAGTCCCACAGCTTCACCAGGAGGCCGTCTGGATTGGTGGCAGGTTCATCTTGAGCCAAGAAAACCCTCTTTGGGATGTGAAACTCCACCACCGGAGCCTTCTTGATATCCTTTGCCATCTCTGCGTCGAGCAGCTGTGGAATGTGTCAGTGGACGTGTTGCACACCGTCGCAAGGCTAAGCCCCGTGGGGAAGGGGGAAGAGGGGGGGGGGGGGGGGGGACTTACACTAGCATAGGAGTGATCAAGGAAATCTTCCATGTTATACGACTGCTTGGTGAATTGTTCAGAGAGGATCTTTGCAATCGTGGCAACGTTTGGGTGATAATGCGACTGCAACTGAACAATCTCCCACAGACAGCTATCAATTGCGCCCGTCTCAATGGGGTCTGGCTCCGTGGGGTTGAATGGGTCTTCTGCGCCGTTGTTCTGAATGTGCTTCTTCAACTCCGCATCTCCAACGTCTCGATGGATCATGAATGTGCACGTCGGGTGGCGCCTCAAGAGGTTGTAAGTCCAAGGTATGACGGTCGCAATGGCGCTCGGCGGGGCATTTAACGAAAGCCGCGAAAGCCTCTTGATAAAGCTAGCAACGAGAGCGGCGGGAAGGTGTGTTGAGCCGAGGAAAGTATCCAAGAGGCGGAAGAAGCGCGAACGATGCTTGGAGTGAAGGATGTCTTTGTCGAGAAGCGAATAGAGTTTTGGGTAGAATGATGGGTAGTCTAGATTGCGCGCCTGGATGAGGTAAAAGACGCCGGACAGGGCCAGCAAAGACATGGAGCCGCCTGCGTTGTAGCAGCTCGTGAGGAAGTCGGACAAAAGCTCTGGCTTTGCGAACCATGGTGCGATGTTTGTGGTCATGACGCCGAGGATGCGCTTTCGCTCATCTTTGCTCTGGACGATGCCCAGTACGGCTAGCCAAGCGTCCTGGCCCTGCCGCTTGTGTTGGACGACTGACTTGACATTGTGAGACTTTTTCTGAGGAGGTGGGATGAAGAAGTCTTGGAGCTCGTCGGCAGATTGGGGGACACCATCCAGGGCCGACAGCAAACCAAACACCTTGTCAAACAAGCGGCTGGGAATGTCATCCTTGTCCAACCGATCCAAAATTGCCCTGCGCCCCAGGTAAGCGTCTCAACTTAGACCGTAATTTGCTGTCGGAGATGCTTACTTTACTGATTTGAATGTGTAGTATCGAATGTCGTCGTATTCTTCCACGTAGGACTCGAGGAATGCCTTCCTCACCTCGTCGCTATCTGACGTGATCAAAACCGCAACAATGCTCTCCAGGAAAGCCTGTGGGAACGTGTACTCCTCTTTGTCGTAGAGATGCTCTCCTTCCGCTTTCAGAGCTCTCATGCAGAGAGTCAGCGCAGTTACGGCAAGGTCCTCTTCGTCCCTTAGCATGTCCTGCAGCAGAGACTTGTACTGAGAAAACTGGTCCTTTAGCCAGCTCACGACCACCGCATCTTTCTCCGACAGGCTTTTCTTGGCAACGAGAGAGCCCTGGGCGAGCAATCGCAAGAATATCCGACACAAGGCCACTGCAGCAAGCGTCGGTTCGTCCTCCCCGTCCTCATATCTTCTGGCGATGCTTAAAAGAGAGGCAATGTTGTTGTAGTTTTTCTTGGACTCTAGGATGCCCTGCTCCATGAGAAGAATCTTTGCGCTTGGGTCTTCGGCCTCGCCACTGGATGAACGCCGCCGCTTGGCGACCTTGGTGATCTTATCCCCCGTGGAAGCTCTTTTGCGCTTCGCGCCATCCGGAGTGCCAGAGGGCATGGTGAGATGAAAATTCCAAAAAAAAAAATAAAAATTAAAAAAAATTAAAAAAATTAAAAAAAAATTGATATCGGCCGAAGAAGATCTAACGGTGCTTTATGGAGAGAAGTTGGGTCCCGAAATTTGCTCTGGCACCTTCTAGGAGAAAAAAAAAAGAATTCCTAGTAGAATTGGTAAAAGTTACCTGCCAACTGAGATTTTGATATGAGACGACACTAGGAATTCTTATCTCATGAAAAAAAAAAGAGGATCTTGAAGATTTCACCAAAGTTTCTTGGAAATTCTAGCCAATGAGCTGGCAGGCCCTGTCTCCAGTCGGAGGAAGCTCGGCTAAAAAAAAAAAAAAAAAAAAAACTCAACTGGAGCAAATCTCGAACTTATCTTGTTAGGAAGCAACTTTCACATCACGTGACACAAACGAAGTTACCGAACTAGCGCGATAAAACCTCAAACCTCACTCCCAGCTTCCGAATTACAGACAAGGCCGAGATACCGCGTCCGAAAACCATCTCACAATGGCGTCCCGCTTGGTACGAAGCGCTGTCGGTATGTGTCGCTGTTGCGGAAAATCCGCTGACGCCAGATCAATTGGTGCGCCGAGGCTGACGAGTTGCGCAAAAAAACGCAAAATCAGGCGCTCCCCTCCTCCGATCCTCCGTCTCCCGCCGAGCGGCCCCTGCGATCTCCGCCGCCGCCGTGCGATACTCGAGCAACGTCCCCGCCGAGGAGCCCAAGAAGAAGGCGCAGAGCATCATCGATGCCCTCCCCGGCAGCAGCCTCATCAGCAAGACCGCCTTCCTCAGCGGTGCCGCCGGTCTCAGTGTCTATGCCCTCAGCAATGAGTACTACGTCATGAACGAGGAGACGGTTGTGGCCATTTGCTTGCTTGCCGTGTGGACCGGCCTGCTCAAGTACGGCGGCCCGGCTTACAAGGAGTGGGCCGAGGCCCAGAACGAGAAGATCAAGAACATCCTCAACAGCGCCCGTGCGGACCACACCGAGGCTGTCAAGACTCGCATTGAGGACGTCAAGCAGATGAGCGGCGTTGTTGACATCACCAAGGCCCTCTTTGAGGTCTCAAAGGTAAGTCGGCCCGGGGAGATTCTTGCATTTCTCAATCTTGGGCCAATGCTATCCAAGCGACAAAAATAGTAATGCCTTCTGTATAGGAGACCGCCAAGCTTGAGGCTCAGGCTTTCGAGCTCGAGCAGCAGACTGCCCTGGCTGCTGAGGCCAAGACCGTCCTTGACTCTTGGGTCCGCTACGAGGGCCAGGTCAAGCAGCGACAGCAGAAGGAGCTGGCCGCCTCGGTCATCGCCAAGGTCAAGAAGGAGCTCGAGAATCCCAAGGTCCTGCAGCAGATTCTGCAGCAGAGCGTAGCTGATGTTGAGAGTACGTAGACACCCTGCCGTTGCATTTTCGTTTTTTCCCTTTCTCCCCCATTTATTCGTTACAGCATTGCTAATGTTTCTCCCAACCCATCACAGAGATTGTTTCTTCCAAGGCCCAATAGATGACAAATACCACTAGAGTCTAGATTCAAGGTTCCCGCAACTTTCCTTTGTCACAAAACAAAACCCCCCCTGTGCATATAATAGCACCTGTGCATTGTCCAATCAATCAAGACACACTAGTCGATATTTTTTATCGTCACCAAATGATGGTTTGACTGAGATGATGAGTGCATGTTGTCCAAGTTAAGAGTTAATAGGCGAAGTAGTAAAGGAGGGGGGGTGGGGGGGTCTTGGATGTAATATATATACTCTTGTATTTTTCATACAGATGGAGAAGTGGGAGTTGGCCAAATTTAAAAAAAAAAAAGAAGAAGAAAAGAAACTTGTTATATAGGTATGTGCATGCCTACGGTAGATGGATCTCTTTGATGAGGTCAGCATTGGATTTTATTGATAAACTATGAAGGTGAAGGGCAAAAAAAAAAAAAAAAAAAATCATGATGAAAAGGGAGACTGTTTTGTACCCATCCCATGCTATTCATATTCAAATTGATCCTACTCATATCTACCTTTTCTTGCTAGCTACCCTACCCAATCCCACAGTAAGAACATGCGCACATTATAAACATAAGTTGGCGGCAGATAATAAATACAGCGGTTGAATAAACTCTCTATCCGAGAGCACCCGTTCCCATGAAAAGGCAATCCACCCAAACAGACCACCCAAACACACCACCCACCCTCAATTACCTAGTAAATCGGCCTCGACCCCGTCCATTTCTTGCTTTCCGCTCCAGGAGCCGGCCTCGAGTCCGGTGAATCAGCAGCCGGGTCTCGCGTCCACCTGCCGCTTCGCCTTCTCCGGGCCCCCTCACCGTTGATTGGGCCGATCCATTCCCAAGCTCGACCAACCTCGCCACTTCTGCCTTCTCGTTGGCCTGTGCGAACATTGCTGTTTTGCTCGACGACCTTCTTTACTCTTTGCCAGATTCTTTCCCTCTCAGCCACTTTATGGACGGAGCGAAGTACATCGTCTCTCAAGTTGGGCAAAAACAACCACGGGTCATCCAGGTCCTCGTCCCCCAGCTCCTTTTGATTGGCCAGCCTCTCCAAGACGAGGTCAACTAGAGCAGGAACTTGCGCCGAATCCACCACGTGTTGGCGGTACCGAGCTCGCAAGTAGAAAACCGCCAGCACGACGGACATTAAAAATCCAATTGGGAGTCGATATCTTGCCAACCCAAGGCGGACGGAGCGCTTGAGCGCGCAGGCGATCGGAAGGCGAGCGAGAGAGCTGGACGATAGCTTGCGGTTTGGAACATGGGAGGAATCGGGCGTTCTGTGGGATCAGGCGCGGATCTGATTAGCTGTTGTGTCAGAAAAGGAGAGAGATTGAAAAATGGGGGGGCAGGGCAAGGGGGGGGATCGAAGCCGTAGCTCGAGGCCCTGGTGAGAAAAGGAAGGTAATAACACTTACGTGGTCGTCGCAATCTCCACAATCACTTCTTCACGAGTGGTGATTTCGCCAATGGCAGCTACCCAGAGATCTTCAAACTCGTCGCTGTTGAGCCTCTTATTGCGTTTCCTGCTCACGGTCGACTTGAGCTCCTCCTCCGCGATGGCAGGAGAATTGACCCTCGCACCGGATTCGTCGACCAGCTCGCCACATTCGTATTTGGCGCGGCGCTCTCTCAGTTCTTCAATGGCTTTGTCAGCGACTGCCTGGACTCGTCGTGCCTTCTCGCCATCCGGCTCGCAGGTTGGTGGAAGTGGCACAAGGCCGCCGAAAGACAAGGGGTGGGGCTTGAGGACGAAGTCGCTGTGGCAGCGAACGGAGAAGTCCTCGTAGCAGTAGGCATGAGACGGGCACGGCTCGCACTGGGGCTCCACGAATGGGATTATGAAATCGGGCACTGGAAGCTCGGGGGGGATGATTTGCGTTGCCGGCCGGCCGAGCCCACAGTAGCCAACGGCAATCTTTTCCTGTCGGTACCAGGCTAAATAGACGCCGAGCAGCGAGAAGAAGAGGACGAAGAAGGGCGTCTTGAGATTTGCCCGGCGGGCGGGCTTCGAATGCCTCCTAGGCACAATCGTGGCTTCTCCCCTCCTGGCCGCCTCCTCAAGCTCCAGTTGAGCATCGGGCGTGAACTCTTCGCCAGCATCGATTGAGAAATCCGGTGACTTGTGTCTTGGCTTATGAGCTGACAATGCATAAGGCCGCGTAGCAGCGGTCGGCCGTTCAACGGTCAGAGGCTCAATATACTCTTCCGGGCGACGTCGAACGGTCTTTTCGCTCCTAACAATCTCCTCGCCACTCATTCGTCTCCGGCTTGGGGTCTTCAGCGCAGGGGAGCCTCTCTGGAATGGATTATCATCGCTAAAGACGCTTTCCTCCTCCTCGTAGGTAGTAGCGGCTTGGGGTGCGGCGCTCTGGGGCGCAGCGAAATAGGGAGTAGCGGCGAAAGGAGTAGAGGCATAGGGTGTATTGGCATAGGGTGTATTGGCATAGGGTGTATTGGCATAGGGCGTAGCAGCGGCAGTATAGGGCGTGGCGGCGTACTGAGCCGCAATGGGCGTCTCTTCTTCGACTTCGGGCTCATCCTTGATTTTTGGCGTTGCAGATCGCCGGGAGCGAGAGCGGCGCGTGGACTTGGGCGCTTCGTACTGAGGCGCCTCATCCTCTTCGTAGCGAGGCGGCTGTCGGCTGACCGATCGGGTGACGGATCGCGAACTGCGCTTTGTCTGGCTCTTGAAGGGCGTCGGCGTTGTCTCCTCCTCCTCCTCCCTCTTGATCCTGGTCGAAGCCTTGCGCGGCGACATTGACCGACGCGGTTTCGCCGGCGCAGGCTCCAACCCGTAGTCGTCCCATCTGCCGTTGTCTTCCGCGCTGCCCGCATTTACAATGCCCATACTTGACCGCTTCGCGCGAGCGCGTTGAATACGCAGCTTCGGCACCTGCGGTAGAATATGCTCCTCGACGAGTTCGACCAGCCGAGGCTTTTTCGCAGTGGCGGGATACTCGATGTTGTGCGTGACGAGAATCGAGCGCAGTCGAGGAACGGTGACGCTGCGCGGGTCGAAGCCGTCTTGAAGATAATCGTCCGCGTCCGCCATGTTTGCTCCTTTCTCTTTCTAACAACCTTTTTTTTTTTTTTTTTCGATTTTTTTTTTTTTCGTTTTCTGAGTTTACTTTTTTTTTTTTTGGTTCTTCTCAAACGATATATAATATCAATTCCATACAGAAAAAGAAAGAAAAAGCATCAAAATTAAAAAAAAAAAAAAAGAATAAAAGGAAATCCAATGTCGAGATGCGAAGGAATGCGATGCAACTTCACCGTGTTTGTCTCGGAACTTGACAGCTAGCTTTTCAAAAAAAACAGCGACCAGCCCCAAATAAAAACCCGGTGGGGGTCTCAAGACATGAAACTAGTTTCCGGTCTCACCTCCTCAAGTCGAGAAATGTGGAAGGCGAGGCTGTTGATCTTCCCCGGCGAGCCACGGCGAAAAAAAAAAAAAAAAAAAAGGTCCGTCTCGATGGTTGATTGAGAGAGAGGAAAAGGTGATGTTTTGTCGTTGGCGGTTCCGAAATGTTATGTGAATTGGTCTCTTCTGACGCATGTGGTAGCGCCGTTGTCTGTGGCAACCCTCTGGAGCCTAGAAAAGAGAGAGGAAAAAAAAATATCAGTTCACGCCACAGCCACATTGCCTTGGCAAGAGGCCCGATTTTTTTTGCTGTGGCGTGCGCACAGCCACACTTGAGTTGCCGCCACACCCCGCCATAAAGCGAACTTCCGTCATGCGATAACGGGGGATGCAAATGCAGCTTCAAACGCATGATAGCACAACGCTGCTGTGTCGCATCTGCCATTGAGGCCTGGATTTCCTAGCCATACTTTCGGAATGGCCTTAAACAGGGCCCTTATATCGAGCCCTCGATTTATCTGCCGCAGCTGTTCCCGTCAGGTGCGCAGTTCAAGCTCTTATCGAAGATCTTATGCTACGACCTCGTCCTCTCAGGATATCTATGATGTCGTCTGCATTGGAGGCGGCCCGGCTGGGCTGAGTCTCCTCACTGCGCTCCGTAAGAAAGGCTGTAGCACCTGGAATTTTTTTTTTGATTTTTTTCTTCTTTACCACTTGGAAGTAAAGAAGAGTACTGATGGCTTTTATTACTCTAGGCGCCAATCCTACTACATCTCGCCTTCGTGTCGCCCTTGTAGAAGCACAGGACCTCTCCAAGACAGCCTCTCTATCTCTACCACCAACCCAATTCTCCAACCGATGCAGCTCCATCACGCCTACAACGGCCCAGTTCCTCAACACCATAGGGGCGTGGCCACTCATGAAGCGCAGTCGCATTCAAGAGTTTCACGAGATGCAGGTCTGGGACGGCGTGACGGATGCCCGCATAGAGTTTGACTGGCAGCCCGGCTCCTCCGCCAGCCAAGGCAACGTTATTGCATATATGACGGAGAACTTGAATATCACATCTGGCCTTTTGAAGAGAATCAATGAACTTGGCGGAGTAGACGTCTTTGACAACTCGAGGGTTGAGAAGATTACGTTTGGAGAAGAAAGCGAGGATATGGATCTCCGAGAATGGCCCGTTGTACATTTGTCGAGCGGCAAGTCTCTGGCGGCAAGGCTCCTCGTCGGAGCCGACGGCGCCAGCAGCCCCGTGCGATCGTTTGCACGCATTGAAAGCCGCGGATGGGACTACGATAGGCATGGCGTCGTCGCAACGTTGGAATTGGAGGGCGACGGATGGGGAGGCGAGTATCGCAAAACCGCATATCAGCGGTTTCTTCCGACGGGACCCGTTGCCATGCTTCCGCTGCCTGGCAAATACGCGACTCTAGTCTGGTCGACCACGCCAGCAAACGCCGCTTTGCTGAAAAAGCTCCCTGCTAAGGAGTTCATCGCACTGGTCAACGCTGCGTTCCGACTACGTCCCGTCGACTTGGCTTACATGCACACTCAAGACGCAGGTCAAGAGGAAGAGCTTGCATGGCGAACGCAACACACGCCTTTCGAGTCCGAGGCAATCCCGCAGCTTGTTGTCGGCGTTCAGGAGGGCAGCATCGCGTCGTTCCCCCTGAAGCTGCGGCACGCAGACACTTACGTCGGCGAGCGTGTCGCTCTTGTCGGCGACGCGGCGCATACCGTCCATCCTCTCGCCGGACAGGGCCTAAACCAAGGACAAGGCGACGTTCAGAGTTTGGTCAAGGCAATCGAGTACGCTGTGGCTCATGGTCAAGACCTGGGGACACAAATGTCTCTTGAGTCGTACAACAGCGACAGATATGCGACAAACCACGTGTTGATGGGGGTGTGTGATAAGCTTCACAAGCTGTATTCCGTGGGGAGTGGGCCCCTGATCCCCTTGAGGTCACTTGGTTTGAAGGCTGCCAATGCTCTCGGGCCGTTGAAGAACCTTTTCATGGAACAGGCCTCTGGTCGGGGGCTGAGGGTTTGATCAAGTCCCTCCTCCATAGCTGCCGCGTAACGTTGAGGTTTCATCGCCAATCCACCAAAATATTTGCCCCCCCGCCCTCTCCTTAACCATGAGAGAATCCAATCGTATCAATACCATTTCAGTTCCACGTCTCATAATTGTGCATTCACAGCTGTGTAAAAAAAAAAAAAAAAAAAAAAGAAAAAAAAAAGAAGGAAAGAAGGAAAGAAAGAAAGGGAAAAAAAAAAAAAAAAGACTCGAGGGAACCACCAGACGTGAACATGAACAAAATTTCTTGAGAGTATTTGCAAAGTTCTCCCAGTCAGCTATGGCTACAGACAAAGATAACGAAATTCTAATAGTTTTGCTTTCCACTCCCTTTGGTTTTTACCTGTCGACCTCACCTGCACAGCGGTATTAGTACGTTTCTCAAACAATCTGGTCTTTACACGGTGGGTGATGATGCGTACCAAACACAAGATCCATAGTGCCAATCACAGCGACCGCATCTGCCAACAAGTGGCCCTTGGCGACATGGTCGAAACCACCCAGGTGAGCAAAGCCAGGAGCGCGGATATGGCATCTGTAGGGGCGCTCGCTGCCATCACTGACCAGGTAGACTGCCATCTCACCCTTGGGGGCCTCGATGGCAGAGTAAGTCTCTCCGGGAGGCACGGCGTAGCCCTTGGTGTAGAGCAGGAAGTGGTGGATCAGGGCCTCCATGTTTTCCTTCATGGCAGTTCGGGGAGGAGGCGAAATCTTGTAGTCTTCGACACGGACAGGGCCAGCAGGCATCTGGTTCAGGCACTGATGGATGATGCGCAGTGATTGCCTGAACTCCTCCATTCTGCACAGGTATCGGTCGTAGCAGTCGCCGTTGGTGCCGACAGGGACATCGAACTCGACCTTGTCGTAAGCGTCATATGGCTGATTCTTTCGAATATCAAAAGGGATGCCAGAACCGCGGAGCATGACGCCAGTGAAGGAGAGGTTCAAGGCATCGGCAGCAGAGACGACACCGACGCCCCTCAAACGCTCGATCCAGATACGGTTGTCAGTAAGCATTTCCTCAGTCTCGTCGATGCGGTCTCCGAATTGTGTAGCCCACTGGTAGATGTCGTCCAGCAGTCCAATGGGGATGTCCTGGTGGACGCCTCCGGGACGAACGTAGGCGGCGTGAAGACGAGCACCAGAGACTCGCTCATAGAACTCCTATAAAAAAAGAAAAAAAAGAAAAAAAGAAACTGAATTAGTTGTATGTAGTATCTTGGAGGGGTTTCCCGTTTCTTTCACACACCATGAGCTTCTCTCGCTCCTCGAAACCCCACAGGAATGGTGTCAATGCACCGACGTCCATGGCGTGTGAGAGGACGGACATGAGGTGGTTCAAGACACGGGTGATCTCGCCAAAGAGGGTTCGAATGTACTTGGCGCGATCGGGAATCTCAATGTTCAGAAGCTTCTCCACAGCAAGGGCAAAGCACTGCTCGTTCGTCATCATGGAGACGTAGTCCAAACGGTCAAAATACGGCAGAGCCTGAAGATAGGTCTTGTACTCGATCAACTTCTCCGTTCCTCGGTGCAGCAGGCCGACGTGGGGATCGGCTCGGACGATTTCTTCACCACTGAGCTCGAGAATCAGTCGCAACACACCGTGGGCGGCCGGGTGCTGGGGTCCGAAGTTGACAGTGTAGTGCCGGACTTTGCGATCCTCCACGCTGTCGTCGCGCGGCTTTTTGTCGGTGGCGTCGGTGGCGGAGGGGAAGCCGTATGGATTGCTGGTGACTTTGAAGTCCTCGTCCGTGGGGACAAGCCGCGTGCCAACGTGCTCGGGCGTCGCATATCTTCGAAAGGCAGATGCCGAGAACGGACGAGCGGCAAGAGATGTTGTCGCAGGTCGCAGGCATAGGCGCCTGGCGCCCTGGCCAATGAGTCTGTGGAGGGACGAAGCCATTGCGGAGGAGGGACGAGAGCCGGTCGGGAGAACTAAACTAGGGAGGAGAAAGGAATTAGAATCCCCAGAAGAGCCTCTAGCCCGAGATCAATGGGCTGGTTAGACAGACGATGCTCGCCTTCAAAGTCGTGGCCGTCATGCCCGGGACCGAAGAAACGGGGAAGCTTGGAGTTCCGTGATGGTGGGGCGCGCCGGGATATTATTCTTGCGCCTCAGCTGAGGCCAATCAGCGGCCCGCAATTGGCAAAATCGCGACCATGTGCGATGGCGCATCTCCTCTGCCTTGCAGGCTCGCAGCAGCGCTGCATTTACCATCTGTGGAAGACAAGTTGATGTTCCAACAGGGCTTTGAATTTGTTGGCTTTTTCATGCTTTATGGAGATTTGTTGATTTAGCGCACACGTCCATACCGAGGTATCTCTGCTATTGGGAATGCGCCTCTTTAAGCCGCACTTACTAACTTGTCCACGGGTCTGTATAGATGACAGTCACTCAACATGAACGGTTCTTCTGAGCTCTCTCTTTCTAGGGAAATAAAAATTTTAAAAAAAATATTGAAAAAATTAAAATGAAAAGAAAGTACCCTCATTTCAGATCATCTCGCAAGAGGCCAAACAAAACCTCATCCATCATCTTGCCATTCTTCTCAATAGCCCCTCTACCCCTCCCCTCGAGGACGAAGCCGCATTTCTGCAATAACCTTTGGCTCGCCGTGTTGTTGTCGTACACATGAGCCTGTATGCGATTCAACAGTGGCCACGTTTCGAACGCCCATCTAGTGAATGCGTTCAGCGCCTCGGTTCCGTAGCCCTGACACCACACTGACGGCGAGAGGTAGTATCCCAAGTCCCATGTCCGGTAGAGGATATCAGTCAGCGCATGAGCGCCGATGCCGCCAATGAGGAGCGGCTCTGTCCTTGAGGGATTGCCCGGAAAGCCTGGCTTCAGCAGGATGGCGGAGGAATGCGGGTAGGCTGCTGAGTCGTCGCCGTGGCAGGTTTGTTGAATAAATCTTTCGGCGTCGGCCGCCGTGTACGGGCTGGCGAAGCGATCGCTCATGTAGCTGGCCACTTGTTCGTGATTCGCTGCTGCTGCCACCGCGGGAGCATCTGATATGAAATATCTCCTTATAATCAACCTTTCAGTTTCGACTAATACGGTTCCTGGATCGCTGCTTGGTGGGCAGGGGGACGGGAGGATTCTGTTCATTTCCTTGGTCGGCATGCTGGTAGCTTCAAAGAAGTTGTATTTTGATTGTATTTTGACTTGAGTGGGGGGGGGGGGGCAGTTATCACGTTGAATCCCTCCGAGGGGAGCAGAGAAATTGTCAAGAAGTCTTTGCTGTAATATGTTCGGTATTCGGGGCCTTTGTATAGGAGGGGGGACTATTTCAAAGGATCGGTCGATGATTGTGACTCACTGCATTGGCTGTCGCCGATTCAGCCCGATACGGCTAACTAGTAGTCGTGTGGTGCATGGCTCTAATATTCCACAGCATTTCTTAATGACAAATATGTAATTTCGAATTACGTGTTGCGCTGAGTCTGCCCGAATTGCATGGCTCATTATAATTCTAATCCATTGATACCATCGCGTGGTCTGGTGGAATTGTTCCGGATTGAGGCTTCGAGTTGGATCCCGGATGGGGAGTAGAAAGTTGACAGCCATATCTGCTGATGGAAACTACCAATGACTCTTGCCTGTTGCTTCGTCAGGCCAAATGGGAACAAAATATTCTTTCTAAAGGGGTGACGGGGTTGAATTTCATGAAGGAGAGGAGTCGAGGAATGGGAGCGAGGTGGATGATTGAACGAGGGGTGAAGTATGGGCGAGAGAGTCGCCATTTTCAAACTGCTTATGGAGCCCATAGTTAATTCAATAGTACATGCCAAGGTCCTCGCCTTGAGATCAAGTTAATTCATAACGGGCGACAGCCGCCGGCCGAATCCGGCGGCGCAACACCACATTCACTTCTTCAATCTTCAAACTGAGGGAGGCATCCAGGCCGATGAATTCTATCGAGAATTTGGCTGCCGCCACGTCTAATGCATTTCTGCCTCTCTTTTATACAATTCCAACGCAAAGTTCTTATGCCTTTTCTCTTTGTTCGCGGCGAAACAAACCTCTCAACCTGGGCTCCTCCCATCCAATATCCTCTATTTATTCCACAGATATCACCCTTACAGAGAAGGTGGCCACCTGAAGCCCCCTTGGGCAATGTTCATATCACTCTCCAACACAAAATCACCACCAGAGGCAAGCATACTGTTCCAGAACGGGTCGTCGAAATTCAACGCAGAGAAGTTCGCATGTGCCGCTTCCGGCAGGAGTTCAGGCTGTGGCCGAGCTGCATGTCCTCCCTCCGCCGCGCATTGTTGGTTTGCCAAAACAGGCTGTGGTGCTTCGTATCCAGTTTGTGGCAAAGCGCCTGGCCGATGATCTGAATCTGGGAACTCACCAGACTCAGTTGCTGTATTTGACGCTTCTTGGCTAAACTCCGACATCCCTGCCATCTCTATATGTGGCAGCCCCTGCGCTGGTGGTGCCAGGGATATTTCTCCCATGTTGTTGCTCCATATTCCCCCGCCCCTAGTTTCAGATACTGGATAGAAAGTCGAGCTAGGTATGCCCATATAGCTGCCCGTGCGCGTCTCCAAAGAGGATCCTGACAAAGAATCAAATGCGCCCGACAGGTTCGACAGGTTCGACAGATTCGACAGATTCGACAGATTCGACAGATTCGACAGGGCGCCAGCTGTCCCATATTGTCTTGGCCAACTGCTCGCGGCGGCCAACATCTGTGGAGCATCAATAGCCTTCTGCTTTTGATTCTCACTTTGCGATTCTTCGTATTCGTTCCTCAGCTTCATCTTCGTCCTTCGAAACAGCAAATGGTCTTGCTGGCTCTGTATCCACAACTCTGGATATTCCTTGGCACGTTCAGCCCACTGCTGCATGGTCGTAAAAGTCGAATCCAGCATAGCCCAAATGCAGTTGCCACAGCTGCGATACCGGCATCTCTGCCTTCGCACAACTCTCGGCACAGAACAGCCACACGTATTTGTGTTCCAGCTCCAGCTCCAGCTTCCGCTGTCCAAAGGGTACCGAGCAATGGCAGAGTTGGCGGTGGCGAAGGCCTCGCATGGTTCCACGATGTACCACCCTATGGGCTGAACACAATGGCTTTGGCAGCAGTAAATCTCTTTTGCTCCGCACATTTGGTTCTCAAAAGAGGCCTGTCTTTCGAAGTAAGCGAGCAGTTGCTGTGAACGTTTTTCTCATGCGGAGATGATGCGTTGGGGGGGTTTATTGTAGAGGTAAGTCGAAAAGAAGGGCTTCCTTCATGAAACAGGTCTAGAGAGAGGTTAGTTTTTTTTTTTGTTTTTTTTTTTGGGCGGTAAGTAAACAATCGCTGTCAAGGCACGAGAATATACCAAGCATTTATATGTCAAACACAGTGCAGCAGCCTTTTTGAAATCAAAGCCGAGTAGTTGGAGAGCGATTGGAAAGTTTGCAGGCAAACAAATCATTGTTTTGTGTGCTATTCAGAGAAGCGGTCTAGAGCGGGAGGAAAAGTTTCATACACACACTGCATTGTCACATGGGTTTCAGCGCTTTTTTTTTCTTTCTTTTTTTATATATATATTTCTTTATTTTTCTTTTCTTCTTTATTTTATTTTTTTTCCCCAGCAGCTGTGATTCATGCTATATATAATTTTTTTATTCGCTCTCCTTAAAGCGGCGATTGCTTTCTATAGAGCGAGTTAAATAACGTTTTTTTTTAAAAAAAAAAAGAAACCCAAAATAAATAAATAAATAAATAATAATAATAAATAAATAAATAAATAAATAAATAAATAAATAAAACCCCCAATGCGTGTTAAAACAAATTTGGTGTTCTCACGGACGACCCTCTGTCATTGTACCTAAGCCCACATCCGGTCAAGATGGTGAAATATGCCGAGTGGTCTTCTTACATATCCATCAAGGAGTTTCACTGACTATTAGAAAGAAGAGGAGAAGAAGAAGAAGAAGAAGAAGAAGAAGAAGAAGAAGAAGAAGAAGAAAGAAAAAAAAAAAAAAAGGGGGGGGGGGGGGGTTTCCTATGCGTTGTTTGCAAATTTTAGCGAAAAGGGGGATTTTATCTATAAATTCAAAAAAAAAAAAAATTTAACATTTTGTTAGAGCCTTAAATGGCATTTAGCCGATTGAGCAAAAAAAAAAAATCGTAACTATAATTTCTACATTTTGTTAATACTTTTAACAATACCCTGAGCTGTCGACAAGCGTGCTTTCCAAGAGTCATAAAACACGGATTATTTTTTCTTACAGATAAGATCGGATGTGTATTTCATTTATGAAGAACGTTGTCTATGATTAAGCTTGTTTAAGATAAGCATTAATGATATAACCAATAAGCCACAGGTGCCATTATTAGACTTTTAACTAAGAAAGTTGTGGGAAAACCCCGCGATCTCTCCCGGATTTCTTTAAATCTTAAACCGATCAGCCTGGCTGAAGTAAGCTTTTTTTTTTTTGTTTTTCTACTGTTCAAGGGTTTGCAATTAGGATAATAACCCTTGTACAGTTAGCAAACGGTGTTTGATAAGGTTGTAAAAGGGGGGGGGGGGAGATTTTGTGGTATATTTGATTATTGATAGGTTATATAAAAGTGCAATGATAGTGAACTCCGCCAAATGATTAGAAATTTATACAAGCTTTAAGAAAGGGAGGAGAAAATATACAGCGGATATATATATATATATAGTAATACGTAAAGGAAAGCGCGGAATCTATGGCCTTGAGTTACATAGATGCCCTCGATGGAAAGGCATAGTATTCGCCTAAATCGATAATTTGATGTAATCAGGGTTCTCATAACTTTTCAAAGTTTTCCTTATTCGGAAAGCATTTGTTAGTACCATTTGTTAGTTATTTTACCCTCAGCTTACGACCTATTGCATACAATGTTGATTATCAAACTTCTGTTTCCACCTCTTCCCTAGATACAGCGGTATACCTATTTCTCGGCTTAGCTTCATGTTCTTTCTTGTTAAAAATCTCGTCCATGTGATTCGGATCGACAGAAAGCTGATACCTATTCCTAGTCAGCTCGGATGGACAGACATGTGGACGTAATTTCATTTCTAAGAGAAACCTACCATGTCCAGTCCACTTGATTGGCCTTGTAATGCACTTGACCAAAAGTCGGCAGCTGTTTTTAGATAAACACTTACATCGTGCTGGAATCAAGGCCACGAACTAGTTGAACAAGAGTGACTAAGAGCAATAAAGCGGCAACACAACCATGATCCCCCTAACAAGGCTGTCGGTAGGGAAGCGTTGATATTTCATTGCTAGTGCTGAGACATTGGGGCTTCAGAAGTTCAGACAAGGAAGTCACCGGTGTCATCTTTTTGTCTAATAGATAGTATTGTCTGTTTTCGAATAGGCATCATTGGGACATAGAGCTGAGTCGGTTAATATACTACATGTGGCGACGAACGCTATGCGGATAAATAAGCCGGTAGATCGTTTTGGATACTACTGGAGCCACATAATATTCGACATTGGTGGTTGACGAGTGTGGATGCGGCAATCTATGCTGCCCACGCGACCAATACCTCAGGAAGAAGAACAGTACCAAGGAAATGATATATTGATGACAGCCCAGATCTCCACCATCAACATAGCGACTATGTTAGCATAAGCTGAGCTTGCCTGGTTGGCAAACCCAGATTGGGGCAGAGAAGGCTTCTCTCGCGCCAAGCTCGGCCGGAGAGAAGGATGGAGAGGAGCCGTGATTGCAGTGTCCCTTGTCCATAGACGATGTAATTCGCCAGGTGCCCCGTCCAATTTGAGGCTAGGAGTGTTACCGTAGGAACTTGGAAGTGGTGTGGCCGGGGTATTCCAATAGCGCCTTTGTACGAAATGTATTTGGTGTAGGGACTCGGGAGCAATGCCAGTAGGGTGACCCGTAGTTTGTAGATGTCTTGCGTTTACGCAAACATGGACGGCAGAATTGTGTTGATGTAGCTGGGCTAGCCCTATATAAATATCGCAAAAGAAGGTGATGTATACTCTAACAATCGCTTGCTTGCTTTGCTTTGTTGATACCAATATGCATACAGGTAGGTCTATACTAAACATGTTACTATTTTTTGTCTACGCCACTAGAGTTGGGTTCTAAATTATGGCAAAACTACCACTCCTCCTTTGGTAAGGTTCATTATACATACGATGCCTATTTTGGTTGATACGTTATGATTTGTGGGAGAATTTTGAATCAAGGTTGTCTTGGCTCCCATTTGTTAATATAAAAATACACGAGCTAATGCAGTCTAGAAGCCCGACTGCCGAATAGCCGCAGGGGCCAGCAGTAAGCTTTGACAAAACACCTTCTTAATTTGTCATTCCATGCAACATTAAAAGGGGGGGGGAAAGGGGGGGGGGGGGGGGGCGGTAGGGCGTATGTCGTCTCAATGCCGTCTTAATGCCACCATTGACAGACCCTGACGACACGCCCTCTTCGTGGTCCCGAGGGCGACGCCATAGAAGACGCGATGATAATAACAGGCTCATTAAAGGGGTGACTTCTCATCAAGGCATCGATACCGTTGCATCCGGACTCAGTGCGGGGAGATGTTTTGTTGGTCAGACAGCGTATCAATCAACCTTGCATGCCCAAGGGCAGGCAAGTCTGACGAACCTACGGAGTATACGTTGGCCAATGAAGTTGGTCTATGTTATCATCATCTTTGCCTCGTGGAAAGACCATTGAGGGCATCGGAGGCAGCTTTCTTATACAGACCCCACAGAGTAAGCAAATTTGCCCAATTAGACAGCAGAAAATTAACCGTAGCATACATCAACTGCCCGCTGAATTAGCCTACATATGGTGAACACCCATCCGAGAACAAAATAGTCTCTCTATTTTTATCTCGATCCCGATTAGTAGTAACACACCATCTTTGCTATATGGCTTAAGTTGTCTCAAACCTATTGCGTTACACACAGCCTGACACAGGGATGGTGCCGGGGGGGGGGGGGGGATAGTATACAGCAAACATGTTCCCCGAGGCTTCCAAGAGGTGCGTTGTTCTGTTTTCCCAATTTTGATAAATGTGCTCGAGAGCCAGCTTCGCGAGTCCCTTTGTCACCGGTTGCCTCATCTCCCACCAGCTCAACCTGTCCCACCGCTGAATACAATGGATCAGCTCCAAGCTCGGCTGGTCGAGCCAACTCTATCAACAGAGCACAAGCTGTTACTATTGTTTGGCCTTCCTGCACTGTATACCGTAGGCTTAATCATTTATCGAATCTACTTCCACCCCCTAGCCAAGTTTCCCGGACCTAGGCTAGCGATAGCCACCAAATGGTACGAGTTCTATTACGACATCATGAAGAAGCCTGGTGGCCAGTTCTTCAAGCATCTGAATGAAATTCACGATGAATATGGTGAGCGCCTTCAAGTGCCTCCTTTGTACGATTCATGGGAAATAACTTGGCTCTTGCAGGGCCAATCGTCCGAATTAATCCTGATGAAATTCACATCCGCGACCCATCCTTCCTCGATACTCTCTACGCCACCAATCCCACAAAGAGAGACAAATATCCACCCGCTGCGGCAATGGCTGGTTTACCCCTTGGAAGTACGTAGCATATACCATCGGGCTCTGATGAGAGGAAGGGGGGGGGGGGGGCCTTTGTGGCTAACAGTAGTGCACCTTATAGCCCACGGCACAGTCGATCACGACACGCACCGACGCCGAAGGATGGCAAACTCTCTCATGTTTTCAAAGCGCGCTGTTGCAAGCGCTCAGGGCCTCATTCATGGACACCTAAGGGAGCTTGTTATGGCATTCGAGAAGAAAGTCGGCCAGTCTGAGCCCATGGAGGTGCAGACCACCTTCCTGGCATACACCATGGACGTCATGTACCACTACATGTTTAACAAAGACGTTGGCATCCAGAAGGACTACAGCAAGGCTCAAAGTTGGAGACGCTCTACGGAAGCAGTGGCCCAGGCAACTCCCTTTTGTAAACAGTTCCCTTGGCTCAACGCAAAGCTGCTGATGTTACCCGAATGGATCTTGAGGGTGGTCATTGCAAGATTGCAACCTGATATTGCCGGCCTTCTCGCAACACACAAGGTTCGTCATATGCGCTCGCGTATACCCCACTTGCGCAATGCGGAATTCTAACCATGTACCCTCATCAGCTTATGGGCGGGCTGGCCGCTGAGTATGTTGCACACCGGAGCACGGAAAGGGGGAAACGGGAATTCGAAGAAGATGAGAAGAACATCAGACCCTTGACCATCTTCCATTCCATCGATCGCAGTGCCCTGCCGGAAGAGGAAAAAACCACTGCCCGCCTCATGCAAGAAGGCCTCACTGTATTGCTTGCTGGCGGCGAGACTAGCTCACGACTGTTGGCACACACCGTCTTCCATTTGTTGGATAACCCCGAGATTTTGGAAAAAGTGAAGAAGGAAATACTTGATGCTGCTGGAGATTCAAAGGACTTGCCTGACGTCAAAGTCCTTGAATCCTTGCCCTGGCTCGTAAGTCAATTGGTAAAAAAAAATCACAAGACAAGACCTGATTGATAATTTGATATTCCATAGGCTGCATCGGTCCGCGAGTCGCTTCGCCTACGCGCTGCTACAACATCAAGGCTCCCACTGGTATCTACAAAGGAATTGGTCTACAAAGACTGGGTTATCCCCGCTGGCGTGAGTGGTTTGAACTTTTGCGCAGACAAAGGAAGAAGGGGAACGATCAGCACGCGTCGCTAACCTCCACGACGACAGACGCCTGTTAGCATGAGCCACCCCGATATCCTCCTCAATGACGACATATACCCCGAGGCTTTGAAGTTCAAGCCTGAGCGATGGTTTAACGCTACGGAGCAACAGAACAAGATGTTTGTCCCGTTTGGCAAGGGTACTCGCATGTGCATTGGTGTTGAGTAAGTAGACCTCGTGATTTCATCCCTAGAGCGCCGCTGTGACTGACAGCCTGGGGGGGATAAAGCTTTGCATACATTGAATTATACATGTCTCTGTCCACCCTGATTACCCGCTTTGACTTGGAGCTATATGATACAACCTGGGAGCGTGATGTGGCGTATGTTCGGGATTGTTTCCTTGGTGAGGCTACTCAGGGCAGCCCTGGCATTCGTGTCAAGGTTCTGGGAGATAATAAGAGGTGGTTTGCGGACTGAATTTACTTGATTGATTATTTGCTTATTTATTTATTTATTCATTCATTTACTTTGGATAAATGTGCAATCTGATCGTCGCTCGTATCAGCAATATTCATTCCTTTTTGAAGTGCTTGATCAATGGGTTGTGACTCTCGAAACACATCCCCCAGCGATCTGAGTGAATTGAGTTGACAGAGTTAAGAATTTAGTAGCAAAACGTCACTTTCACCCAATTTCTGCTTCTTAGCCCTCTCGTGTCTCTAGACGTTGCATCCCCTTTATTTTCAGTCCAACTTGTTATTGCGCCAGTTCTCACAGCGTTATTGACTGAGACTTTCCAACTCTTCCACATTCAAGATGTCCTCGTTTACGTCGTCGGACATCTTGAGCCAACTCCCCGTAGTAGAAATCATACAGGCTTCTCAGCTGCCGCACCTTCTTCTCGTTAGATTTGTTGCGGCCATTTGCTGCCTATTTAGCTGAGTGAATTTGGTATTTTTGCAATATACCGACCCTCAACCCTGGTGTATCTCCTATGATGATTGCATTGACTTTTATTTTGACCGATGATCGCGACGAATACAAACTAGGACTGTAAGACTGTCTCAACGCCATTCTCTGAGATTGGTATCAAGGAGGATGAGCATATTCTCAATGGCATCGTCGATAGGTGAGTCACTCGTGCGGCAGATGTTGGATAGATCGGCTCAATGTAATCACCTTAGAAATCCAAAGCCAGTTTGGCCGCCTTTTTTTTTTTTTTTTTTTTGATTATCGCATGTCATCTTATTAGATGTTGCTATTGCGGTGAGTGTAAACTGCATGATCAACTCCAAGCTTTATGACTAGATTGAGGCCGACCTGGCAATGACCTCCTTGATGTCCCTATATCAGGGCTGCTCTCCCAACTTCCCTACGCCCTTTTGATAAAACTACTAGCCATGATATATCACAGAGTTTATATATATATATATATATATAGCCTAACATAGGCATACCAAGATGCACTACTCGCTCGTCGAGACATTGCTGTTTACATTCTCGATTCAGGCTTTTGGCATGTTTGATGGCGTATGCGAAGAATGATATTCTCAATCGTAAAAAAGCAAATTCTCGCCTAGGCAAAGCAAGCTGACCCCTTGGACATGTTTGGCTCATCCAACACTAAAAGCAATTAGGCTCCGTCTTATTCGTGGGGGGGGGGGGGGGCGTCAGACAGCGCACGTCAGCATGCCAATGTAACCTAGAACAGGTGATCCGACGACAAGGAACTGATCCTCTCACGCCGCTAGCAATAACCTATTGTTGGCAATTGCTGCCTCTTTGAGAAACATCCCTGTCAACGGCGAATCATTTCGGGATGAACGTTCTCAACGCCTCATACATACTGCCGTCCTCCGAGGGGGTTGATAAAGATGCTCCGAACAGCGACAGCCCGTCGTATCGGGGCCTTGCAAAGAACGTTGGACGTCATCACGATCGAGATTGGAGACATCAGTTCTGATTGGACCAGCCGCATTCTAGTTCCCACAGAATCAAGATTGGCTCCAGATTGGCGAACATAAGATTGGCGAACATAAGATTGCCAAAAACTGGCGAAGTTCTAGTTCCGTCTTGGCACAACATCGGTGGTCCTGTTGCCGAGAGGAAAGGTGTTCCACATAAATATATTCCGAATTGGGCGTGTTCATCATGATTGGTTAGAAGCGGCAACAGTGGCTCATCTGTCAGCTCGGCTTTCCATGGAAAAAGTTGTCCCACAATGTCATCATCGTCGCTGGGCCCTGACCCCTGACTACTTGTACTTGAGATCTCGCATACATATTCAAAACGATATCCATTTTTCTATTGATCCAGCAAGATTCCGGAAACAGGCATGAGCCTGATAAACCAACTGGCGTGCCATCAGCCAAGCAAAGATGAGTTTTCTCTTCTGGGAATCTACTCCGTATATAGCGGAGTGTTTGGTAAGCCGGTTTGTTATATGCTGTACATACGTCCACCGCCATAAGATGTCAAGAGTAAGCTGCTGGATATCTAGATTACAGGCACTAGAACCAATGTTCGGCGGAGGAAATCTCATGTGTTTGGTCCTGTTGGACCTTGGTTGGCTTGAAGAATTTGACAATGCTGGAGCCCAAGCTCCATCTGGCAAAGTATGCAATGATGTATGGATAAATAAAATGGATTATCAACAGGAGGCAGATAGTAGATAGTATGAATGCAGTTGATCCCTGGATATTAGTACGCCCCTGGAAATACCTCATGGAAGAATTTACCATGTCTGGGTCTAAACTCTACACTGTACAGAAAGTAAGCAAGCTGAGAGATATCGTAGCCATTTTCGGTGATCCGCTCATTCTCCTGCTCAACTCGGAATTCCGCTCTAAATAATGTTCACGGGCTGGTGTCAAACTATGCAAATCTCCATCCACGGAGCGTTGTTGAAAGCCGACATGATGTAGTAGTGAGACGGCCCTTGTGGTTCAGATGCAGATGTTGCGTCGGCCATGGAAGCAACCTAAACTAAAATGATATATATACTCTTTACTTTCATAGTGTGATATTTCATGTCACAGCTAACTTTATACTGGCATTTTTTATTGCCATGATATAAAATCTCTCTCACCAATAGACAATAGTAGATTGGGAATACTATCGATCAACATATAGAGACGTAATGTGCATCTCTTGAGTCTTATTTGTCTATGCCCTACTACACATCCAGCGTGGTGTGGGCTTTGCTGGCTTATGCTTTTGAAGCTTGCGCCACATCTACGCTATTGTCACAATGGACATCCAATCCCTGCTTCCTTCAAATCTAAACTAGTCTGATTGTTTGCTGATCTTTGCAGTCGCTAAACCAACTGTCGAGGTCAGCCCTGCTCACATTCGTAGCTAGGCCAATTCGCTCAAATTTATTCTCCTCCTTGTCTATCAGACGTATCAACAAGCATATATGATTCCCACCCCACACAAAACCCGTCTTCATGCAGTAGATACGGCTTCCAAAGGGGATATGCTGGGGACCCGGCTCGTGCAGAGGGTAGTCATAATGAAAGGCTAGAGAATTCTCATTCTTGCCTTGGAAGCGTATACTCGTAGCGTGCGAACGGGTATTATGCACTTGCACCAGAGTCCCGGGGGCTAGGTAGCCGCTAATCTCCATGACAGCATCTGAGATGGCGGCATGCTGATCCGGCCCGTTTAGCTTAAAGGTAATGTTCAGAATGTCGAGATCAGCCGGGTACGTTCTGGGGCAACCTGTGGCGTAACTAGCAATGTTTCCAGCAGAAATCCAAGACCACGTAGGGCCGCAATAAGAATCTGGACGGTGGTGAATCTTCCCAGAGGTGCAATACCATAGTAGCTCGGAAGGGAAGCAATCTTCCCACATTCCTGCGACATATCGACCTAGGAGGGCCGAGTGAGCGGTCCCAAACTGTCGCGCGACGCCTGAAAGTGCAGGGAGCCTATCAGATGTAAAAGAAATGCGTAGCCCAGAGTATTCTCCCACGATCTGGTGCCAGTACTTCCTGATGTTGGCGAGATTGGATGCTCGGAGACCCTCCACGTGGTAGGACTTGCGGTAATCCGTATACTCGCCTCTTCCACCGCCTGCGCCATTGCTGCCGCCGCCCCATAGCCCCCCCGCGGAATGCTCACATTCGCAGATTTTGTCTCTATTGCCGGCTGAGCATTCAAAGGCGAGTTCGTATCTGGTAAAGTATACGATTCTGGGAGACAAGAGGCGCTCCTGGTAAACCCATGCCCTGCTCAGGAGAGGAAGCTCCGGGGTCATCTGAAGCACACCGGCAACGTCCCAGGTCGTGTGCTCGGGGACCCGGCGAACAATATAAGATGGAGCCTGTGCTCCGACACGCATGGTGGGCTGGACTTGAAAGGAGGCGCTTCTGCGGAACAGGCCCATGTCGCTGTCGGAAGACCACGCCGCCGCGAGGGTCACGTACGCCCTAGAATAGATCTCACACATCTGTGCTGCTTGATCCTTCCAGTCCTCGCTGCTGTCTTGAATAATGCACAGGGAATCGATCCACAGATATCTGATTCCAAGCCAAACGGCAACTCTGGCTGCATCTTGGAAAGTCTTGGGCAGGCGGCTCCATGGAATCTGTCGAAGATGCTCAGCCAGGGTCTCCATGGTTGTTTGGCACAAGTGCGTCGATGGCCCCCATCGATGGCTAAGGCATATATATTTCTCTCGCACGCCCAAGTCTTGGACCAGGCGCACATTGATGTTGTTCTCTGAGCCTGGCGTCATTTCCAGCACTCTCTTAGGTAACTGCGCGTCTGGACCGGAAGACACGCAAAAGCGGTGTGATGAGCCGCACTCGTCGAGCCAATTGGTAATCCTGCTTAGAGATGCTTCCGCTCCGGTATCGTTGAACGAGACCATGGATGTATAGGAAAAGGGGTGATCTGGGCACGGTTAGCATCTTCGGGTCCCATCTCGATTGCGCTGCTGAAACTTTCCATCATCTCCCGTTTCTTTCCCACCAATCATGTCGACATCAATCAAGATGATCCACGGACGATGGACTTCGGAGCCATTGCTCTGCGGGGCTCTACCGCTAACATTCACGGTGAGTCCTATGTTTAGATTGCTTAAGTCCTTGTCGCCTCCATGAGGCGTTGTCCAGGCCACTTGCACGTCCCTCGCCCAGGATTCGGCGTCTAGCAAGACGCCATCATCTTCACAGGCAGACTCAATAACCTTGAGAATAGCCTCGCAACCGCGACACCCCCGGTCGCGAGATGTCCGAAACGTCTCGAGTTTTGTCCGAGTTCGTATTCGAAGAAACTCGCGCCAGGCGTCAGGTAATGGAAACGGCCATTGTTCGTCCAGAGACTCCCGCCGGTCCTCATCGTGAACACCGGATGCTTTGCGCCAGGTGTAACTTCTATCAACAGATACGCCGGCCAGAGATGCTGAGTCTTCATCTAACTCAAA
Source organism: Trichoderma cornu-damae (assembly GCA_020631695.1). Lineage (NCBI taxonomy): Eukaryota > Fungi > Ascomycota > Sordariomycetes > Hypocreales > Hypocreaceae > Trichoderma > Trichoderma cornu-damae. The sequence continues at coordinate 4,201,924 of CM036090.1, read as the reverse complement.
ATAGCAAAGACCACAACGCCTCCGGCTCTTGGAAAAGCAGTTTCCCATAATCACATTGGCAGAATTATGTCTTGTCGCACTTCATTCGCGCCCAGATGTGCAAGTATATATTGATCGTCTCGAACATTACAAACTACCTAAATGAGAGATCGAACTCGTGAGGCAGGGCAACCTCTGGGCGGTCAAACAAACGGAAAAACGTATATACGAGAAACCAACCGGAGAGGTGCACAACCCTTGGTTAGGTGTTAGTATTTATTTATTTATATAGTATTTATTTATTGGTTATTTATTCTCTGAGCATCCGATGTTTTGAATCACTGGTTTCAGCCAATCTGCGTCTCGACTCTGCACATGGGCGCTATTGATCTTACAGGCGCTGCCAATTAGATTCCAGGGCGCTACCAGCCGGTGGCACAATGTCTCGTTGGAGAGTCGCGCCACATGGAAGCCCAACCATGAAACCCCCCCCCCCCCCCTTTTGAAGCCATCTAGTCTTGTTCGAAAAGAAGAGATCATCAGGCACTTTGAATGCTATTTGTACCGGAAATGGCGAGATCCGATTCCCCCGACGTCTCTGAGGATGATTTTGCCATGATCAATCCGATGGCGGTCAATGATGGCCCGGTGGTCTCTTTCCAGACGCCCCAACTAATTAGTCGCCTGCAGCGAAGCCAACAGCCCAGGCCCTCGAGAATTCATTCGGATGATGGTGATGCTGCTGCTGCTGCTGCTGCTGCTGCTGCTGTCGAGCCGTCTTCGAGCATCGCCTCGGCATTCAGCCTGCAGACAAAGGATAAAAATATCATCAGTTACTTGGAAGATGTTCCGGGTGTGAAATACACAAAATCGCTGTACAAGAAATTTAGCAGCAAGGATGTGTTGATCGCCGTGATGGGGTAAGTTTTTTAATGGCAGATTTTTTTTTTGTATAAATATAAGTATATCGAGGCTGGCGGCAGCTGGTGCGAGCGCTTCGCTTACAATGTCATATAGTATGACGGGATCTGGCAAGACCACGTTCATCGCAAACGTGACCGGACGCACAGATCTAAAGATAGGTCACGATCTTACTTCCTGTGTGTGACCTACCGCCTCGCCCAGCCAGTCGCCTCATCTACTTGCTAATCAAGCGTTCTTAAAAGGCACCCAGGAGATACAAATCATCGAGACCACGCTCGATGGCCGCACGGTCCGGTTCGTCGATACTCCAGGTTTCTCCGATACGTATCTGTCAGACACCGAAGTCCTCGAAATGATAGCAGACTACCTAGCTACGGGTTACTCCAAGGAGATTCGCCTTTCAGGCATCATATACCTTCACCCCATCTCAGATAATCGTATGACGCATCACGCTACCAAAAATCTGGACATGTTCCGGAAACTCACCGGGGAGAAGAACCTGAAAAACGTAATGCTGACGACCAGCATGTGGGACAAGGTAACGCCGGAAGAGGGCCTGAAACGCGAACAGGAACTCCGGGGCAAGTTCTGGAACGTCTTGATGGCATTCGGTGCAAAGTATTCTCGGCAAGACAGAGCCGCCGACTCCGCCAGGCAGATCGCATCCACGTTTGTGGACAACAAGCCTTTCTACCTGCAGCTGCAGGAAGAGATGGGCAAAGACAACAAGGCGCTCAAAGACACCGCTGCGGGGAAAGAGATTATGGCCGAACTCTCGCGGATGAAGGAGCAGCATCAGAAAGAAGTTGCCGAGATGAAGGAGATGCTGCTGCGGACCTCGGCCGAAGAGAACAAAGCTGCCATGGCCGCACTGGAGCAACACTATTTAAAAATGCTGCGAGACTTGGAGAAGACGCTTTCGGATGAGAGGCGGATGAATGAAGAGGCAGTCATGTCACTAACCGAGAGGATCAGCGCTCTCGAGAGACGTAAATGTGTTGTCATGTAACGTGAATATAAGCGCCGTCTTCTCTTGCCTTATTGCTCAAACAAACACAGCATTCTGCAGCACAAACGGTAATCACACCTTTGGCTATCCTGTCATAGTAAAGAACTAGGCGTGTAGAGCAGAGCGTGACATACAAACTCACTCAATGTGTGAAGATGACGCTCTCGGATATTGGCAGCAAACTCCTTTGCATCTTCCATTCTATTCCAAGCAAAGAGCAACGTAGGTTTTTTTTTTTTTTTTTTTTTTAAAAGGCAGTCTTTAGGAACAAGCTAACTAACGGAACAATTATTGAAAGTAGGCATAATGAAAACCCCAGGAGTGGGCACGAAAGGAGAGAAGAAAAAAAAAGCCAACTGGATATTAGTTCCCATCCGTACTGCCAAAACAAATTCCACACGGTACGATCGTTCTGGGATCCCATGGTTAGAAATCGTACGCGTGCAACTCCAGGACAGATATCCCGCAGTTCAATATATCCACCTCGGCGACATTTGCATCAAGGCTCACAAGTTCCTGCTCTGCGCTGTTTGTAAGAGATTTCATATCACGTTGGGATATAGCAAAACCAGAGTCTGTGCCGTCCAGGGCGAAAAAGTGTCTCGTTACGCCATCATAATCCACCTGCCAGCACGAGAAGCAGGCAGCGGAGCTACGGCCCTTGATGGCAGGAATCCCAATAAAGGCGATTGCGTCTTTCTGGAGCTTCCAATCCAGATTGGGCATGAACCCAACATCCTTTCTCCAGCATGCGACCTCGCTCAAAGGGCGCAAGGGGTCGTCGTAGCGCTTATCAGATGTTACTGCAGAATGTGAGGAACAAACTCAAAACTCGTGTTGGAAAAGGGTTTGTTTTGTCAGGGCAATTTTACCAGTCACAAGTTCAGCCGATGCCGTCATGAGAGCAGTGGCAATTAGGAGGAAACGGTGCCAAACCATTTCAAAAATGCCAATGGCAAAAATGTAAAAAAAATATGGCGATGACTTGACAAAAAGGTACGGGGCGTTGGAACAATCGGAAAGAGTCGGTCAGTATTTCGTAGATGAGATTTTTTTTTTTAAAAAAAAAAAAAAAAAAAAAAAAAAAAAAAAAGGACAACTGGACTAAAAAGGCTGCCAACATTCCTACCAACATGCTGGGACAGGGCAACGCCTCTTTATTTGTTTCCCTGTGAGTGTGTTGGTCCGAGGGTTCAGTCTCCGTCCGTGCAGAGGGCTGATGATATGTGGCAACTTGGCAGCAAGGCAACCATATAGTTTAGTATATGGAAGAAAGAACAAACAAATCGTCCTCACACGGCAGATGGATGGATCCGACGGTGTTGGAGCCAGCGAGATTTCCATGCGATCGTGAAGATGCTGACGTGGCGGTTTCGAGTGTCATATTATATCAAGGATGCATTTCCGGTTGCTGAGATAGTTTTGAACATGACTTCTTTTACTTCCTTTCATGCTAAAAGCTTCTTCGTTCTATAATACAATTTAAATTTAGTTCAGCCTCCGCCGCAAAAACTCTCACAAACTCGGTCTCACAATGAAGGCATCAGCAATTTACGTATTTCTTATTACCGGGACTTTGGCCGCCGTTGGAAACGTGGACATTACTGCACGCGAACCAGACGCCTCAAGCCTCTGCGGTGAACTCGGAGTCATGACCGTCAACACCAGCGAGCTCCCCAGCAACGTCGCTCCTGGCGACGTCCGTATGTGCGCCAAGCATCCGCAAGGCCGCGACCGTACCCTCGACATATCAGAGGGCGCCTCGCTTGCACCGGCCTACGTCAACGAATACGGCACGGCTGACAATGCGTCAATGTCCTCTATGCATGTTTGAACGAAACGGGGGCTGCTACTTCGAGGCGCCTTATGGCTGCAGCAGAGGCTTCTGTTGAGAGAGGTCTGCGATCAAGGGAACAGGCACATGGTGTTTGGGGCCTGCAAAGAAGGGCGGATGACGGCAATTGGAGACGAAGTGCAACTTTATACCGACGCTAAGAGCAATTGCGAGATGGGAAGCAGCCCTGTGCTGTGCTCGAGATGTTTGATGTATGAGTTTGGAAAGAGTGTGAGGTAGCAAAACCCACGATATATATATATATATATATATAACCCACTGTATATATATATATATATATAAAACCCACGATATATATATATATATATATAAAACCCACTGTATATATATATATATCATGAGACTGTTAGCAGAGTCTTTTGCTAGACATCCTAACTAGTTGATTACATTTCCCTTTATAAAGAAAAAAGAAAAAAAATTGGCAAGAGCTGAGTATCTATAACCATTTATATAAATGAGCATCTTTGACCATTTACATAAAACGTTGGATGATGTAAAATACATAAATTGATAAAAAAAAATATTTAAAATATATATAGGGGCGACAATTGATATAGAAAGAAGGCTGTGCTGATCTAAAAGGTATGTAGGGAGGGAGGGGCACTTGTAGATGTAGAAGGTTTGGTGGGGGGGAGGCTGGCGAAAAAAAAAAAAAAGGGAGGGGAAGAAAGGTATATAATGGAAAAACGTCAACAGTTCATCAACAAGTTAGAAGTTCCGCCCGGTTAGCTCAATCGGTAGAGCGTGAGACTCTTATGAGGCACACGTTCTGTAGTACAATCTCAAGGTTGCGGGTTCGACCCCCGCATCGGGCTCTTCCTATATATATATAAATCTAAATGTTGAGATGGCACTTCTATTTTTTTTTTCTTTTTTGGTGGGTTCTGGTTATTTTTTTTTTACAACTTTCTTTATCGATTAAACTCAGCCAGCACCGGCGAGTTAGTTTGTTTGTTTGTCTATAGATTAGCCTGCGTCAAAAGGAAGGAGTCGTTCTGTCTCTCCAAACTCCTCGGCGCCTGTAGCTCCCTCGACTCGTGCAAAGCCAAATCAAAGAAAAGAGAGATGGAGAAAAAGAGGGACACACGCCTTGGGGTCTTACATCTCTTCGTCTCATCCTCGCTCGCTCGCCCCCAGCAGTGATACGCACAGCACCGACGCCACCGCGGCCAAGCTCCCCAGAATCATCATCTGCAGCCCTTCCCAGAGGCAGCGAAGCCAACTGCCAGATGCACCTCCGCCCCTCAGCAGCCAGCTCTTGCCCGCGCCAAAGGACATCAAGGCCACCAGGCATACGGCGATACTCCACCGCAGACCAAGGCCGACGGTGGCGGCAAAAAAGTACGGGAGCAAAGGAATGGTGCCGCCGAAGATGTAGCCGAGAGAAATGAACAGACCCGAAGCAACTGGCCAGATGGGCAGCTGGCCGCCGCCGGAAGGGCGCTCGCCGACGGCAAATGCGGCCCGGGACGCGGAATCCAGCTGCCTAGCTATATCGTACAAACCGTCGGGACGCTCCTTCAAAGTCGACAGGATATCGGCAAGCATCCACCCAGGCAGAGCGAGGGGCTCCAGGTGCCGCCTTACGAGCACCTCTTGCGCCTCCTTGTTCTTTTCATCGAGGCTCTCCCTCTCCCTTTCGCCATCACGAGGCAACATGCCCTTGAGCTCCTCCTCGTTTCCCTCCTGGCTTTCCCCCGCGGCCGAGGGCAGTTCGTCCCTGGCGGAGAGGTAGCCCCCGATGCCCATGCTGATGCTTCCTGCGCAGAGTTCCGCCAAGCCAGCGTAGATGACGGTGTCGGCGCGCCCGAGGGAACTGAGGCCGGCAGTGAGGGCAAAGGGGACGGTCAGGCCATCTGAGAAGCCGAGGGTGAAATCCGACAGAAATCGGACCAGGAGAGGGCTTCTCGATTTCGTCATGGCGAAGAAAGGCTTTTGTTTTTGTGCCGTCCAGTTCCCGGGTTGGGTTGGTGAGCTTCGGAAAAGCCCACGGGGCAAAAAAAAAAAAAAGAAAAGTTGGGCGACCAAAGAGGAAGCAATTGGAACGATGAGAAATCGACTGGCCAACGCGTCACTCAAGCAAGACAAAAAAAAAAAAAAAAAAAAAAGAGGCCTCGGCCGACAACCATTGCGTCTGTACGTCGGTTACATCGCCCGACCGGATATTATCTGCAGCCATTCTCCAAAACCCACCACTCCATCCCACCCCAATCTATTCCGTCTCTCCCTCTCCCTCTCGTTCCGTCCAACCAGGTTTCGCCACCAACCCAAGTCAGGACACCGACGGGAGCTCGCCTAAAAGGCGTTCAAAAAAAAAAAAAAAGGCAGCCCCGACGTCTCTCACGACAAAACGCAGACCAAAAGTAATCAATCAATCTCTCGGCAGAATTCCTGCCGTCCAGCCGCTCCGAAACCAAGTGACAGATTTTTTTTTTTTTTGTCGGCGTTCGCCAAGCAGGTGCTCGCCCTCGACCCACGTGCGCCATAAAAGAAGCTTGTGCTTAAGAATGCGCAGATGCTGATTCGGGCGGCGCGCGGAGAAAAAAAAGAAAAAAGAAACAGAAACAGAAACAGGACGCACAACTAAGAACTAATAAGAACTAAGAACTATTAATAAGAGCTTTTTTTTTTTTTTTTTTTTTTTTTTTTTTTCGGAGAAGCAGGGGGGGGGGAGATGCGTCTTCGGCGGGCGATTCCGGTGGGACAAATTGCATGGGACGGGCATTTTTGAACAGAGAACATTGGGGTTTTTTTTTTGTTTTTTTTTTTTACAAAATAATGCTTGTGCTTGTTTATTTCTGTTTTCTGTGCTCTGAGGTTTTTTTGCAAAGCAAGATTGGCTCAACGGAAAGAGATGCCTTGGATGATGGGAAAACAGGAAGGACAGATAACTGGGATGGAAGATGGGCATAGTAATATTAGTGTATTATTGTATTCCGTATAGTACATAGTAGCAGTAGCACTACATGGAAAGGAGGGGAACCCAGCAGGATGGATGATGATGGATGGGGGGAATTTATTTTATTTTATTTTTATTTTTTATTTATTTATTTATTTATTCATTTATTCAGTCATTGGATCTTTTGGTTTTTCATTTATTGATTTGTTTTTGTTTATTTTGTTTATTTTTCAATCCTCTCTATTTGGGTTGGTGGGTAAATAGGAAAATGGAGGGCAATATTGCCCGACTAGGAAGCTGGGACTTTTGACAAATGTGCCGGAGACCCACGCACGAGCCCGATATCCAAGTCAGCAAAGCAACGCAACCGTATCGCGCCCATCACCGCTTGTTTTTTTTTTTTTCTAAATTTTTTTTTTCTTCCCAAAGACAATCTTTTTGGTCCCCGTGAGAAAACGTACATGAGCTTGTAAGCATATAGAGTGCGTAGTACGTAGTACGTAGCATGTAGTAGATAGAGAGGAGCAGGGTTGGTAGGCGGTTATATGTACATAAGTTGTTCATCTAGGTATCATACGGGTGGACTGGCTGGGGGATGTGCCAACTGGCGCGCATATTATCACTCTGTGTACAATATTTTTATTTTTATTTTTATTTTTATTTTTATTTTTTGTTCTTCTTCTGCTCGAGTTTCCAAGCTACTGCAGTAGGCATCCTTCCAATTTCATCCACTTTTGATACACCACTTTAGGTAATAAAAATAAAATGCCATATAGACATACATACATGCATACATACATATATACATATATATATATGAAATGATACACACACACACAAACACACACACAGAGAGAGAGAGAGACAAGAAGAAGAAGAAGAAAAAAAGAAGAAGAAGAAGAACAAAAAAAAAAAAAAAACCCACTTAATCGCTCGTAGAAACGGGAGTGTAGCCCTGAGGGGGGTGGAGGCCGTCGGGGAGCTCGATCGTGTCGGCGTAGTAGGTGGCAGCCTTGCTGTGTCTCCAGGTCTTCTCAATGGCAGGCAGAATGGTGCGGCCGGAGAAGCTGTGGTCGAGCTTCAGGTTGGGGGCGGGGTACTGGTGGTTGCCGCCATCCTCGTTGAAGATGCCGGCGTATGAGGCGTTCCAGAAGTAGCCGGCAAGCTTCTCGGCAGACGACCACTCGCGGAGGCGGTCGCCCGTCTTCTGGGCAACCCAATCGTAGACGTTGGCGCCGACGTCGAAGCGGCCCAGGGTGTGGAGGCCCCAGTTGGCCTCGACCGTGGCAATCTCCGAGTAGTGGTTGTAAAAGTGGTCGTCCGTGGTGCCGACGAGGTGCTGGGGGACGGCGTCGCCGAGCAGGATGCCGAGGATGCGGTTGCGGTCGGCGTAGGTCTCGTTCTCATCCCAGGTGAGGAGCACCAGGGTGTTCTGCATAAAGTTCTTGTTGCCGAGCAGCGGCTCCAGGAAAGTGCGGCACCACTGGCCGGCGACGGCCACGTTGGTGTCGTGGCCGTCCGACGTCATGTTGGGGGTGATGAACATCCACTGGGGCAGCTTGTTGGCCTCGAGGTCCTTGTGGAACGCGGAGGCGCCGGTGTCGATCAGGGACAGGTTCTTGACCTGCGACAGGCGCTGCTCGTAGTGCGTCACGCTGTTGGCGAGGATGGCGGGGTTGTGCTTGCGGACGTAGTCGTTGGCGCCGTTCTTGTGGTTGACGTAGTTGAAGCCCTCGTAGCCGGAGAAGGGCATGTCCTCCTGGTAGAGGCCCCACGAGATGCCGCGGTCCTCGAGCAGGTCGATGACCGTCGTCACGTTGAAGTCGGTGGCGAACAGGTCGTCGTTCTGCATCCCAAAGTAGTCCCCGGCAATGGATGCCAGGTAGTTGGGCTGCGAAGGGTGGGTGACGGCATAGTAGTTTGACAGCTTGATGCCCTTGTTGGCGAAGAAGCTGAAGTTGGCTGTAGGGCTCCCGACGTCAGCCTTGTCCTTTTGCGTTGTGCGTCCACATTGCGTTCGTCTTCTGCCGCTTGGTACTCACGATCGCCCTCGGACTTGTCATAGTCCTGGTTCTCGAAATACACCACCACGAACCGGTCAAAGGCCTTTCCCTTGACGTGGCTGGTCGGGCTGCTCGTCTTGGCCGTGGCGGCAGCAGCAGCAACAGCAGCGGTGCCGGTGGCAGTGTAGACCGACTCCCAGCCGGTCGTGGTTGACGTGCTATGGGGAGGCTTGCACGACTCCTTGGCAACGCCGGCGGCGGCCAGGCCGGCGGCGGCCAGCAGGGAAACAGCTTTAGACAGCATCTCAGATCTCGTCTCGGACTTTTTGTCTCGGACTTTTGTCTCGGACTTGTCTCCTTTGCCTTCGGTCCTGATCCTGGGGAGCTCTCTTGCTGGCTGGAGGGGGAGAACGCAGGGAGGAGTCGTTGGAGCAGGGAACGTCGGGGGTTTATCAATACTACCAGAGCCAGCCAGCCAGCCTTCTTACTTCCAAGACAGCGCTCGGCCGGCTGGGGTTGATGCAATGTTACCCAATTTGCCCTTTTTTTTTTTCTTTTCTTTTCTTTTTTTCCTGCCCTTCCCTTTCGCTATCTTTTTTTGCGGTCCCGCTTATCCCTTGGTTGAGCGCACGCAGCCCGCAAGGGAATAATAGTAAGTATGTGTCTGCTTCGTAGTAGTACCTAGTAAGAGCTGTGGGCTGGCCCTCCATGAACCTTGTCAAAACATGTGCAACGATACTATCTTGCGCCAGAGGCAGCATGCTGGCTGACGTGATTATCCACACACATACATACCAGTCGGTTTTACCACGTCCAGCCTAGGCCCCTGCTTTGCTTTGCATCTGGTACATGGCAGCTCTCTGTAGTAGTACTTGCTGTAGTAATTGGAAACCACTCATTCGTTGACCGACGGCAGCAGGCCAGCTCGGCAAATCAAGTCGACAACGTTTCGACCTCGACAAGGGGAAGAAAGAAAGTTGGAGGGGGGCCTCTCCGAAAAAAAGAGCCCTTGCCCACCACCAAGGGCTTGATGGAAACGCCTCCAGAGCCAAAACGTGGCTTGAACAAACCTCCACGGACCAAAGCGCGGCGCGAACCCACTTTGCTTTGCCTTGCGCTTGCTGGAGCTCGTCCAGCCTCGGGATCTTCTGCTGCAGGTCCGCCTCGTCTCGTCTCGTCTCGTCTCTTCATGTTTTCCGGTCCATTCGCTCGACTGAGTATCGGGCTCTCCGGCACGTGGGGGACGCAGCGCCGCCAAGAGGCGCATCTCGGCTTTGCCAGCGTCGATTGAGATTCATTAGCCCTGGCAGTGTCGTGTGCCGCCTTATCCGTTAGGGCCTTGAGCTTGTTTTTTTTTTTTTCTTCTTTCTTTTTCTTTCTCCTCCTCCTCTTCTTCTTCTTCCCCCCCCCCTGCCAGACCGAGACATCGCATCAGAAGCTGTCAAATCTGCTCCGGGTCACCGAAGCTTTTTGGCGTAGAGCCGTCGCTGCGTAGAGCCTCCAGCGGATCCTCCCGCTGTCCAATCGTGTTTGCGCCCGCTGACACGCCGCCTGAACACTTCTTCCATCCCATCGCTGTCATCTGTCCTCAAACCTCCGTATTCCGGCTCCGTCAGACATCTCCAGTTGTTTGGGGGGGGGCGGACGAAAGGCTGGCCGGGGGCTCTCCATCGCTCATCTGCTCGCGGGCGCAGTTCGTTGGTCCCGATTCTGAGCCAATCTTTCAGCGTGCCTTCGACCAACGGGACTGCCTACTGCCCATAGTTTGCATTTTCCTGCCTCTCCCCAAAGCCGCCATGTCAGGCTAAAGGCTTATGAACTCTGGTCGTCTCGATGAAGGCGGAAGCGTTGACAGGACCCGATTTCGGAGCTTGCCGGACCGTGACAGCCACGGCCGTGACGCTTCTCAATCCTCCGGAGCCTCTGGAGCCTCTCTCGTAGATGCAATGGACGCTACTGGGGCGCTCCGACAACAAGGCTCGACTGGCCCCCTGGACGAGGAAGTCCCTCAGGAGCTCGGCGAGCAGCGGCCGTTTCTCCGTCACTCACATCGCTCACCACCTATCCATCCTCCCCCGTTCCAGCTTGGTCGCGGCTCTCGGTCCCATTCTCCATCGTTCTGGAAGCTGGGCCTCTTCTTGTCCATTGTCGCCGTCTCTGCCCTGGCTCTGTCCATCGTTCCCTTCAGCCTCCAGTCCCTCCCCGGAGGAGGAGCGCCCCTGGGCGGACTCGACGACAGCGGCCACTCGCCGGGAGGGACTCCTCCCCAAGACGATACCGATCACCACGAGGCCGAGCCCAAGCCAGCCGCCGGAGAAGGAGACGATGGCAGCCTTGGACTGGCCACCATCCGCTATGATGAAGAGATACCGAGCGCTCCAGGGTTGAGAAATGTCTCTCAATACGTCTTGTCTCCTTCGTGGGACTTCGACGCCGCTCCCGTCGTTAGAGAATACCACTGGACGATTGTGGATGGGCGCTTGAACCCCGATGGCATCTATCGGCCGATGATTCTCATCAACAACCAGTTCCCCGGACCTCTGGTTGAGTGTAACGAGGGCGACACCATTAGGGTCGTCGTTGAGAACAAGGCCACCAACGCTACTTCGATACACTTCCACGGTCTCTTCCAGAACGGCACCAACTCCATGGATGGCGCCGTGGGCATCACCCAATGCCCTGTTTCGCCCAGCTCCGAATTCACGTATGAATTCCAGGTCCGGCACCAGTCGGGCACTTACTGGTACCATGCTCACCATAGCGCCCAAGCCTCCGACGGCCTTCTCGGGCCCGTTGTCGTTCACTCCAGGGACGAGCGGACCGCTCTGCAGAAGCTGGATTACGTTTCCGACAGAATCGTCATGGTTCAGGACCATTACCACAACCTCACTTCGGAAATCTTGATGCAGTACCTCCAGCCCGGCATGGAGAATAACGAGCCTGTTCCGGATAACGGCCTGATCAATGGCCGCGGCGTGCGTGACTGCGCAGGCTTCGAGGGCTGGGACTGCGACGCCGCCAACGTTTCGGTTCCAACCTTTGACCTTGCCGCCGGCGGGCGACATCGACTGCGCATCATCAACGTCGGCGCCTTTGCCGAGTTCCAAATCCAGTTCGACGAACACCCCTTCTACGTCACCGAAGTCGATGGCACCGATGTGTTTCCCGAGCCCTTTCATCGCCTCAACATCCTCCCGGCCCAGCGATACAGCATCATTGTAGAAACCAACGTCACCACCGCCGACGCCTTCTGGATGAGAGCCCGCATGGTGACTCACTGCTTCACCACCAAGAACCCCCGCCTGCAGCCCGAGACCAGAGCCGTGATGCGCTACACCTCCCCGGACACCAAGGCTCTGGACGGGGAGCCCACCAGCAAAGAGTGGCCCGACGCTATTGAAGTCATTTGTCGGGATCTGAACGTTTCCGCCTTGCATCCCGTCATCTCCGTGAATCCGCCGCCCGCGGACAAGTACATGCGCTTCGACGCCAGCTTCATGATTGGGGACTGGCGCCTGTCGCGCGGCTTTTTCAACCAGTCAAGCTGGCATCACAACGTCACCCACCCGTCGCTCCACCGCTTCCTGGACGCATCTGCCAACGCCACCACCCTCGGTTCGCCCATCGCCGTCAACAAATTCGCCTTTGACTACAAAAGGGAGCTCGTCATCCAGACCGAGGGCATCCGCACCATCGACTTCGCCATCAACAACTTCGACGACGGCACTCACCCGTTCCATCTCCACGGACACAAGTTCTTCGTCCTCTTCCAAGGCCGCGGCGGGTATCCCCCTTCCGAGGCGGACCTCCCCGCCTTCCTCGAGCAGCACGACCTGGAGAACAACCCCCTGCGGCGCGACACGGTCACGGTGGAGGGATACAGCTGGGCCATTATACGCGTCGTGCTCGACAACCCCGGCATGTGGGCTTTCCACTGCCATAACATGTGGCACGCCGAATCAGGGATGCTGATGCAGCTGCTGGCAAGGAGCGATGTGGTCAGGGGGTGGACAGTCAGCGAACAAGAGAGAGCCGTATGCGGCCGCGAGGGCGTCACCACTGGCATGAGACCGGATGATAGCATCTGGTTTGGCACCTTTGACAAGAGGAGATGACGCGTCCCCCTTCCACGAGGAAGTTGAAAAGATGCATCTGCAGAAATGAGACAACGTCTGCGCCGAGAAAATGGAAAGAAGCAGAAGAAAGAAAGAAAAATTGAGAGAGAGAGAGAGAAAGAAAGAAAGAAAGAAAGAGAGAGAGAGAGAGAGAGAGAGAGAGAGAAAGAAGGGTGGGGGGGGGCTTGAGGAAGAAGAAGAAAAAGAATTGACAAGGAAACAAAAAGCAAGCAATAAATGACGCCCCGATAAGACCAAACATATATATATATATATATGTATGTATGTATGTATGTATATTTGTGTATATGTGTGTTCCTATATATATAATGTGCCGTACCTGCTACCTTGATCTATATCTATAGTACCTATGTATACCCAGTTTCAATTACTATATTAAACACTAAAAAAAAAATAGAAGAAGAGAGAAAATGGCATATGACAAAAAAGAAGCCACTTTCAAAAAAAAAAAAGGAAATATTTGCCCCAGCAACAACTGGAGCAGTGTTCTCGTCGTCGTGTTTTTTTTTTTTTTTTTTTTAATACGAATCAGAGAATCTGATGCAGCCTATATATATAGAGCCGCCCATCTATTAACCCATTTCGCCTGACCATATCCCATCCCAAGACCGCTGAGCACAAAATTAACCCCTTCCTTTCTAACTTGTAGTTGAAAAAGATTAAAAAAAAAAAGTCTATCTTCGTTCATTCTTCAAATTTCCACCCCTCCATCTTATTCGCCCAAAGAACCGCAATTCCACTAGGAACCAGGGTTCAGCGCGATGCTAATGCCATCTCTCTTCTCACTAATCGAGAGCTCTTCCTCGCTATTCTCATCATCGCTTTGCTCTGCTCGTATATATAGACGAAGCAGACGACAGCAACAAATGAGGAGGAATACATGGCAGATAGAGTGAATCGGACCGCTGCAATAACTTGCATGTAACGCCCATGATGTGAAGTATGATGATAGAAGGAGAGGGAGAGGGAGATGGAGAGAAAACCCGCCGACAAAGGAAATTAATGCAGACAAAAAAAAATCGACAGCAAGCAGAGAGTGCCAACCCCTTTCCGTGGCCGTGGTCCCCAAGTGCCGTAACGCCGGTAAAAAAAAAACACAAAGAGGAAATTTTTGAATCAAAAAAGAAAAAGAAAAAAAAACTTTTCTGACAAAGTCCAAGTCCTGCCATGCTTTTTCTGGACAGGAGACAAAAAGAAACCCTAGAAGTTGCTAGAGCGTTCCAAACAATGCAATAAATAGGTTACATGATGGCGCCAATACGCCGGTGCCGACACCGGCTCAAAGAAGCGCCTGAGATGAAAAACGAAATCAACGGGTGGGTAGGGCTCTTTCGCAGAGCTGATGCAAGATATGATGTCAGATGGTTCCATTCGTGTTTTGAGATTTATGGCAGATCTACTATGCGCGTCGTGCGACGTTTACTCCCGGGTTGACAAAAGCCCGGGAGGCGATGTCGCTGAACCGACGCACGACATTGGTTGTCCCACCAGTGACCTGCGACTCATCGAGAATGAATTTGGACGCGACGGCCAATCTGTTCTTGGGATCGGATTCATCCAAATGCTGCGGGATCGTGGTTGCATAGCCAGAATCAAAGGTTGGCGCGAGTTCGCGGACGACAGCTATAGAATAGAGGAGGTCGCGGTTCTCACGGCCGTCGAGAAGATGGCGCATCCGGCTCAGAACGTCCTCCCTAACCTTGATGGTCGCGGGCGCATTGGGGTTGTCCCTCCTGCGAACAAACTCGGCCAGGCTGTACCAAAAGTCGAACTGGCGAGTACGGTGGTGGTCTCCATCCGCTACCGGAGGAGAGAGGGGGTTGCTTAGCAGCTCATCGCCGCAGAGCAAGGCCTCGACCACCTGGAGGCGATTTCTGGCCTCGATAGCATCATTGTCGGGCGGCAAGCTGAGACGCATCGAGTTGTTTGCCCTATCCGGCATTTGATATGCCGTGCAAGCCAGCTCCCACACAATTCTGGTCTCCAACACCCCCGAATAAGCCATCTGGGCATGGTCATTGGCCTTGACAGCCTCCAGTATCTTGAGGAAGGTGGCCATGTGCTCGATGAGATTGGCGTCTTTGGGGAACGTCATCTTGCCGTTCTCTGTGAAATAATACCAGCCGGTTTCGAAAAAGGCACTGAGCCCGCCGGCGTACATTTCATGATAGACCTTTGTGATCTCATTAAACGTCTCCTCGGTGTGGCTAATCTGCTGAACAGGTGCGGGGGGGCCTAGCAGATCGATAATCTCATCAATCTTCATTTTCTTGGCTATCCAAAAGCCATCCGAGTTAGTGGTCTAGGTGGTTTCCATTACATTACATTACTAGAAAAATAAAGCGCAGAGAGGAGGCAAGTCTCACCTCGTAGATAGGTATTATCGGCGGCCGACAGAGAGAGCTGGCTTACGGCCATGGACGACATTGTCCGCACCGCAGGGTCGATATTCGAGGAGTAGCCGTAGCCAAGATCAGGCTTCAGAGACAGCGCCGATGCCGATGCGGCGGTGGATAGAGGGTTATAGGTGTTTGGTGCGATGGACGGGGTACCGGGATTTGAGCCTGTGGCATAGACGCTGGGCAGCATCGGAGATTGGCTGCCGTACGAGTTGACCAGACGCGGCGTAGGAGCTTGGCCAACCGTCGAACCGGCAGACGATTCGGTGGGCTGTGAGAGGTTGCTCGACGCCGGTTGCACGCTGTTCCCGGCAGGAGTGCCGGCTTGCTGTCTAAAGATAGGGTCGTAGCCTAGGCACTCGCGTTTCGATTTCCTGCAGTTGTTACAGGTGGGATGCGTCTCGTCACACTGCAAGGACAGATAAACGTCAATGGAAGCTTCTAGGTGGGGCGCATAGATAGATAGAGAGTGAGAGTGAGAGTGAGAGTGAGAGAAGCGGTAAAACGGCTAGACAACAAAAGGTGACGATGATGCAAAAAGGGGGCGTAGAGAGAGAGAAGAATGCGAGCCAATGGCGGTGAGACTAAAGGGCGGAGAAGAGGTGCTGAGGCAATGGAATGGATAAGGAGGAAGTTTTGCAAATAGCGTGCCAAGTCTCGCGCTCGCGCTGGTGAATAGCGGCGGCGCGCCACGAGTTTCAAAAGTTTCCTCGGTCATTTTTTTTCAGCAGCTTCAGCTCGACAAGAGGGGCCGCTTTTTTTTTTTTTTTTGGTTGTTGCCCCCTTCCTCCTCTCGCTCTGACAAACAACGCGTGACTCCGACTCCGGCTCCAGCTGTCGCAAAAAAAAATTTGGAAGAGAAGGGGGGGGGGGGGGGGGGGGGCCATAAAAACAAAAAAAAAAAAAAAAAAAAAAAAAAAAGATAATTTGGGGGGAGGATGAGCAAAAAAAAAAAAAAAAAAAAAATTGTAGCAGTGAATGGCTTTTGCGAAGGGTAATAGTGGATATCCATGTGCGCACCTTAATTCGTCGCTTGCGGCATGTTAAGCAGCCTGTCTTGGTTCGTCGCTTGATTTCCTATGTACCACCACATCAGCTCCAGTTCAGATAGCGGTTCAATTGCTCTCCCCAGGTTCTCCCCAGGTTCTCCCCAGGTTCTCCCCCCTCCTCCCCCCCCCCTCCCTCTCCCCCTCAATTGGGTCGCGGCTGCTTTCCACCATGTAAAACATACTTTCTTGGGACCTCGGTGATTGATCAATCGAGGATCATGCGGAAGAGGATACCGAGTCAGGGCATCCTGAGGAAAGCCATAGTTGGAAGGTAGAGGCGTCGAATGGCTCGCAAAGTAAGGAGGGGTCGCCGAGACGGCAGTAAGGGGCATGCTCATGCCCATCGACATGGGGTGGTGAGAGATTGGGGGAACGGATTGCTGTGACATGGCGTCGATGGTACGCATGCTAGGCAGTGACATCTGGGGAGTGCCCACGGGGCTCACGCGATATGCGTCGCCCGCCTGAGCTGCAGCCGTGACTGTGGGATATGAGGCGTACTGGGTGGTCGGGAGGCTTGCGGTTTGGGGAGGATATATGGGCGACGAGGTCGAGCTTGCGGGATAGCCGGCGTGCAGGCCGTGGAGGGCCGCAGTTGGCTGTCGGTGGCTCGCCATGTCGGACTCGGGCTCGGGGGTCGTGATGGTGGTATTGGTCTCGGACGCCCGACTGTCGCCGTTTTGCTGAGGGGGCGGCGGCTGCAGTTGCGGCTCGTGATGCGGTTGCTGCTGCGGTTGCTGCCCGCTCAGCTGCGGCGGTTGCTGCTGCTGCTGCTGATGCTGCTGCTGCTGTTCGTCGTTCTGGTCCTGCGGAGGCGGCGCAGGGGCGGCGACTGTGGGAGTCGAGATGAAGGCTGCGACTTGTGGATTGGGAGAAGCCACTCTTGTGGGAAAAGCAGGTTGAGGAGCAATGTTGGAAGCGACAGCGACGGCAGAGTCGTCCTCCTCGCGACCTCCCGAACCGCCGCCTGGAGCCATCTCTACTGTTTTAATTAGAAATTTATGGAGCGGCCGACATGGGATAGCGTTGACAAGGGCACGACCCCGGCCCGTAGCGACAAGCGACAGGAAAGGGAGGGCTGGCGGGCTGGCTGGTGGGCTGGAAGCTCTTAGTCGTGGAGAGGAGAGAGACGTGGTGGTGGTTTGTTGATGTGCAGCGGCGCGGTGCAAAAATGTCAACCGCCGAGTGAGGCAAGGCGAGGTCTGCACAAGTCAGTAGCTCCCGCAGAGACGAGCCAAGCAGTTGCCCAGGTACAGGTACTCCGTACATGGAGCTCCGTAAACAATGAGCTCCATTCGCTAGTGGAGGGCGGGCAGGCCTGACAACCTTGGAACCTGGGCAGGTCCAGCAACAGGCATGCGCGTGCCCAGGTACCCAAGGTAGCAGGTACTCGTAGGTATTAGGTACTAGGCACCGAGTACCTACAGGTTCTCAGCAGTCAGTCAGCCGGTACCGAGTACAGAGAGGTACATTGGCCGGCTTGGTTTGCTTGCCAGACCTTCAATCGGCGGTCGGTGGCAGGGCCCCGGCTATGTACCAGGCTTACCTTGTACCGGGTACCTTAGGTAGGCAAAGTACTAGCACCCAGGTTAGCACCCCTCAGCAGTGTGTATTTCGCAGTCGGCTAGCGCCATCTCCTAGGGGTCACAACTCCCGGAAGCTGCCTCCGTACAAGACAACAGAACTGGACGGTGAGGGACGGTTAACTTTTCTTCAGCAAAGTTGGCCAGTGCCTTGAAGGTAAGGTAGCGCGCAATTCGATGCTTTGTATACACGGTGCAGGTTCTCAGGTATAACCGTACAACGGAGCATACCTATAGTAAGTCATTACTAAGTACCTAGTACTACTAGGAGAGGGGCAAGAGCCGTACGGACGTTGAGCTTGGGACGACCCTGCGAAGTTTGTGGAAGGTACTCCTGCCTGCCAGAGACGACGACGTGAGATATTACTAATCATTAAAGGTGCCGGCCGAACAGTTGAGGTACCTAGTACCTACCTTACCTAGGTCCCTAAGGTACCTTGCCTCTCCTACCTATACTAAGGTGGCAGAGGTTCCTTGGCGAGGACTGCCTCTAAGACGTAGATACTATAGTAATATGGTGCCTCTACGTACTAAGATATGTTGCCCGTAAGATGTAATGCAAGATTTCTATTATATAAAGTAGGTAGCTGCTGTACCTTGGAACGAGATTTAGTACAAAGGTTACCTAAGGTACCTACTGGTAGGTGCCTACTACCAGGTACATTACCTAGGTACTACTAGGTACCAAGGTGATGGAAGCTCTACTGACAGGGAGGTACCTAATAGCTGGTACCTACGAGGTACTAAGGTACTAAGGTACTAAGGTAAACTTCACGTAGCGGTAACTGCGTCGAGCAAAACGAAAGCATCTCGCCTTTGTATCATTGGCGATGGCAGGAGTATGCAGATGCAGATGCAGATGCAGACGCAGATGCAGACGCAGACGCAGACGCGGACGCAGACGCAGACGCAGACGCAGCCTACACAATGCTATACCAATACTGCGACGGAGCGCTCCCAGCTCGCCAGGGCACCGCCGCAGCGCCCACCACCAAAAACACCCATCCGAACAATGCATCCTGATACTACAGCTGCCCAGCCCATGCAGCCAGAGGCACGGAACAGATGCCCCTACATGACGGAGCAGCACTAGCGAGTGCTAGCACTTGGAACCTGGCATCTGGCCCGTACGAGGTAGTAGCAGCAGCAGCAGCAGCGGCGGCGGCGGCGGCGGCGGCAATTGGGAACCTAACGAGCGACCTCTCCTACGGACACAAGCACGTACCTATAGGTACTTATTACTACTAGGTACCTAGTACCTAGCCTAGTACCGAGTACAGTACCGTAGGTATAGGTAGTAGCTCAGCTTGCTGCTCCGTACCTACTAGGTACATACCTACCTAGTAGTAGTATGTATAAAGTACCTAGTACCTACCTCTGTGGCTTGCTCCGTGGTGGGATGGAGGAGGGAGTGCCCGGCAGGGCGGCTCGGACTGCCGACCCGGTCCAATCGATTCTCGAGCTGCATCGGCAACCCTGGAGATCTATTGGATTTTGCCCTCAACACCACCATCAACCAAGCACACTGCCCACCAAGCAAGGTGGCAGCGTCACCCATTCGCCCTTGGCGGGCGTGTGGCATTGGATGCTTTTGCGACCAGAGAAGAGACGGGTGGCTGGACTTGAAGCAAGTCGCGACGCCCATAGGGGGTGCGGCGAGCTGAGGTAAGGCAGGTGTACCTTGAGGTACCTGGCCGCTGCTTGGCGCGAGTAACAGGCACCTTGCTGCTCCTTATCCCGTCACCGTCGCCTGCAGAGGTACCGGTACTCCAGGTACCTAGGTACTAAGGTACTGGGTAGGTACAGGTGCTCCACGATGGCAGCACAGCTGCGGCTTCAGGGGTCGACTGGGGAGCAAGTGAACTTGGCAGACACCACGTGCTGCCTAAGGTAAGGTGCTAAACCTACTGACCTGCTGCTACCAATCAACCCAAGGCGGCCGGCGATGCACATGGCTGTTCTCGGTGAAACTGCCTGGCCCGCGGCTTGATATCTCAGCGCCTGCTCCGTACTCGTGCATGCCGAGACAACAACACTTGCCG
Organism: Trichoderma cornu-damae; assembly: GCA_020631695.1. NCBI lineage: Eukaryota > Fungi > Ascomycota > Sordariomycetes > Hypocreales > Hypocreaceae > Trichoderma > Trichoderma cornu-damae. The sequence goes on along the minus strand of CM036090.1, from coordinate 4,182,046 downwards.
CTAGTAGTACTTTGCTGCTGGCAACAAGCAGATATTCCGGCCAGAGCTTGGCGGGAAGTACGGAGTACATGATGGTGATATCGCCCCGGAGAAGAAGGGGGGGGGTTGCAATGATAGCACCAGGCGCGCCGGTGGGTTTCCTCCTCCTCGCGAACTGGCCCTCGGCTAAGTGCTACTGGTACGTACTTATTACACAGCGGTCCACTACCTAGGTAACCTCCAACACTTGTCCCAGACGCGGAACCTTTCTTTGTCCAACGCCCGCATCCTTCTCAGGTAGGCAGGAAGAAGAGACGCCCGATAACGCCTACCTGTGGATAAGATCGATGGAGATTGCAGATTGGCGAGCGATGAATACGAACAGCAGAAGGCCATCATGCTCGCACAGCTGGCTACCCAAGATGGCGAACAGTCGACCCGTCAGATGCTCTGTGTCGTACCAACTACCGAGCGGCACCAGCACAGCCTCATGAAGAAGGGCTCGCCTCTTCTCTAATGCGTGGCCGTGCACAGGCACCCAAAGGCATTCATCAAGACGAGGCGCCATCATCGCATCTGCTGGCTAATACAAAGGAGGAGCGAGGACGGCTCCCGCCCTTGGGTATTGGGTAGCAGTTGCTACCAGGTTGCCAACAGCACCACCCCCTCTCCAGTGACCCCGGGATCCCTAGCCACAAGCTCCGGCTCGACGGAATGTAGCGTGGAGGCAAGGGGGGGGGAGGGGTCAGATCATAAACGGTGAGGGCTACATGGTGTTGCATATGCTTTGTGCATGCACACTGCACATCCTCCTACTCGTACATGTATGCTGCAGCCTCCGAAGGGGGCTTCACCGATGCACAGCCATTCGAGAGGGGGGGGGGAGGGGGGATGGGGGATGGGGGAGGGACGAGCTGGCATCAAGATCGATACTGCAGCGTCTTGTGCCTGTAGCGGTATTTGAGACCGGTATTGGGGAACCAATCGTGTGGCCTTGGCCATGTGCCCAGCTCCAAACTGGCCCAGTCACACATCTCAATCCGAAGTGGCGGATAGTGTCGACAAACAGGCGAGAGACAGTCGAGCCGTCGTGCTTCACCACCGGACATGGGAGAGCGAAAAAAAGGAGCTCGCCGAACCTTCGAGATAAACCTTGTTGCCGCCTTGGAGCCAGCGCTCATACCCCGGACATGGACCCGCGGACAATACTACTACCAGTACTTGCTGCCTGTGCTCCGTGCTACCCACCACTGCTCCGTACGCATGGAGCAGGCACTAATCTCGTGGATCCTCCTTCTGCCCCCTCGTTTCGGCATGCAGCATCCATCTCCCGTGGCCCTCCGTACATATAGCGACTTATCCATCTGCTCTGAGCTCCGTATTCCAAGGCCCCGTCTTCACAATGGGGAACCCACCGCTGCTCCGCCCCCCCCCCCCCCCCGGCATCAGCGGCTAACGAAGCCCACTGCCGGCGCGGAGGGCGATAATATGACAAACGCCATCGCCTGACACCGACTAATGCTTGCCAGTGAAGAAATCGTCACAGGACTGCGTCTCAAAAGGCTGGCTCCGAACGCTGAGATGGCCGCAAAGGGGAGGGAGAGGAGAGGAGAGAGAGGAGGCCCATATTAGCTGAGCAGCCATGCCCCGGACGGCGCAATTTCATTAGCGGCCTAGCAGCTAGCCACCGGCTCGGGACAGGCTGTCTTGACATGATGGGGATTGACTGCATCTGAACGCCTGAACGGGGCAGGGCGGGGGGGAGAGAGAGCTGGAATGAGAGGAGGAGAAGAGAGGAGAAGAGAAGAGAAAAGAAACACTACTACCACCATGCGTTGACAGCCAGACTCGGAGCATGCTCAGCAACGCAACGGCCGCTTCCCCGGCCAGGCGAAAGGGAAGCATCAGCCACATGGACAACCGCAGCCGCGGTGCTGCAAGCTGCTCCGCACAGCTGTACCAAGACAATAGTCTTCCCGGAATGCTACTCACCCATCTGTGCGAGTATCAATGCCCCCTCCGCATTGGCGATGCCGGCAACCTCGCAGGAGGAGCTTCGGCACCGCGTCATCACCGTATCGCCCGACCCATGCGTCGCCAAGCAACGGCTCAAGGATTCGCCTCTGCGCCTGGCCCCCAGCGAGAGCCTTGGCAAGCAGCCAAAAGGGACGACAGCCGTTACGGCACGCACATAGGCCAATTGCTTGCTACCAGCAAACCTGGCGACGCTTCCCCTTGAAAAAGCCCCAACAGCGCGCTGCACCGCTTGCACTCGAGCTCAGGCGCCACTGCATCCCCCCCAAAAGTCCACGACGCAGACCGCATCGCTTTGTCTCCAAGTGCCTATTTGCCTCGCACTTCGCACAGGCCAATATGCATTCCCGTCGCCGCTGCAGGGATCTAGGCGGCTGGGAAGAAGGGGGGAGGGGGGGGGAGGGGGGGGGGGGTGCCGCTGCAGCAAGTCGCCAGCATCCGCGGTCAAGATGGACGGTTGTCGATGCTATGTCGCCGCCTCCTGATACCTAGTCTTCTCTCAGCCCACGGACGCACTGGCACTGGTAGCCTGAGAGGGAAGGTCTGATGCCTGGTCTGATGCCGGGACACGGGGGTGCGTCGACTTCTCAGCGCTCCGGGCCAGCTCCCGATGCGTGGAGGATCTAGCCGCATGATTTTTTTTTATTTTTTATTTTTTTTTCCTTTCTCTCGCCTTACTCGGCTCTGCGAAATCTCCGGCAGCTCGTCAAGTCAAAAAAAAAACGTCTCTTTCTAGCAAGGTCTTTCTAAAAGGGCCGGTCCATCGTACCTGGTGGCATCGGTTAGTAGAGGCATCAGTCGCAGTGCAAGCTCCTTACCGTGTATATCAATCGGAATAATTAGCTGTACATTCAGATAAGCGAACAACAAAGTCCTGGGACAAGGTTTCTTAGTCCTAGTTCTGGCTGCTGTTGCCTTACTCGTACTGTACGGAGCAGAGGAGCACAAGCTTTGGTGAGCAGCAGCCAGTTCGCAACAACTCTGGCCGCAAAAGGCGTCCCATTACGAGTGCCAGCGAAAGCTGAAGAGGGCCTGGCTCTGGCCCACTTCGAAGCCTGTCCGGACCCCGGCCCCCCTATTATCGCTCCATCGCAGAGCACAAATACGGACTTTGGGCACCTGTATGGCTTCATACGGCTGGGGTATGCAAGTAGGGAGAACTTAGTGCCCCCCCCCCCCGGGGGGGAGGTGGCAAGACTCGAGTCGTAACAGACGCCATAAACAGACACCATCACGAGACAAGGCTGCATCTTCACCGTTGTTCGGGTCTGAGGGCTTCGAGACGCCCTTCTCGTCGGCAGAGACACAAGCGTGCTGTGAACCTCCAAATCTCTACGGGCGCTAACTCCGCATTATGCATACAGCCTCCTGCAATGTTGGTCTGATCTTCCCAGGTCCGGGTATGCAGCCTGCCCGAGCCACCGAGACGTCGAGTCGTTCTATGCCCTTGTCGGGCTCGTCTCCTTTCTTCGCGGTGCAAGGGCAGGGCGATACCCACACGCTCGATCGCCTCCGTCCCTTTTTTTCCCGTTTCTTTTTCTTCTTTTTCTTCTTCTTATTACTACTATTCCTTCGGCCTCCTTATTCCTGTAGCCTCACTACCCACAGCAGCCCAGATTGAATGCGGCAGACAGCCCCTGGTCCCAACGTGCGGAGAAAGCCACAGGTTACCTGCAGGCGTGCATTTTGTGTGCCCGTGTTGAACATGGCCACGCAGTAGTATCATATCACATGCAGTCGTTTTGATATATACGAAGCAGAGTCAATACGGCTAATGCTACTCCGTGGTCACAGCTGGTGCTACCAAGCACTCCCGTAACGAAGTGGAAGCACTGCTCAGTGCATTGCAGCGATGCATCACATAGATAGCGTCTCGCGGCCGTCCTATAGGATCGCATGCCATTGCAAGGCGTTCATCCGTCTGCAGATGGCCAAGGCCTTTTTCCCATCCATCCCACAGGCTGCAAGGCAACCAACCGCATACGCCTGCATGGATCCTCGACCACCGCGCTGCAGCAGAGGCTCCACCATCTGGCAATCGAGCCCAGACTCCTTTGTCTCTGCGCCGTCGTCGTCGTCGTCTTCGTCGTCGTCGTTGTGATTGCCTCCAATGACGATCCAAGGGCTGGTGCGGCATGTCCGTGTTCTCTCTGCCACACCGGCAAGCCCATGCCAAACGGCTCTTCCTATTCCGGCATTTATTGCGGCATGCGTCTGCCGATGCGATCTTCTCCCAGGTCGTGGTGTCCTCGAACGTTGGGCCCCACGCGGTCCCGCATCTGATGTGCCGGGTCACTTCCAGCTTGCTGAATTGAAGTGCCAGCAAAAAGTTCCCCCCCTGGACTGCCGGCTGATCACTCTTGGAGAAGGCATGGCCGATGGCTTCCATAGCCCCCCCCCCCCCCCCCCTCTCCCTTTCCCCCCGGGTCTGCTCAGGCCATGGAGTGCCACAACGGCCGAGCAGAGGCGGTCTCTCTGGATTCGGGCCATCTCCGGCGGCTCACCGTTGAAATGATGGCTACTTGTATACCGCTCGTTGAGATAAAAAATCCCCCAGCTTGATCAGCGTCAAGCCTACTAGTCGGTCGCCCCATGTCTCGTCGAGCGAATCGACATATGACCGGAGGGATGCAAGTGGTTTGGTAAGGAGGACCCGATACAGCGAGGGCCCAATCAAGAAGGTGTCGTCGTCGTCCAGGATGATGTACCATTTCTTTGCTATGCATTTGCTTGCGAGCCAATTCCATGCTCCTCATGAGCTCGACCGCTCAGGGGTTAGCAGATAGTCGAACGGCGGAACGGTGGAGGTTTTGGTTTTCTACCCAAAGTTTTGGCCAAGCTCCCCTCGTCCTGTCGCCGTCGGGTGGAGCCCATGCCTCATGCCTCCTTGGAGAAAGCGATGCTTCCAAGAGCGGGGGTGGCCTTGCAATGACGGATCCATCTTGGTCAGTCGCGGTTCTCTTACTCCCAGAATGTCACCAGGAATGGGAATGGCTGACCGAAGCACGCAGCTTTAACGTATCTGAATTTCAACAATGCGAGTAACTCATAGAGTGAACGGTTTTCAACTGCAACACGAGGTGGGCAGCGCACCATAACTCAACTCGAGAGACAGATGCACACGACAAGACAGAAAAGCTCTCTTTAAATGATCTGTGATGGCACAAGCTGAATGAAGCTGCCATGGCAATTCCTCTGGGGCCAGGCTAAATATGCCCAGCGTCATTCTATTCAACAGTTCCCCCCCTGGGGGAGGAAGGGGGTCTATTATATCTTCTTCCCCTCTCTATATGCTGCTCTCTGAAGATATCGATTGGCTGCATAGATGAGACGAGGATTGCCAGCCATGCCCAACCCAATTCCCTCTTTAATAAGAATAACATCTAGTATGTCATACTGCGTTACACGAGAATTAGACTCTCGTGCGCTCATACTCCACATGCCTGGCCTTGTGCCGATCAGTCAACTCACGGTTCCCATTGGTGGAGGTAACCCATTTGCAGTCTTTACTCTCTCTCTCTCTTTTCCCCTGTCTTTTCTTCTTCTTCTTCTTCTTTTTTATTTTTCCAAGTTTTAATTTTTTTTTGCCTACCCGAGCCAATACAAGAAACAACTGTACCACACCATTCGTCGCCAGAGACACACGAAACTCCCTCATCGCCCGCCAGTTGTTAGCGGTATGATCGACGAACGTGACGCACGTTTTATGGGTGTCAGATTCAAGGATACTTGCTACTTACTCTACAGAGTACAAACAAGTACGCCACAACCATGGCCTTTTATTGAAAAAAAAAAATTTAAAAAAATTTTTTTAAAAAAAAGGCTGGGCTTGTAGCTTGACCAAGTAGGTCCAATCTGGTGCAACCGACCCCCAGTCCTCTCGCCATAAGCATTGATCTACAGGTATTCATCTACTATGTACAGCCTCCCTCCTGCGTACGTACGACCTTTGACCACATGGACGGTAAGTTGATTAATAGTAATAGAGGGCAAGGCAAGCATTTCCGTACTTTGGCGAGTGCGCAAGGATGGCAATCATCTTATCTCGCCTTGTTCGCCGCCAGCAAGCAGGACAAACGGGCAGCAAATTGACTGGGACCCTCCGCAATTAAGCCCGTAAACTATGGGTGTAAGAATTTACGACGGGAGCGAGATGAAGAAGAAGAAGGTGTTTCTATATAAAGAACCCTTTTTTTTTTTTTAAAGCCCAAATTACGGGGGGTAAAAGCAAATTCTTTTTTTTTTAATGAGACCCTTGTTTAAAATTACAACTGATGCTTCTAGAATAATAAAGGAGGGCCGGGGATGTTCATCTTTGGTGAAATTGTGCCCTTTTTTTGATCGACGGCAATCTCATCGCTATAAGGGGGGGGGGATTTACACGACACAGACCTCGAAATTGCGGAACGCTCAATTCCACCACAATTTTACAACGCAGCAACACTTTTTTTTTTTTTTTTTCATTGAAGATGCTACTGCTTCTACTTCTAACTGCTGCTGCTGCTGCTGCTGCTGCTGCTACTGTTACTACTGTTACAAGCAGTTGTATTCTCTGACAATACACTGCCTGCTGAGCATGTCTCTCAAACACAAGCCCCCCCCTTTCACCCCCCCTTTTTTTTTTTTTTTTTTTTTTTTTTTGGTTTTCCCCCTTCAAGCATACTCTTCTCCCTCCGCCATATTATCAACGTAGCTTTTCGCGGTCGAGTAAGCCAAGCCAAGTTCTGGTCAAAAAATATGTTATGTTCTTCTTCACCTTTCCTTGCGACTTTCTACAATAGTACAAAAACCCGAATTGTAAAAATAAAAGAAAAGAAGAAAAAAAAAACGCCACACCATGCATAAATCCAAATAGAATAAAAGAGAAAGAAAAAAAAAAGAAAAAAAACAAGCTTTTCAAACAGTGGACACTTCGTAACACGGCAGTTAGAATAATTCTAACTACTAGGTAGGGTAGAGGCGTGTGCGGGCGTATAACACAACTTTTCAAGGTGAGCCAACACCCCCCCTTTTTTTGTTTCATCGCTCCGTTTCCAGCTCGTAAAATAGCAGGTATACTTCTTTCTGCATGCCCAAGACCTCGCTTGTCTTGGCCTCGCGCACTTTTTCGTCGCTTACCCTCCACCACTTGTCGGCGGGTCTTCGCTTCTTAGGTCGCGGCTGAGGGTTCGCAACGGCCAAGGCGCCGGGTGGCGATGCCCCATTGAGGCTTGCCCTGGGAGGTGCGAGCCTGGAAAGCGCCGACTTGGTGGATGTGGCGACGGATCGAAGGCTGTTGGTCTCGCCGTCGCGGTCTCTACCGTTCACGGGGGGACTGGGGGAGCCGCCCGGGACGCTCCGGGGAGAAGTTCCAGCGGATTCTAGCGACGGCGTCGACGAACTCGTGTCGGAGGATGGCGAGAGCAGATCTGGCGTAGAGATGGAAGGGCTGTCGTCGCGACGGGCAAAAATCTCTGGTGTCGAAACGGGCGTCGGCGTCTTGCTATAAATTTCGGATGGCTGGAACGTGTTGATGTTGGCGTAGGGAGAGGGCATGTTTTGCCGCCTAAACGCTTCGTAGTGGCCGCTGTTGTGTCCTCCTCGATGCGTCACCACGCCGAGGAGCTTGTACTTGCGCTGCTCGATGATGCTTCCGAGCGGCAGCCGCTCGGGGAAGGACACCTTGGCCGAGTTCTTCTGGGTGATCTGGCCGACGCCGTAGATGGACCGGGATAGGTGGACGGCCAAGATCCTGGGGAAGGTGGATATGCGCGTCGTCTTGGCAATCTTCCTCTTGGGCGCATATCGAATATCGCCGAGCTCCACGTCCTCCGGCGGCCGCTCGGGGTCCATCTCTATGGCCATCTGCAGCTTTTCGATGTTCTCCTGCGCCAAGGCCCTGAAACTCTCGGACGTGGATTTTGCCATTTCGTGTTCGAGGTTTGCCTTGGTCTGCACCAGCCGGCACATCTCGCACTTGAAGTCGTCGATATATTCCGTCTTAAAAATACCGTCAAAGCAAGCGTTTAGCGTCGTGGACGAGACCTGAGGAACCGCCAGCGTCAGGGTGCAGAAGGTCTCTTCCCTCGGCTTGGTGGCGTAGCCGCAAGTCTGGCATTGGAGATGTGACTCGTATTTCCCCTCCAGCGGGAAGCCTTCCTCGAGCTCCAGCGGGACTCGAATCTCGCGAACGGCCCTCTGCACCTCGGCCAGATCGGCGCCGACGGGGATCTCCGATCCGAACACAGAGGCGTCCGCCCCGTCGGCGGCTTCGGCGGCGTCCTCCGACCCGTCGGTAGCATCGTGGCCGTCCTTGGCGTTGGATTCGGCGATTGCCATCATGCCCAGCTTGCGGGCATGCAGCCGCGCCCGCTGGCCGGCGTGATACTCGTCTTTCAGCCTCTCCGCCACAATCTGCAAGAACTCCTGCGCATCCTGCTGCTGCCTGCTGATGCGCTGCTTAAACGCCATCTCCAGCACCTTGACAAAGGGAAAGGGCGAGATGGCCTTTTTCGAAATGGGCCGCTCATTAAGCGCGTCCAGCATCTCCTTCAATCCATGCGTCACCAGCCCATCCTGCAGGCCCTGCAGCCTCCACTGCGCAATCTGTTTCCCATCCAGGGGCTGCACCAAGTTTGCGTACACGGCCGGGTCTTCGATGCGGCGGCGATGCGTCTCGCGGATCAGGTAGACTCGCAGCTCGCCCAGCCCCGCCAGGGCCTGCAGCACCGAGTTGATGAAGCAGTCATTGGCCTGGTTGCGCAGGCCGACAATGGTTTTCTTGCGCGAGCTGGTGGTGTCGTGGTCGATGGTGAAGGTTGGGCCGAAGACGTAGATGAGGGCGGCTGCGGCGAGAGACGCTCCGGCGGCGTACGAAACAACCGACGACGTTTTATCGGGCATGACTGAAGCTTCGCGATCTGGATTCTTTGTTGGAAGCGAAAGCGGAAGCGGAAGCCTCGGGTCGACGGGCAACGGAGGGTGCGGAGAAGGCGGATCTTACGACAACGAGTGAGAGCACGAAGTCGGTCGGCCAAAGAAATTTGAAAAATAATAATAATAATAACAATAATAATAATGAGAATGAGAAAAGAAAAAAAAATTAAAAAAAAAAAAAAAAAAAAAACCTCCCCCAAAAAGACTTTCCGGCTCGGCCGCACAGGGCAGAACTGATACTATTATGCGGGCTCGGCTTTCAAGCTTCAGGCGGGCAGTGACAGGCGTTGCGGGGGGGGAGTGGCGCATTCGCAGGAAGAGTTCGAAGCGTGAAGGAGAGCCAACCGGCGGCAACGTCACACACACACATGAATAAACACCAAACAAACGCTCTTTGCGTTCGTTGCAAGCGATGACTTTTGTTGTGCTCGCAGGCGCCCAACGTTGTGCCGGCGAGCTTCTCGTGCCTATGCAAAATGCAAAACGTAAAAAATGCAAAAAAAAAAAAAAAAAATTGTTAAAATGTTTCTTCGTACGGCTCCGCAAATACTCGGTACATGTACTCGTATGTGTACAGTGTGGTGCAAATGCCTCGAGCTCGCCGCAGGCTGACAATGAACAATGAAGCCGCCCCAGATTCTCTTTTAGCGCTGGTTGACCAATAGAAACTTTTGCACCGTCAGCCGGACGAAGCGTTTCGTGGCGTCGTCACCACCCGCTGTCAGTTCAACCTCTGCCTTGGCGCGAGGCCGGCCAAGCGAAAGCGAAGGAGACGCAGGGCAACTTGTTTCTTTTTCGTTGCGTTGCTCGTGCCTCGCCATCGGGCGAATCGAATCGAATCCCAGGGCGTCAGTGGAGATGCCAGATTCGTCGTTCTTCCGATTTTCGGGTCCGGCAAGGCTGGAGGGTTTTTTTTTTTTTTTTTTTTTTTTATTGTGCGCGTTTGTGCCTGAGCTAACAGAGAACCGAGAGAAAATTGGCTTCGCCCGTGCCTTAGGCTGAAGGAGCGCCTTAGGCTGAAAAAAAAAAAGGGGGGGGGGGGATGAAAATTACTAGAGCCGGGCCTTTCGGAGAGACAGAAGCCGAGCCGCGGTTGAGCCGAATTCTTAGGATGCGCTCTGGCTACCCTAGAGGGGGCATCAAAAAAAAAATCACGGCGCACACAAGCATGAACGCTTTTGAGGAGATTAGGCCATGTTTTGTAAACTTTTACAGGCTTATAGGGGGAAAAAGAAAGAGAAAAATGGGCATCCAGGGATTCTAGACAAGGCTACTTCGACTGGTTCTACCAACCAAAGGCCGAGAGAGGACCCAGACGCACAGCCGTATAGAGTTGGTTGATAAGGGCAGCCAGGCGGTAGAACGACGCAGCCAAACCCACACATTCTGAGAGTGCAAATTTCCTTTTCTAGTATAATTTGATAGATTGTTGATTTTTTGTCTTTATAACATTGGCACTTGATCATATCAATATTTCCATCGGTTTCACAGCCATGTAACCAAAACCCTGACACATTGAATGAACACGCAAGTACATACTCGTATACCCTTGGTTCACATCTTCTCCATATGTACTCCGTGGGAGCGAGAGCGCCTGGCGAACTACGGAGAGGTACGTACCTTGCTAGCTCCGGAACCCCGAGCCCCGCAGGCCCCACCTGCCTCAATAGGCAATGGAAAATGCCAGAAGCTTCAAGCATCAACTCGACCCGAAGCCCATTTTATTAGTTTATTCGAGCATCTTCGATCTACGGAGTAATTTTTCACCACCAACTTTCTAGAACTCGCCAGGTTTTGGTTTTTTCTAGTACATTCGCGAAGCATGGAGAATCGAATTCGAATTCGGCCATGCGCATTCGGGTATAAAGAAGTCGCCTGAACCCCTTCTTTTGCCCGATCTTTCTTCTCTCTCTGCTGCTTCGGGTCAGCACACAAACAAACAAGCAACTCTCAATATATATATATATATAAAGAACTTTGCCATCACCAAAACCAACCATCAACACAAAAAAAAACCAATTCGCAATTCGAATCAAGTTACATCATACAAAATGACCTTCCTTCAGCGCAACTTTTACACCCCCGAAACCTCCTTTACACCACTCTTCCGTCTTCTCGAGGACTTTGACAACTACTCTCGCCAAGGCAACAACGGCATCCAGCACGCCACTCGCCGCTCCGTCGCCCTCTTCCAGCCCAAGTTCGACGTCCGCGAAACGGGCGAGGCGTACGAGCTGCACGGAGAACTCCCTGGCACGAGCAAGCAGGACGTACGCATCCGGTTTACCGATCCACAATCCCTACTCATCAGCGGCAAGGTTGAGCGCGCCTACACGGCCGGAACTCCTCCCACCGGCGCTCTAGAAGATGCTCCCGTGAGCGGCGCCATCAGCGAACCGGGTCAAGTGGAGCGTCCTACATCTCCTCACCAAGCCACCGTCGAAGACGAAGCAGAAGAGGGAACTGCTTCTGCCGCCACCACTCGTCCCGCAGACGGTGAAGTCAAGGCTGCTTCCCTTGAGCAGCAACCAGCCGACGCCGCAAAGTACTGGCTCACTGAGCGAAGCATCGGCGAGTTTTCTCGCACCTTTAGCTTCCCCACCCGTGTCGACCAAGATAGCGTGACGGCTAGTTTCAAGGACGGCATCCTCCACGTCGTGGTCCCAAAGGCGGCTAAGCACGAGCCTCGTCGCATCGCAGTGTTGTAAAACGGTTACCAAACCACTGTTCTTCCGAATTCATTTCTTTCTTTCTTTCATCATCCTTATTATTATTTGAAAAGCGTGTTATGGCAATTTTTTTCATTTTCTAAGGAGAATAATACCTGTACATGGAAGGGGAGGGGGGCGGGTTTGAAAAGATACACAATGCAAAGAAAGACGCATAGCAAAGCTAATTGGAGCAATTTTTTTTTAAGTAAAACAGAAATAAAAAATAAAAATAAGATAAAACACTCCTATATACGCTTCTTTTGTCATGAGAAAAAGAAGGAACATTAATCCCAAAGTTACAGCCAATACTACATGATCAATCCTTGGATGCTCAATACACTGGCTATTAGCTGATGATAAGACTATTGGCCATTTCCCCATCAGCATAACAACATTCGTTCTTTCATCGCTACCGCTTAATAGTCACTAATATTAATCGCCGCTTTCCCTACTTCCCGGCCTTTATACAAGATCCTGAACGCCAAGTGACCGGATTCATCATCCAGCCGGATGTTCAGCGTCAGTGGAAGCTTGAAGTGGGTAACGCCGCCCTTTGTTATTTGCGGAACGCTCGAAGGATCGACTTCACCCAGCGTGAATTTGACTTCACCGACTTCTTCGACCCCTAAGGCGTGCAAACATTAGCCCTGCAGAATTCGTGAAGCGGCTACAGTGTGACTTGGTCGAGAGACGAATAGGAGAGACCAAAAAAAAAAGGGGGGGGGGGGGCTTTGGGGGTTCTTTCATACTTTCATTCTCAATAGTCTCGGGACCGGCATCCAGGTTGCATGAGTATAGAGTAAGTGCGCTGGTTAGAGGTATTCTGTAACAGAAATTGGTAAAAAAATTTGAGTTGATTTCGGTTTCGTGGTTGATCAAGTCCCCCTACATAGTCGAGAGGATGAAGAGGTTAGAAGATGTATGCAAACGAAGAATCAGGGTTAAAGTAAATAAAGAAATGAAATGAAAGAAAGAAAAAAAAAAACCGCTGGTTAATGTGACTCTCACCTTTCCGACTTCCCAGAGCATGAATCCTGACAAATACTCAACGTTATGCACATGATCCATCCAGACTTTTCTCTTTTCTTTGTCGAAATTCGTATGGATAAACGGCTTGTAAACATTGGAAATGGTATGTCCGTAATGCCTCCGACACTTCTTCTGCCTCACAATGGATCCTTCCAGCCCGCGCAGGACCGCTCCGCAAACAACAGCGGACCACCTTTGAGAAGCGAGTCAGTCATAATTCAAGCAATTTTTCACACCGGGAAATTGCCAAACTTACGCGCCAGAGATTGGTGTCGTAAGCCGTATTCCTCTGGTTTGACACCACTCCGTCAGCCGCTCTTTTAGATATGGCGAAGATCCGAAGCCACCAACTAGGACAATGGTCTCGATGGGCCGCTCTTTCTTTTCTTTGATCTGATTGACTTGCTCTTCCACGAGCTTAATCACCATTTCGATGGTTTGGTCGAAGAGCATTTTGTAATCCGCCTGGGTCAGGAGCACAGACGAGGACCGCCTCTCATAGTACTTCTCCATCGCCGGCGTGACTTTGAGATCGGGCATGTGCAGCACCAGCCGGTGGGCACGTCGGCTCGGCGTCTTCATGCTGAAATCTTTCTTCTTGAGCTCGAACTGGTCCATGAAGGCACTGCCCGGTCCAATCTGCTCGGGCCCGAGGGACGTAAAAGCAACGCCGAAGCGGTCGGCAAGCAGCCTGAACAGATTCCTATCGACAAAAGTTCCGCCGCATTTGCCGGCTGACCAGGTCGCATGCGGTTCAATCAGTCTTGTCTTGCTGCTTTTTTTTTTCCGACCCTGGACGTTCATCTGTTGAAACATGCAAACTCACCGACGCCGACTGCGATCTCTCTGAGCTTCAACACGGGGTTCGTTTCCTCGACTTCGTACGTAGTTATATCCTAGGAAAATAGCATTGGAAATTGATCAGAACAATACACGAGCGGGCGGGAACGGTTCGCGGAAACGACAGCATCGCAGGCAAACATACAACAGTGCCGCCTCCACAGTCACAGACCATGACACCAGTTTGGGGCTGTATGGAGAGGTCAGCAAAACGCAACCATGGGAAGCCGACAAGAGCCGCCCGAATGGCTGACCCCGTACATACTTTGACGAAATCTTCCAACCGGTGTAAGCTGGACTTCAGCGCGAGCTGTGCCGCCGCCTCCGGTTCCGAAATCAGCATGATCTTATCTATTGACCGCGTGGCAAACCCTGCATCCATCGCCGCATGCTTTGTGAGTAGCTTCGCCTTTTCGCTCCATGATGCCGGGACGGTGAGCCAAAACTCGATGGGGAGGTTTTCAATCTTGTGCGAGCCCAGGTGTTCCCTAACGGCATCATCAAACATGCGCTTCATGCCTCTGAGGTACTCGGCGGCGACGTCCTTGGCCGACCGGCCCTTGGGCAGCTGCATAATCTCCACGCCACTCGATAGGTAGAGGTCGGGATCGTCATATTCAGACATGAGGGAAGATTTGTCGAGAAGGAGCTTTGTCCATGCGTGTGTCTTCATGCCCGGCTCGACTTGGTAACCCCATGCGTTCTCATCCAGCTCCGGATTCTCATCCCGGAACGCGACTCTTGTCGGTGCCTTTACGAAATGCTCAGCGCCGTGAGAGGACGAGCCGGGATACTTGGTCCACGGAAAGATATCTTTAAAGTCGGCTGCATTGGAGAGCGCAAAGCTGAGGCCCGAGTATGTGGTGCCATAATCGATCCCCACGATGAGTTTGGTTCTCTCTGTGATGGTCATCATCTTGGACATTTTGTCCTTTTCTTTGAGGCTCTGCAGCTGTGAGTTGCAAACTCGACAGCCAAGATATGACAAGACTTGCTCAAATTCAAACGCAGGAGAAATAAGACGCACGTCGCAGACCGGGGGGGGGGGGGGGAGTTCGTCTTTGACTTAGGATTTCGGGCGTTTTCTATAGGCCACCCGCTTCTCTGCGTTGGCGCACCTATCAGATCGGGACAGAACAACAAGCTCGTTAGTCTCATGCAAGTCATTCCCAAGGCATCCTGAGTTTGGTCACGAGTTCTGGATAGACACACGCATATGCATACGCATATGAATACGAGCTGCTTATAACAGTAAACCTTGGTTATAACGATGTAGGTCAGCGCACCTTTTGCTATTGTTATGGAGAGATTATCGTCATAACCAAATGCCTATTTAGGAAAGTGGCCCGCTTTTGTTAAGGATTTATCTAGAAAAGTGGAGAAGGCAAAGGGGTTGGCTACTACGGAGTAGATTCACACTATACGCCCCTTTTTAGGGCTATTTTCAAGGGGGTATGCTAGAAATTTAGGGGTTAAATACTATTATAAAGAGGTTGTTATGGGGAATTTGTAGGTTATAATTGTTATAGTCAAGCTAGTAGATGGTGCACTAACAAGCCATTTTTGGTGGGAAAAAAAGCTCAGCATCGCGGCTTCCATCGTTATATCTAGATAATCGTTATAGATGGGGATCGTTATAACCAAGGTTTACTTGTATTATGGACCTCCAAAGCGGCTGCAAATCAACGTTCGCCATTCATCCAATCCCCTGGCATTTTCAGTTCCTTCACTTCGAACTTTTATTAGGCCCGATGTTTCTATTGGTGTGAGTGGATAGTATGAATCAAGTTGAGCCAATTAAGGATAAATTCTTGTCGGCTCCAAAAGGTGGATGGATAGATAGATATCACCATAAGGTTCTCCCCAACCCATAGTCGTTTGCATCTGCTTGCTTGCATGCATTCAAGTCATCCAAGAGCATCCTGCTATTCATCTGGAACGCGTGGTTCAATCTCAAATCACAAGCACGGCCACCACTAAACGTGCCGTGCGCGCGCGATGCTACAGCCAGAGAATGCGGCGCCTGAGAGGAATCCCGCAGCTAGGAGGGAGAAACACCTAGCAGATGCTCGCTTCGATGCCAATGGAAATGGTGCCCAGGACAAGGTGCTCCTATGATGATGTCCTTCCGCAAAACCTGTTGAGCTAGAACTTTTATGCTTATCATGTTTATGCACCTAGACGAAACACGAAACACACAGGCACAGGCAGTCGCATGGTCCGCCTTCAGGAGGACATGTATCGGAAGGGTATCAGCAAGAGCATGCAGAGACTGCCTGTGCGAAGCGCACGCGACATGATCCCGTCGCTCTCCCTCAGAGCACGAGCGTAAATTCAACCGTGGAGGAAGAAAACTTGGATAAAAAGACGGGCTTCATGAACATGATTACTGGGGTTGTATCTCGAATCATCCCTGGAGAGGTTGGTCAAGCGCGGCAGAAGGATATGTCAAACCTCCGCAGACAAGAGCCAGGTGCAAATACAAACGAACACGCCAAGCAGGAATCAGGCCAGCTGAGAGAAATGAGATACCATGTCCAACACTTGGAGGACATGGTGCGTACGCTGAGAGAGGACCTCGACGGGGCCCACAGACAGGTGGCCGCTCTGATGAAGACTGTTGCCGAAAACGAGGCAATCATCACCCGAGCCCATTCCACGGCCGTCTCCACGCTGGCGGGCAATGTGTCGAGAAGCATCACGGACGATTTGATCAGGGAAGAGCTCAAGAAATTCTTCCAAAACGATTTCTTTTCTTGGTGCGCCGAGTTGAGTGCGGAGAGTGTCGTAGACGGGAACGCTGCGCTGAGAAAGCTTCGCGAGGCTGGCGTCATCAACAATAGCGACCGGTATTGGGACGGCCCGGAATACCTGAGGTTTAGCATCGACTCGCCTGACGGGAGCAGTCCCTTTGTGCTGCTTCAGGCGGCCCTGGCCAAGAGGCTTTGCTTTCTCTTCCTGAATGATGCCTATTTCTTGGCGGGCGAATCGAACGACCGCCGCAGACTTCGCAAATTCGAGCAGCATTTCAGTCAAGGTGAGCGCGCCAATTTGCGTTCTTGAGATGGGAAGCAATATTCATGACACTAAAATCTATATATACATGGACGGAAAGCACGACAGGAGGCTGCAATCGACTGGAGGATCCAGACGGTAGAATGCCTGGAAAACTCCGTACCCATAACGGAACAATATATCCAGAGAGAGGTGCAGGCGTTTGTGGAAGAATACGAGTTTCTGCTCCGCACCGATAGCTACGACGAAGAGGCCAACAGGGACTTGGCGCAAATCTTTGCTGATTTCGCCATCTTGTCACTGAAACTGTGGAAAACGCGAGTCAACATTGAATGGTGTGACTCTACGGGTTTTGGAAATTCAATCTTTGATTACGGAAGCCCGTGGATGGAGGTCGATCAAACCCTGGTGTCGACAAAGGGCGGCAGCCGATTAAGCGGCCGTCCGGTCGGTCTCATCATTCGGCCCTTGATCGTGGCCAAACCGCCGACTAAAGAAGACAGAGCGGAAGAGGTGGTTTGGCTTAAAGCTCTCGCGTGGGTATCGAGCGAAGAAGAGCCCTCTCTGGATTCGACACGGAAAAGTTGAAAAGGGGAACTAACTAGCTATAACCACATTGTATGATGTTATGCGCATTCTAGGTCGCCTTTCTACCCGGATCTTGTTGGAGGAGGCAGGAGGGCCGTGAAGTTGGAAGTTTCACAAGCATGAGATTTGCTAATGGGGAGATGCTCGGCTGTCGAGGAGCTAAGAAATGGTTCCTCAATTCTATTATTCCACACCACAGGGAAAACGAGAGAAAGTGAAATGCTGAAAACCACAAGAGAGCCAAACTTGGTGATGTGAATCAAAAAAAAAACTGGCCCAACCATCAGAGAGCTCTTGACATTTGCTTTGCTATGCCAACCCATAAGCATACACACACACACACACACACACACACACTCATACACTTCATCTTCCTCAACCGTCACCGTCACCGCCACCACCACCGCCATCTTCTTGCCTCACCCTCGTCCCATCCAGCTCCCATATGCTCCCGTCCAGCGCTCCCCTCCTCGACCACTGCGTCACCAGCTCAAGCGGCGTCTCGTCCCCGTAAAAGGGCAGCGGCACCTCGAAAACCTCCACGGCCATCTTGTCGTCCGGGTCAATCTCCCTCCACCGCTCCGTCGCCACCGCGCCCACGTCGTAGGCCAAGTCCACGAGCACCACCTTGATGTCCCTCCCCAGCCTCGCGTCGTCCCGCGGCAGCTTGTGAAAGTACTCGTCCTTGATGTTCACCGCATCCAGGCGGAGCGGCCGCGCCAACACCACGTGCTCCAGCCTCGGCAGCGTGGCAATGTCCCACCAGAGCCAGTGGCTATCCATCGGCACCCCGAAGAGCACCAGCCGCCTGAGCTCCGGCCACAGCCGCCACACGTCCGTGTGCCCGTCCGGCACGCTCAGCGCCGGATACTCTCCCACGCACGCAAACTCCTCCAGCCGATGGAGCTGCTCGAACCCGTCCCTCAGCGTCCGACGAACGCTCAGGTGGTCGTCCAGCGGGTCCAGGCTTCCAAACGGCATCTGCACCACCAGCCGGCGCAGCGTCTCGCACACCTCGCAGAAGAGCTCCCGCACCCACATCGCCGTGGGCTGGTCGTCCAGCGAGGCCCCAAACGGCGCCATGTACAGAGAAGTCATGTGCCGCAGCGACAGGACCGGCGCGAGGCCCGGCACCAGGCGCGGCACGCACAGCAGGACGTCCGCCAGCCGCCGGCTCGAGTCCACAAACATGCACCGCTGCCGCAGCAGCCGCGTGGCGTGGGCGTGCGTCGCCCGCGATACCCTCGTCAGCGCCAGGAGCGTCCGGGTCGAGATGTGCGATGCGGGAAGAAGCAGATGCGGGTTCGGCGGCAGAACCGCCTCGACGACGAGGAGCAGCAGCTCCGGCGGCAGAGACGGCGATGATGGTGATGGTGATGATAATAAAGGTGGCATCTCGTCTGCCGATGCGCCCTGACGGGGAGAGGAGGAATGAAGCTCCATCAGCCTTTTTTTTTTTTTTTTTTTTTTTTTTTTTACAAGGCGAGAGGATCAGGACTCTCTCTCAGTCTCTCTCTCAGTGATTGGTGGATATAATATATATATATATATATACGGAATACATGTATAATAAATAAACTTGGGTTCTTAAAATCGTGCCCAAGCTGAATTTTTAGGCGCCGCCTGAGGTATAGGGTAAGTTTAACCTCGCTGTTGCTAAGAAAAAAAAAGGCATCCGGATATTACCCGCTCTATATATAATTTAGTAAAATAACTACCAGCTCCACGATAATATAAAGCAACTTCTATTACAGAGTACGTTGCACACCTAGTTATAGTATAGGCCTGGCCACCTTCAATCAATTGACACCGTCAAGCACGATGCGTGAAAGCAAAATAAGAAAATGGAAAATTAATGCAGCCACCGTCCTGCCTGTATATAGAACCACCCCTTCATCGTGTTGTTTACCCGGAACGCTGTCTAATACCAACATCCAACTAATCCCTCCCCCCTAAAACCAGAGACAAAGATATCCCTCCTCTATCTCTCTCGTTCGTCAAGCATTCTACTACAGCCGATGATACCATAGCATCTGACCTCAAGTCCTCCCCAACGCCGCTAAACATGATTTACTGAAAAAAAAAAAAAACCCAAAAAAAAAAAAAAAGATGCCACAACAATAAACTAGATGAGTATAGATGCCCTTGATAAAAAAAAGGGGGGACAAAAAAATTGGCGCGGGTGTCCAATTATCACCGCTTAAACGCCGTCCCAGTAAGCTTTGTTCCCGATACCGCCCATGCAACCAACTCCCCATCTCTCTCCCCATCTCTCTCCCCATCTCTCTCTCCCTCTTTCACTCCCTCCCCGCGAATGCCACAAATCCATCCTCGTCACCTCCTCCTAGGCGTGCTCTCGTAACTGTAGTCCATGCTCCATAGCTGATCCCACAACACCGAGCTCTTCGTAGGGCTCACGGCATTGTTGGAGCAACTCTTCCGCCGGTTGCTCTTGTGTGGCGGCGGCTGTGGCTGTCACGGACCGATCAGTCGGCCTAGGGCCCAAGTAGAGAGTCTACGGCTCGTACCTCGGGGGCCTTTCCCGATTTGTCCTGCGCGGACGACTCGCCGCCTCGCTGTCCCGCGTCGGCAATGGCGGCGCTGAGAACGCTGCCCTGCACCGGGCTCGTGGCCGTCGGCGTGTCGGGTGGGGCGGCGCGGAGGGAGTTTGTCTCGCTGGCCAGCGCGCTGTTCTTCAACAGAGCTGTTCCGCCGCTGATGTGGAATGGCTGGGCTTTCTTAGACCCCGAGCTGCTGCGGCGGCTTTCCAGGCTCTTGGAGAGGGTCTTGTTGATTCCCTCGATGCTCGCTATGCTGTCCCGGCTCTTCCCTTTCCCCTTGGCTGCGTGGGACTGAATATTAGCCGTGGCCTCGACGTTATTGGCGGCGACGGTTGATTTACCCATCCCGGGCGTTGCGGGCGCCCCTGCCTTGTCCTCTTGGGCGTCGATGAGGTACCATCGCAGGCCGTCCGACAGCTGGAAGGGGTTGTCGTTCTCCTCGTCGTTCGAGTCGGTTTCGTTGCTCGGCTGCAGGCTCTTGGAGAGATCCACGACGCGCTCCTGGATCTTGGAGATTCGCGCAACGAGCCATTCCCGGTGACGGAGTCGATGGGCGTCTTGCTCGCGGAGGAAGTAGTGCGGGAATCCCACGTTAAAGGCAGCCCAGGCTCCGGCTTGCTGGTTTCGTGTTGGCAGGAACAGCGCCAGGTCGCCTTCCTTGAAATTCCTAAACGCAATCTTGTTATGAGAGTCCTTTTGTAAGCTGTGCGCCCGATCCCGGTACGATCTGGCCTCCCGCTGCCACTTGCGAGCCTTGTGCTCCGCCTCCTTGACTCTGTGGTATATCGTGTCGGAAAACGAGTCGGTGTCGAACGTGCCCAGCCTCTCAATGAACGCCTGATACTTCTCGTCCTCGACCGACGGGTCGGCGCTGTTGACCCAGTAGAGGAGCTCCAGGTCGGCGCTGTCGGTCATGGCACGGCCGCCCAGGCTCAGCGACCGGCGGATGGACGATCCGGGATCCGAAGAGTCGTTGGGATTCGCCGGCAGCTTGTCGGATCGAGAGATCCTCGTAATCACCATCTGCCCCGCGTCCCGGCTGATGGAGTATCCCACGCGCTCGAGCAGCCTGGTGAGGCGGTCGTTCTGGGAGTAGAGCCTCTGCGTGAGGTCCTTGGTTCGTCCGTCGCGCGCCTCGTATTGCGCGCCGAGCGCCGAGAGCTTCGACTGGACGTCTTCGAACCTCTGCTTGAAGAGCCGGGCCTCCTCCTCGAGACTGCCGACCTGGGACTGCCGCCACGCGACTTGCTCCAGAAGCTCTGCAACCTTCTTCTCCTCTCTTTCGAGCTTCCTGCGCAGCGTCTCGGACCCGGTCTCGCCGTCAGACAGCCGGCCTCGGAGTTGGTTCAGCTCCTCCCTGCTCTCCGCCACCTCATGCTCCAAAGCGGTCGCCTTGGCCTTCTCCTCGGCAAGGTTCTCTCGGGCATGCATCGTAGACATCTCTTGCGACGAGAGATCGTCCCTCATCTGTGCCAGCTCGGCCCGGAGCTCCTTGGCCGAGCTGGAGGCCTTGTCGAGCTCGGACCGTAGAATCGAGGCGTTGCTTCCGGAATTCCGCAGCTTTTCGACCAGGTCGGCGGCGTTGGAGAGGAGGGCCTCGGCCAAGTCGGCCTCGTCGGCCGGCATGGCGGCGTCTGACGACAGCTCGGCATGCAGCTTCTTCAACCACTCGAGCCGGGACTCTGCGCTCTCCTCCGCGGACTCGAGCTTCTTCGATGTGGCCCGGGCCTCCTCGCGCACGGAGCGCAGCCTTCGTTCGGAGGCGTCCAGCTGATCCCGTTGCATCTGCGTCTCTTTGCGCAAAAATTCCACCTGGCCCTGGGCCTTTAGCGCGTCGTCCTGGCGCTCCTTGCCGATCCGCTCGATCTCTGCCTCGAGGGCCTGGATCCTCTCGTCGAAGCCGGCCTTTTCATTCTCCCGGGATTCCCCAAAATGGTCCATCTCCTCCTCTGTGTCCTCCAGCCGGGCCTTGAGCGTCTTGATCTCGGTCTCTAGGGAAATCCTCTCGCCCAGGAACTCCCGCTTCAGTGCCTCCATGTTTTCGAGAAGGTCCTTCTTCGTCGAGTTGGCTTCTTCGATCCTGTCTCGCATGTCATCCCGCTCGGTGACGCGGCCGTCAAGGTCCTTTTGAAAATCCGCCGAGCGCTTCTTTTCCTCGCGCAGTTCGTTTTCCAGCTGCGCTATCCGCTGCGACAGCTGCTCGGTCCCATCCGATGACGGCTGCCGGTCCTCGGCGCGGGCCGACCTGATGGACGAGGTGGAATCGCGTCTCGAATGCCCGTTCTGCCCTTGCAGCGGGAACAAGTTTCCAGGGCGCGAGGCTTGGCTCTGCCGGTGGAGGAGGTCCTCCAGGCGCCGCACTCTGCTGTCTGCCGTCTTGAGTCTGTTCTCCAGCCTGAGCTTCTCGTCTTGCAGGGAGGCGATTAGGTCGTCGTCGCCGCGGATCATGAGCCCGCTCCTTCCCAGCGCCGCCTCATGCACGCTGCCGTTCTTGAACGCTTTGAGTCTCTTGGCTTGCTGCTTGGTGGGGGCGGTGAGCTCTTGGAGGAGCTTCGCGACGTCGTCAACAATCTCTTGGTCCGTGTTCCGCTCCTGCAGTACCTGGAGGAACTCCTCCAGCTCGCTTTTCCCAACGGCAGGCCAGGGGATATCCTCGCCCCGCAGGTTGACCTCGAGCCCCACAACGTTGGTGTCGAGCCCGGGGCCATACATGCTGCCGACCATCTTCTGCCACTTCTTGCGCCGCTTCGATTCTTCGTCCTGGAACAAGGCCATTTCGTTGGCAAGGGTTGAGGAGTCGGCCTTCACCTTGTCGATCCACTCCCGCCGTCGGATGGCCTCCACCATGAAAGAGGCGTACATGTACGGTAGTTGCTGGATGAGCCGCAGGTAGTCGAACGTGGTCATGTCGTCTTCGGATTGATTCAGGACGTTGATTTGGTTCCGGACACTGCTGTGCAGGGAGGTGATGTCGGTGATGTTCCGCATGAAGCTAACACAGTCGGCTGCGATGGCGTTTCGCGACCGCGTCGCATACTGGACCATTTCGTCCATCTCCTTGGCTCGTTTCCGCAGGGTAGGGACCAGTCGTTCGGTGTGGATGGAGGCCGTCTTCGAAGCCTGGGCAAGATCTCGCTGCGAGTTGCCGTAGCCGAGCGCCGTGCCGTAATCCGAATCAATTTGCTTGACCACCGCCTCGATGTCTTCCATGAGCTGCGAAGAATCGGCACTGTGGCCCAGGACGGACCGGTTCATCAGCTGGTTGAACTCGCCGACGAGAGCTTCTAGAGCTTGGTACATCTGGGCGGCCGCCGCGTCGAGTTCGGCGGCCTTTTGGCTGAACCTCCGATGGGCGGTGGGGGCCAGCTTGCCGGCCTTGTTGGCAGTTTCCAACTCGATGAGATCTTCCAGCGTAGGGTCGGCCTTGCTCACTTGCCCGCGAGTCATGAACCTGACCAAATCCGGCGATATCGGGACGCTTCCGGCCAGGTTGAGATATCGGTCCCAGTGGGAAGCCAGCTGGTCGTGCTCCGACAAGGCTGGCGTAACCCATTTTTTCAGCTCATTGTACTTTGGCTCGATCTGCCTGACGCTTATCTCGACGTTGGTGACGGCGGCGTCCAGGCATCTGATCATGACATCCATCTCGTCATATCGAGCCTGCGCGGCGGCGCTCAATTGGCCGCAGTCCTCCATGATTCGCGTCGCCCAGTTCCGGCGCTCCTTGCACAGTCCCTGCCATGATGCGATTGCCTGGATGTCGTCGATCGAGTTTGGCGCGTTGGGGATGGACTGGCGCCGAGGCAGCGTGGCCTCGGAGAGGAGCGACGCCGCACTGCCTGGAGAGGACGGTTGCGTGACGCGGATGTCGTAGACGTATATCTCTTTCTGGAGAGGGTTTGGTCAGCTCTGCATTTGTTTTGCAGTATAGTCCTTTATACGGACGGATCAAAAAGTGATTTGAAAAACAAAAAGAAAAAAAAAATAAAATAAAATAAAATAAAATAAAGAAAGGAAGAAGAAAAGGGAGAAAAAGGAGAAAAAGGGATGGCGTTCTACCTCCGCGTGAAGACTTGCCAGCTTGACGCTGCGGCCCTGGGGGGTCAAGGCAACAATATGCTGCAACGAGATGCCGCTATTCCGAGTCGCCCACGACTTCAGGTCGTCAAGACTACGGGACAACGGTTTAGCCAATGCGCCGGGACCGGATAAGCCGCCGAGGAGGGATGGAATACCTGGAGAACTGCGCTGTATCGACCTCCAGCCGCTGGCCCGTATGGGCAATCAACACCTGTGTAGCCATCCCAAGACATCTCCCGTCAAGCACAAAGCGGCGCTGGGCGGCTGAGGTCGATACGAAGCGGGTATTGAACGAGTTATCGGAAACAACGAAGCTTATGGGGGGGGATTCGGGGTGCCCAAGAACAAAAAGAAAGAGGCGACCGCAGAGCGCCGCCTCGGAGGGTTGGTTGTTGGACGGCACAGGCTGCCAACCTAAAGGGCAACCGAGTGGGAGAGAGAGAGAGGGAGAGGGAGGGAGAGGGAGGGAGAGAGAGAGCAGAGAGGCTCACTCAACCTTATCAACGGGGGCCCTTCTGGCCGGCATTTAGGTGGTAGGCAGTAGATTACAGGTAAGGTGGTAGGCAGTAGATTACAGGTAAGGTAGTAGGGCGACAGGTGCCTTGCCTTGTGACTTTTTTTTTTGGTAGCGGTTTGGGGGGGGGGGGAGCTGCCCTGTCCTGCAGGGAGCGCGCTGGCAGCAGCAGCAGTAAGTAGTAAGGGAGTATGTAAGTAGTATTAGATAAGCCCAGGGCGGGCCACCTGTGGCTTTGGCGGTTGGCCAAGGGGAGGTTGCGGCGCACATGCCCGGCAGTTCGAGGGCGTCGAGAAAAAAAAAAAAGCCCAGAAAACAGTTCAGGCTGAACGAAAATTTCGGCATTTTTTTTTTCAACCGCGGAGTCCGAGTAGACCGCCAACATGAGTGAAGTCGACGAGACCATGGCCGGTGCGGGCGGCGGTGAATCGCGTCTGCCCTTCTCCGAGGACGAGACAAAGGTGTTGGAGCTGTATGACAGGCTGCAGGAGTTGAGGCTCGAAATCGCCATAATCAACGCGCAGCAAGCCGGTAAAGTCACATGCTAGGACTCGCGCGTTCATGAGAGAGAGAAGGGAAAGGGGGGGGGGGGAGAGAGAGAGAGAGGAGGGGCCCATTGCTCACCCATGCCCTGCTGGCTTTCAGGCGGAAAAGGCGACGACGACATCGAAGCAGCACAGAGCGCGCTCCTCACGGCGAGAGCAAGATACAGGCTACGAAACGATGCCATGGAGGCGGTAATGATGGCGGACCCAATCCTCAAGGCAGTCCACAGCGGCACGCAGGCATCACCGATAGAGCGGCAAGTACTATTATATCACGGCAGCCGAGTCCGGGCCCTCCCGGTCCCCCCCTGCTGACCTAGTTTTGTAGAGACCTCTTCCCATACGTGCAAGAGAGGGACGAGACGTCCATCTCGGTGGCCAAGCACGCAGAGAGCATGGCAAAGATCCGCCATGGCCTGTCGAGAGTCCAGGTGCAGGGCATACGCGTATGTCGCGAAAACATCGAGCTCGCGGGAGAGTTGTTTGAGCTCGCAGGGCGAGCCAGGCAGAAGAAAGCCGTCCGCTTGGACGATCCGGAAGTTCAGCGGGAGATGGAGAAGCTGACTAGAGAAGTCAAGTCCAGCAGGCAGAGATGGAAAGTCATTAAGGGCGTAGCTAGTGGCATCATCGCCGGCAGCGGCGTCGACTGGGCCAAGGACGAAGGTCTGCGCAACATTGTTCTAGATCCTGAAGATGAAGAGGACTGAGACATCGGGTTGGCCGTTTGAAAAAAAACCAACATGAGGCCGCGGGTGGTATTGCTCGGTAGAAAGTTTTTCAGCAGTGGCGCATCTGGACGTGGGAGCCTATTACTCTAATGATGGATCACGCCTTGGATATGGTAAAAAAAAAAAAAAAAAAAAAAAGAAGTCACTTCGAGTGAGCTCCAGACTTGATGCCAAAGAGGAACTCGGCTATATGATGAAGAAAACTTGGGCCGTCAAAGCCACAGGCTGGGTCGCTGCGAGTCAGAAGGACTCTCCCGTAGATCCACTGCATGGATTCTCAAATACAAAAATCTCATGAACCCCCCCCCCCCCCCCCCCAAAAAAAAAGGGAAAAAAAAAAGAAAAAAAAAGTTGCTCGCTCTCCAAAAACCACATATAATAGCTTGCTTGCTTGCTTGTATATGTTATGTCTTCACGGAAACGCGCCAGCCGACGCGCCGTGGGGGGGGGGGGGGGGGGGGGGGAAATATTTAGGGAAGCAGGGCGAGACGAGAGTTGAGGCCTTATATACGCATGACTAATCAGTCCCTCGGGCAAACCGTTCCGCAGGATCAGAAGAACAAAAAAAAAAAAAAAAAGAGCTGGGAGCACCTGACTGTCCGGGGGTCTGGATCAAAAAGAAAAAAAAAAAAAAAAAAAAAAAAAAAAAACAAGCCTCGAGGATGGAGCAGGCATAATAATGGAGCCAGAAATTGAAATTGAGGGAGCGGTCGGTCGGTACCTTGCGTTTGCCGCAGGGGAGGGAGGAGGGGAGGGGGAAGCTATGACCACTACCCTTCTCGTCGGCGAGAGCCACGTGACAGTGCCTGGCAGCCTATCATTTGGGCTTCCCAGCTGAAATGTCTCTCTCTCTCTCTCTCTTCCGTGTGAAGAAGTACAAAGTTCGTGTATTCCGTACATCGCGCTCCGTCTCCTTCTCCTTCCGCCTTTCATAGCACCCCAAGGCATGATGAGTCTACTAGGTAGGTACCTTGGTAGGAGGGCAATGCAAGCCCGTTTGTTTCATTCCTTGCGAATAGGGTGAGAACCATCGATCGATGGGTGGAGCGCCGTGCTACTTTGGCAGCAGCAGTATCTCCGTACTAGTACGTACCTAGCATTACAGGCATTGTTTTCTCTCTCTCTCTCTCTCTCTCTCTCTCTACGGAGTATCTCTCTCTTCCGGTCCCTTTTTTAATTATTATTATTATTATCATCATGATTATTATTATTTTCCCCGCCGCAGAGGCGTGCGTGGGGAGCGTGAGAAGGGGGAACAAAAGCAAAATGCCTCCCCCGTCCGGCTGAGCGCGACAGGGTCGAGGGCATGAATGTACTGCACAGTATTGGGGAGCTTAGGTACCGTACGAGTAAGTTGGTAGTACTGAGGTACCTGTAGGAAACACTACAGATACTAAGGTACTACTAGTACCTAATAAGTGACTATTGGGGGTGTGCGTCTGTGCCGCGCAACAGAGAGCACCTAATGGAGAATAAGGTACCCAGTACCTTGGGTACCAAGATAACTCTATACCTTAGTACCTTGTGGAGTACCCGCACCAAAAGCAAAGTTCCCTGCCCAGCCGGTGCTCCGTAGGTACATGCAACAACCTCAAGTTGGGACAAGTTTTTTTATTACTATAGGTACTACTATACCTAGTAGTAGTACTACTAGGTAGTACGTACTGTAGTAGCTGCGCGCCTGCGGAGAAAGTTTGGTATGGGATACCTGCCTACTCCTACCTAATAAGTCGCAGCTCCAATGCTCGCTCGTCTCGCCCTCTGATCCATACGCAGCCGTTACGCCGTGGTGCTCGGCACCCAAGGTAATTTCGCATCGGAATGCTGCAGGCGTCGGAATGGGCGACCATTTTTTTTGTGCTCTGCGCAATATGTGCGTACCCGCCCCAGAGGAATGAAATGGGCGCGCGCCGTGAAGACGCATGATGTACTTGGTAGCGCCTTGTCAGCGGGCAGCAGAATGAGATTCATGGGCGTGCAGTAGTGCAGGTACCTACCTGCCTTGGGTAGTACTGGTAGGTACTTGGTAGGCGCCTTGGGTAGGCACCTTGGGCACCTGCTTACCTTATGCTTTGGTATACGTTGTACCTACATGTATCTCGCACAAATGATGGAATTGGCGTGTTAGCTTGGGAGGAACGATTCAAGCATGGCCATGTGTTCATGGTGACTATAGGTACATACATGCGTTGCTTCTGTTTTGCTCGGTCGTGGTTGTTTATTACCTCATGTTGATGATGGCAAAAAAAGTGGTTAATTTAATATAAAAGCCCGTTATTGCTGGTGGCTCACCAAACACAAGAGAGGAGGGCGGTGTTTAGACCGTATGGCACACCTTACCTTATCTAGGTAGTAGTACATAATATTGGACGGGACCTCCCACGAAAGAGGCAGCGTTGGCAAGACGAGAATGAAAATAAGAAAGTTGTATACCCTCAGTCGTACTAGTACTGCTTTTGCATGACCAGAGCAACACAGTACAATATGGCCGTGTGATGCTGTGTGCTTTTTTTTTGTTTTTTTTAACCCAGAAAGCCAAACGTTTCCCTCTCAGGGTTTTACCAAGACAACACACACACGCTCACACACTAACACATACAGCGATGGGCTACATCACCCGTAATGTTCCGCACAAGAAAGCCCAATCAGTGGCTTGGGCAAAAAAAAAAAAGGACTGTCTCTTGCGCCCCCCCCTCCCATGGCCAACAAGCAAACGAAGGGGGGGGGGGGGCCGCAGTGGTAAAAAACCTTGCTGCTGATACGCTTGAAGCACCTGCAACCTTTTTGGGGGTGCTAACAAGTTTTTTAGCATCGGACGGAATTGGAGGGCGGAGGTTCTGGCTGGGGCTTTTGGCGATGGGGGGAGGGAAAGGGAAACGGGAAAGGGAAAGGGAAAGGGGGTACCAAGGCACAGGTACCAGTACTTGCAAAAAGTCGTATGACGGTACAATTCGTCATGCAACACTAGAAGTACACCCTTTCTATGGGCAAGCTTTCTAACCAGCAGCGGCCAACCTTCCGAGGGGCCCCCCCGCTGCTCCATCTTTTCGCGAGCGCCAGCTGTGTGGCATGTACTCGTACGGAGTTTTTTGGCCTTTGCTACCGGTTCCTGCCTAGCAAGTTTAGTATTAGCAGTTAGCAGTTAAGCCAGTTACGTAGGTAGTTTCTTTTTATGCAATGTTCGTGACGCGTTTTTGAGTTTGGTTGTTTTATTAGTATTATTATTATTATTATTTTTTTTTGGCCCTGAACCACCGAGACATTGTCCCGTTTCTTAGCAAATTTATGTGGCCCATGATTGTTTGATGTTTGACCCATTTTATGTACACACACTGGGGGGAGGCATTGCAGCCGAATCTGGGCGCAAAAGAAGAAAAAAGAAAGAAAAAAAAAAGAAAAGGATCAAGAAGCAAGAACGGTTGGGGCTGTGGCAAGGAGACCCAGTTTAGTCGCGAGAGACCAGTGTGGGGGGAAGGCAGAGAGAGAGGAAGAGGAAGAGAGAGAGAGAGAGAGAGAGGAAGGAGAGTAAGAGAGAGAGAGAGAGAGAGGGGGGGGGGAGAGAGAGAGAGGAGGGAGAGAGAGAGAGAGGAGGGGGAGAGAGAGAGGAGGGAGAGAGAGTGTGTGTGCGGTGTTCGTGCGAGGGATGGGGCTCCACGCTAAGAATTTTGGGGAGCCCTTTGGGGAGCCCTGTTGGAGCGCCCCCCGTGGCAGCCAGTCGGCGTAACTCTCTCTCTCTCTTTGTGTTGCAGCGAGTGCCTGGCAGCAGGGCCTACCCATCATATGTAATTCCCCCCCCCCCCCCCCATGGCTGCTCCCAAAGGGTTTTTTTTTGCTCCCAGGCAAGGCAAAGTTCAAGTCAAATCGGGGAGGGGAGGGGAGGGGGGGCAAATGGGGAGTCATTTTCGAAAAAAAAAAGCAGCAAGTTTCCATCCATCCATGGGCGGCCATCTCACATTTCCGCAACGTTCAAAAGAACCCATGGCAGCAAGAACCCGATCCGTGTACCGGGGGCGGTATGTATAGAACCAATATTGCCTAGGTACTAGCAAGTTATATATATAAGGTACTCGTATACGTTATAACCAAAAGGAAAAATAACTACTAGGTACTCCGTAGTATTACAATAAATACGTAAATGCCCTTGGACACGGTGCCAAAATGAGGGCCGCGTTCAGCCGGGCTCGAGAAAACCTTTTTTTTTTTTTTTTTGCCATGGAGCCCCCGACATACGGCAGCAAGCAAGCCAAGTTCAATTGTTCATGTGCCACGGCAGCCCTCGAGGATTAC
>CM036090.1:3909720-4149720 GCA_020631695.1 Trichoderma cornu-damae | reverse complement strand
GTAGGGTATCCAGCAAGCACCCCCCCCCCCCCCAGGGCCGGGAAAACCGTTCACCCCTCCAAGGCGGAGGGGGGAAAGGGCCAAAAAAAAAAAGAAAAAGAAAAAAAAAAAAAGGAAAGGCGTGAGAAAGTGCGTGCGTGGGCAAAGGAGGAAGGGGGAACAAGTGTGGGTGGTAGCCTTTTAGGCCGTTCGGCGCGTGCGCGCGTTTTCCCTCCGCAGCCCGCACCGCACACACACAATCACTCCCCCATAGTAAAAAGGCTGCCTTGGCCCTCCCCCCCATACAGACTCGCTCCCCTTTCTCCCTCTCCCATACAAATTCTCCCCATACAAATTCTCCCATACAAATTCTCCCCCATACAAATTCTCCCATACAAAAAAAAAAAAAAAAAAAAAAAGCCCTCCCATACAAAAAAAAAAACCTACACCAGCGCGTCCTTCTCATCGCAACACAAAGGGCGCCCTTATTTGGTGAGTACCTCGACTTCGCCGTGCATCCCAGCCAAACGCAAGGTCACCAGCAAAGAAAAGCCGCTTCTCTTGCCTCGCGCATTGAGCTTATTTTAGCTGTCCGAGCTTGTTTTTTTTTTGTCGTCGTTGTTATTTTCGTTGTTTCCAGCTTCACTTTTTTTCTCTTCTTTTTTTGTATTTGCCCTCACATTCTCAAATCATCTCCTCTCTTCGCGCAGCTCTGCTTCTTCTCCCCATTAGCACATGTTCGCCTCACTCCCCTGGTGCGTCTTGAACAAAGCGCAGCCAACGCGCTGAACTTTGAGCTTGTCGCATCGGAAAGAGTGCCAAAAAAAGAACAAAGCAACCCAAAACCAAACAATCCCAAACTCAAAGAAGAAGAAAAAAGGCTCCAACGTTGCAACCACAGTCTTGTGTGTCTGCGCAAAAGGGTTTTTTTTTCCCCTTCCAAAGTATGAAGATGGCTTCGTGTCATAAATACACCTTCATTTTTCGAGCTTTGCATCCTCTTCAAGTCGCACAGGCTGCTTCAATGGCATTTTTTTTCTTTCCCTGGCGCCTCACTTCGCTACTGCTACCCTCATCTCCATGCCTTTTCTCTCTCTCTCTCTTCTCTACCTCTTTTTCACATCACACACAGCCACCACTCCTCTGCCCATATTGTCCACTTGCGGCTGGCGAACCGGAGCTTAGTTGCTACGGCGCGTGCAATGTAGTGGCGGCGCTCACCATCACTCGATTTTTTTTTTGATATTTCCATTTTGGCCAACAGTCGTGACTGACTCATCCCTATAGAACAAACAAATAAAAAAAAACATCACACAGACACAATGCCCAAGGCCGGAACTACGAAGCGTGGTGGCAAGGACGGCAAGAAGCGCAGCAAGAAGGGTAAGTTTTGTCGCCGAGTCCCGTGCACGCTTGCAGGGCATGGTTGTGGCTAACCAAGTCCAAATGCACAGACCCCAACGCTCCCAAGCGCGGTCTCTCTGCTTACATGTTCTTCGCCAACGAGCAGCGAGAGAACGTCCGTGAGGAGAACCCCGGCATCTCATTCGGTCAGGTCGGCAAGCTGCTCGGTGAGCGGTGGAAGGCCCTGAACGACAAGCAGCGTGCCCCTTATGAGGCCAAGGCTGCCGCCGACAAGAAGCGTTATGAGGATGAGAAGCAGGCTTACAACGTATGCCGTCCGCCCCCCCCCCCCACTCCATTGCTTGAAAAGAATGCACATGCTAACTTTTTTTTTTGTTTCCCTCCTCGACAGGCTGATCAGGATGAGGACTCATCGTAAGCTGGGGTGGCTGGGGGGGTTTTTTTTTCCCGCCATTGTGGACTATTCCGAATCATGGTTCAAGGTGTGGTTCTTTTTTTGCAATGATTCACGAAGCACTGGGCCGAGGATAATGGCAACGGGCCAAGTCGCCTAAGTTAAGCCAAAGAAAAAAAAATCAACGAAACGCCCAGGCTGGTGATCTCGATTTCTTTGTATTATGGGCAGGACGGTGTTGTACGAATGCACGGAATTTGGGTTGCGTACTATTTTGCTTTCAGGTGCCGGAATTCAACGGAAACAAAGGGTCTCGCATAACTTTGTAATTGTGAACGGGGCAGTGGCCGGCAGAGCTACAATGCGATATCAAATTATTATTATTATTTTTTTACGTGAGCCTTCGTTCATCCGTACATCACATAAATGAAGAAGCCAACTGGACCATGGAATGGAGAAGATGACATGCATCACGACGAGGTACTACTAGTAAGGTACCTACTATGTAGTAAGTAGTACGTACTACTAGTAGGTATAGGTAAGGTATTAGAGCCTTGTAGTAGAGACACGGCCTTGTGCGTTGAAAAGAAGGGGGGGGGGGGGGAATAATAAAAAAATAAAACTAGAATAAAACTAAAAATAACCAAAGCCTCTTGAAACAAAATGCAAAGCATTTTTTTTTCTTCCTATTTTCTTTTTCCTTTTCTTTTTTTTTTTTTTTTTTTAAATTAACCCTTTGTCAAACTGAAAAAAAAAAGTGAAAAAAAAAGTGAAAAAAAAAAAAGAAAAAAAAAAAAAAGTTCGAACAACTGCCTTCGGACCTCCCCTGCGCCCAGATTTGCGGTTTGTGGTTGGTGTGGCTGGAAAACCCGGAATGGCGGTTGGCGAGGTGGCGGTGTGCAAAAATTCGGGCACGGATCAAAAATTCGGAGAGAGAGAAAACCATTTTTTATTTATTTATTTATTTATTTATTTTCATCAGCCTCAAAAAGGGTAACATCCAGCCACAAAGGGGAACTGAGAAAGGTGTGGCAAAGGATGCTTGACTTGATTGTTCCAAAGTTTACTCCGTAGTACGTATCTACTTCCAAAAGACCCCCCCCCATTTATAGTACCCACACAACTATGCCCGTTGTACCTTCCTCAGAACCGCAATCATAAAAAAAAAAAAAAAAAAAAAAAAAGCGCCTCATCGAAACAAAATGGTTTCATTTTTTTTTTCTTCTCTCCAACCAACATTCAGTCATTCACAACAACTTGACGCAATTCGCCGCTCAATTTTATTTGAATTTTTTTTTTCCTTGCCAGGAAGAACGGAATCTTTTTTTCTCCCCCCTCGTCATTCTGTTGGCAGCGAGGACGGTTTTTCTTTTTTCTTTTTTTCTTTCTTTTTTTCTTTCTTTTTTTTTTTCTGGCCTCCGCCGCTGGCGAGCCCAAATGATGGATGGATGGATTGATTGATTGGTCGGGCCACTCGGCGTGTGCCAAAGTAAGCTTGCAGGTTATTTTATTTTATTTTATTATTTTTAAAAAAAATTTTTTTTTTAAAAAAAAAAACACAATGAACATGCTTTGCTGCATCGGGAGGGGGGGGCCATGCAAGTGCCGGCCCAATGCAGCCTTCGGTCGGGTCGACATGCGCCTTTGCTTTGCTTGCTTTCGTGGCAGGCTGTGAGCTTGCCCTGCTGGCTCCCTTTGGGTGCTGCTGCGAGGTTCCTCGTTCTGTTCTGGCGGCGAATGGTGTGACCGGGCTCATCTCTCTCTCTCTCCCTTTGCTCTTCCTGGTGGGCTCTCGCGATGCGCCAGCGGGTCATCCGATGGACCGGTGGAGAGGGAGAGACAAGGGAGATACATAGAGATAGAGAGAGAGAGAGAGAGAGAGTCTTGCGAGGTGCACAATCTATATGCCGGACACGTTGGCAGGTGGTGCGTCTTTGTTTGTGGTGCATATCTCTCAAGGCCCAAGCTGTTGGTGTTTGTGTGTTTTGTTGCCTTGCCATTGGCTTTCTTTTTTTCTTTTTTTCTTTCTTTCTTTCTTTCTTTCTTTCTTTCTTTCTTTTTTTTTTAAAAAATTCTATTATAATTTTTTTTCCCAGTTACTTCTTTTGGTTTCCTTCTTTTCCCTGCTCGACGAGAGCATTATTCATTACATTGGGCTGCCACCGGCTCCCCCCGTACGACAGGACAGGACACGACATGACATGACATGACAGGACAGACAGACAGACCGAACTGAACTGAACTGAACTGAACTGAACTGAACTGGACTGGACTGGACAGGCTCCGTGTGTGGAAAAGACAGCCCCCCCCCCCCCCCCCTTCCCCCCCTTTTTCTCTCTTCTCTCTTCTCTCCTCCACGCTCCCGGATTTCCAAAGTTGCATATGCTCTGCCCCCCCCCCCCCCCTGCCCGCCCCGACATAACTACCACTGGTCCACCCTGCCCACTCCCGAACATTTTCGATTTGATCTGCTCCGACCCCAATCTTTCGGATCTGCTCCGGCTTCTCCTCCCAACTCTCCCACTCTTACTCTGGTGCAACGACGGCGAGAGAAACGCCTCCCACGCTTTTTGGGCCGATTAGGTGCAGAGAGTCGCACGTATACCGTATTCAAGGTTGCCGGTAAAAAAAAAAAAAAAACCCAAATCCCGGAGCGTGAAACGGCCATATTGTGAAGAGGCCGATAGAGAAAACAGGGATTGAGAGTGGCTGGGTTGACTTTGACGCCTTTGCCTACCTCAAAAGCCGCCGAACATCGGTCCAGCTTTGATCGGTCATGCTGGGATAGAATCTCGGCCAACCCGTTTGAAATTGTATACTTTTTAATTCTCATCATCATCTTTTTCTTCTTCTTCTTTTTTTTCTTTTCTTTTCTTTTTCTTTTTTTAATTTTTTTTTTCACAATTGTCACCATTGAATGCTCTCTGCCCATTTTGTGGACCATACATACATACCATGGAGCTTTGCTTGCCTATCGAGGATGCAGGGGCCTTGGATGACGCCCATCTCTTAAAGGGATGCTGCTTGGAGGCGGAGAGGTCAGACAGCGTCTGGCTGCGGCTCGAGGGCCTGTTCATGGCCCTGCCCGAGGCGAATCGTCGGCAGTTGAGGTCGCTCATCGACGAGATCAGGACCTCGAGCTTGATTTTACGAGAGCTGGCCGACCTTTCCCAAGTCCACCATGACCGCGTGCCGCTGGTGCTGGACCCTCTCAACACCATCTTGCCGTGCTTGTCCCGGTCCCTGAGGGACATCACGACTCACTATGAGGACCGGAAACTGACCAAAGTGAACCGGTGGCGCACCATGTTTCACGAAATGACCAACGAAGCTGGTGGCCTCCAGCTGCCGCAACGGTTCGTCGTGTATAACCACTATCTCACTGCCATCCGGGACTTGCTATCCAGGTAGTATTTATTATTGATAGGCTGTCATCTATCCCGTCTTCGGTCCAAAATCACTGACCTGCATGACAAGATCCCCCAATTTTGACCTGAGCATGATGGAAACTTTCCGTCTGCAGATTATGAATTTGCGAGAAGCGAGAGGAATTCGTATGTCAAAAGTGACCATTGTCATAAGAAGCCGCCCCCCCAGGGGGGGGGGGGGGAAGGTGAAAGTGGTCACAAACTAACAAGAGAGGACAGCTCCGCCTCAGATACAAGCTGGTCCTTTGATAATCCGCTACGGGACCATACCTCTCGCAGACATGGATCCCGTAAGGTGTGGCCTCGTTCTTCTAGGTTGGCATATTCGCTCACAATGTCTTCTTAATGCAGTCCATACATTGGGCCGAGCAGATATTTTCTCTGCCCTTGCCGTCTCGATCAGCCCTCAAGGGCGGGCTCCCGTAAGCTGTTTAGAATCCAACGTAGCCTTTGCGTAAAGAACCAACTCACTCACTCGCTCGCTCGGGCTCACTCATCGGGATCATGACAGATCCGAGTCGTTTGGGCCACACCGACCCTGGGGCCACCTCAGCATCCCCAACAATTCAAAGGTCTTGTTCCGACGGTATGTTGCTTTTACCTGCCTGGCGACCATGGCAAAAAAAAAAAAAAAAAAAAAAAAAAACCCCGTTGCTAAACTGTGATGGATTGTAGGCCCGTTGACGATGACAAGATTTCCCTCATCGCCTACTCCGATGGGCGAGATGGCTCGCCGTATCTCCTCCTTCGAACATTCTACATGGGCGGGCCGTGGTTCTCACTGCGCGGCGTCCACGAGCTGTGCATCCAGCGCGAGAACGACTCGATACAGTTCAAGAGATGGAGCCGTTCTGAAAACTGCTCCAAACTCTGGGCATTGTTGCGCTTCCAGACCTGGGAAGGTAAGTTTTGTCTTTTGTGCCACGCGTCAAAATATTTGTTGTCGAGGCTTTCCCTGCCGCAACGACTGACTATCGGCATCAATTTCGTTTGCTAACCGTTGCATTACATTGCCTGCCTCTTTTTTTTTTTTTTTCCCCCCCAAGAACTCATTCTCATGTACTGCACATTCCTGGCTCTCAAGTCTCGCAACACCTTGACTGTCCAGCTGGGAACCAAGGAATACGCCCTCAAGGGCGAACGGAAACTCTTTCAAGCGTGAGCCATCCGAATCCCAAAATGGAGCAAGCAAGTGCCGGCTTTTTCTTGGGGGAGGGGGGGACGCCTTTTCTAATGCACTGGCAGATGCATTTTAGATGACGGCTTCAAGCATTCGCTCGCCGTCTATGAAGATCGGCACACAGGCGGCCGCCGCATCCACGTCGCGGTTTGGGAGGGACAGCTGCGTCAGTGTCCCGTCTGGACTGCCTTTGGTCAGTTGCTTTACTATTTATTTGCCCAGAGCCTCCTCTCTCTGCAAGCAAATCCGACGAGGGGGGGAACAAAAAAAAAAGGGGGGGGGGGGTTTGAAAAAGGCTAACCGATGCTGTAGTCACTCATCAATCCGCATCCCCGACCTGGCTCAGGCGAGTCGGTCGTAAAAGAATCCGCCTGGCCGACATTCAGCTGTACGTCTTCTGTCAACAGTACCGGCAGCAGACGCAGCGAAAAGGCTCGGGGGGCTCATTCGAGATTCAGTTTTATAACGAAGAAGGCAAGCTTTCTCTCTTTCTCTTTCTCTTTCTC
Organism: Trichoderma cornu-damae; assembly: GCA_020631695.1. NCBI lineage: Eukaryota > Fungi > Ascomycota > Sordariomycetes > Hypocreales > Hypocreaceae > Trichoderma > Trichoderma cornu-damae. Next base: position 4,142,868 of record CM036090.1, on the reverse strand, counting down.
TCTCTCTCTCTCTCTCTCTCTCTCTTTCTCTTTCCCCTTCTCCTTCTCTCTCTCTTGGTCTTGTCCCCCCGGGTGCTAATCAAAGTCTCTCTTCCCGTAGACGCGCAAATCTTCAAAGATTTGTTTTACGTCCCGACCAAGCCGAATACGTCCCGGCCCATCACGCCCAGACCAATTACGCCGAGGCCAATTGCATCTCGACCGACAACCCCGAGAGCTTGATATCGAACTTTTCTCTCTTCTCTCTTCTTTGTTCCCTCTTTCTTCCCTCTCTCTTTTCTTTTCTTTTCTTTTTTTTTTTTTTTTTTTTTCATTGACTTCACTTTTATACCCGCTCAACTATCTGCGACGCAATTTAACGACATGAAGCGATTATTGATGCTCAGCATTTTCCTCTGTTGCACGGCGCACGGCGTTTTGGGAAGACGTATCGACAACAGACACTCTTACAAAAAAAAAAACAAGCCTTGTACAAGAGTGTCATCTGAAGCAATCTTGTTTTAGGTGGAATGATGATGTTCAGTTTTTTTCTTCTTCCTTCTTCTTTTAAAAAGTAGTTTTTATGGGGGTTTTTTTTTTTCCAACACGCTAAATTGAACTTCATTTTGAATTTGATCCCGTGTCGAGGGTTGGCATTGATGTTTGTAATTCCTCGCTTTAAATACAACTATTGCTAGGGCATAATACGTCATACTTTTTTTTCTTCTTCTTTTCCCTCTCTCTCTCTCTCTCTCTCTCTCTTTTTTTGGGTCCCTCACGCCCCCCCTTTTTTTTTTTTTTAATTGCTATTCATTAAAGTAATGATGAGTATCCATCAACAGACATCAAGTTTCTAAGTCTTGACATCGGGCTCGTCACGGCCGATGTGCTCCTTGAACTTCAACAACTCCGTGGCAAACTTGACTTCGTCCTTTAGGAAATCTTGGGCATCAAGGTCGTACTTGGATGGGTCGCTAGTATGCTGCTCAATGTACAGACGGATGGTGGCGCCGGAGGAGCCGGTGCCGGAGAGGCGGACGACGATCCGGCTGCCGGAAGAGAAGCCGGCGTACAGGCCCTGGTTGGACGATACTGATCCGTCGAGGTCGGTGTAGGAGAAGTTGCCGGCCTTGGTGACGGTGCGCTCTGTCGAAAAACCAGGGTTAGCGGACGCTGCTGCCATTGCCATTGCCATTGTTTTTTTTTTTTTTTTTGAAACAAGGTTGCTTACCGCCAATCTTGCTGCCCACAAAGTCGGGGTTGGCAACCAAAGCCTCGAGCTCGCCGACGACCTTGTTGGCGCCTTCAGAGTCGACGTCCTCGTAGTCGTACCTGGTGAAGAAGGTGCGCCCGTACTGGGTCCAGAAGTCCTTTTGGATCTGGCTGATGGATGGAGTCACGCCGGGGTTCTGGACGCCGAGGGCGGCGATGATGTTGAGCCAGGCGACAATGGCCCACAGGCCGTCCTTCTCGCGGATGTGGTCGCTGCCGGTGCCGAAACTCTCCTCGCCGCAGATGGACAGCTTCTTGGCGTCGAAGAGGGCGCAGAAGAACTTCCAGCCCGTGGGGACCTCGTAGCTGGTGAGGCCCTGCGCCTTGGCGACGAGGTCGACGGCGCCGCTGGTGGGCATGGACCGAGCGAGGCCGTTGACGCCGTTCTTCTGGAAGTAGGGGATGAGCTTGGCGTGATGGGCGATGATGGCGAGGGAATCTCCAGGGGAGACAAAGGCGTTGGCACCATAAATCATGTTCCGGTCGCCGTCGCCGTCGGAGGCCGCGCCAAAGGGGATTTCGTCCTTGTCCACGGCCTCGACCAGGGAGTGGGCGTAGGTGAGGTTGGGGTCGGGGTGTCCGCCGTTGAAGTCGGGGCTGGGTTCGCAGTTCTGGGTGGCGCCGGAGAGCCCGAGCTCCTTTTCGAAGATTGCCTTGCCGTAGGGGCCGGTGACGCCGTGAAGGCCATCGAACAGGACCTTGAAGTCGGGGTGGGAGGAGAAGAACTTTTTGATGGTGTCAAAGTCGAAGATATCCTTGAGCATGGCGACGTAGTCGGCCGTGCTGTCGATGATCTCAACCTCGAGGGAGCCGTAGGTCTTGGTGCCAAGGGTGGAGATGTCGATGTCGGGGATGGAGGCGAGCTTATACGACGTCAGGGTCTTGGACGTCTCGTAGATCTTGTTGGTGACGGACTCGGGGGCGGGGCCGCCGTTGGCCAAGTTGTACTTGATGCCGAAGTCATTCTTGGGGCCTTGATGGAGCAGCGGCATCGTCAGCGAGCGCCTCTCTCCCCATCCCGGCGTGGCGTGGCGTGGCGAGGCCGAGGGAACGAGGGGACGAGGAAACTTACCGCCCGGGTTGTGGCTCGCGGTGAGCAGGATGCCGCCGGTGGCCTTGCGGAGGCGGATGACGTGGCTGGCGGCGGGCGTGGAGAGGATTCCATGCTGGCCGATCAGGAGCTTCTTGACGCCGTACGCGGCGCCGATCTTGGCAATCAGCTGGATGACCTCGGGGTTCCAGAAGCGGCCGTCGCCGCCGATGACGAGGAAGGCGCCTAGACAGAAGAAGACGGGGAGCGTGAGTTTAGCCAGAGCTCGCCTTCACGGCAGGGCGGGTGTGCACGGCTCGTACCCTCAGCGCCCTCGGGGATGGACAGGAGAATGCTGGCAACAAAGGACTCGCTGTAGTGCGGCTTCTGGAAAACGACGACCTTTTTTCGGAGACCGGAACTAGAGGCGTTGCAGAAAAAAGGGCCAATGTCAGCAGCGCGAGCTCTTTGATGAGAGAAGATTTTTTTTTCTTTTTTTCTTTTTGGCGCGAAAGAGAGAGAGAAGAGAGAGAGAAGAGAGAGAGGGAGAGAAGAGAGGGAGAGAGAGGGAGAGAAGAGAGAGAGGGAGAGAGAGAGAGAAGGTTATGGCGGGGCAAAAAAAGCTGTGACGTACGTTCCGGGTTTCTGATCCTGGAAGGACTCGAACTCGACAGTCTTGACGCTCATGGCGGCGGCACAAACTCGGATTCGCGGGAAGTAACAGAGGGCAAAGACGGGAAAAGAGGGTGGTTTTTCTTTTTTTTTTTGCTATTGTTTTTTTGGCCAAACGAAATGTCCCTAAAGAAGCAGAAGAGAGGCGGGAAAAAAAACAATCAATGAATAAATAAAAGGGGAAGCCAAAGCTTTTTAAGGGGCGATGAGGGGAAGCTTCAGGGGGAGCCAGCCGATGGTGGGGGAAAGAGGGGAGAGAGAGGAGAGAGGAGAGAGGAAGAGAGGAAGAGAGGAAGAGAGGAAGAGAGGAAGAGAGGAAGAGGGGAGAGAGAGGAGAGAGAGGGGCAGAAAAATATTGATTGATTGGGCACAGAGTCGCATTGCAAAGTCCAGACGGCTGCAGAAATGGCGAGATTCGCTTCTGCTTCATACCGAGAAACACGTTGTAGAAGCGGGAAATGGATGACTTTTTTTTTTTTTTTTTTTTTTTTTTTTTTCTCTCTCTCTCTCTGTTCTTGCGGGCATAAAAAAAAAACCTGATGGACAAGGAGCAGTTACGGAGCTTCCGACTGCTGCTGCTGGCGGGAGAAATTCCTAGATGCTATTCGATTCGCGCGTGTATGGATAAGGTAGAATATAATACTTACTATCCATCTCTATATTATTTATTCCATGTAACGTCGAGGAATGTTGGAAAGAAATTGTAGACGCTCTGGTTTTTTTTTTTTAAAAAAAATATATATATATATTATTTTTTTATTCGCTCTCCTCTCTCTTTTATTTTCTGCATCTTCTTTTCTGACGGCCAGATGCGGGACATTGGGCAGCAGAAGCCTTTTGTTGGGGGGGGGGCATTTCGATAAAAAAAAATACCTGCCACTCCGTACATACAATGTACACGTCTCTTGGCTTTATTTGAGCGGTCAGCGCCGCGGTCATCGTTGGCAACAAGATGAAATTCATCTGTATCCCCCCTTTTTTTTTTGCCTGTGCCGAAGAAGGGCGATGCCGGGCTTTGGGTCTGTATAGTAAGTATTCCATTTTCCATCTGTCGGTGAATTTGGAGGCGCTGGATCAGATGGTACCATGTATGTATATATATATATATATATAAAAGGTATATACATATACAATTGGACTTTATTTTGTTCAAACAATAACATCAAAATAAAATGCAGCAAAACAAAATGAAAAATGAAAAATTAAACCCATGATTCATTGGGTCATGGTAGACTGAGCAAAAGGTTGTTTTTTCGAGCAACGTTTTGTATTACCAGGAGGGGAAAATAACATAACCAAAAGGCACAACCGGATGATGATCCATTGTTCTACCGACGTTTCAGCCTTGCGACTTTGGGCTGAGGCTGATTTTTTTTTTTTTTTTTTTTTTTTTTAGCATCATCCTTCTGATGACGCAAAAGAGGGTGTTGCTGTTGATCGAGGTTTTGGCATGCCAAGATGTTTTTTTTTTTTTTTTTTTTGATTTTTTTTTTTTAATTTTTGTTCTCGATAGTTTCATTGTCATCTACCATGTACATAAGGCTAGATTAGTTCGATAAGCTTGGTTTATCTATTCGTACTACATACGTACTACCTGTACTACTATGTACCTCTGTACCTTTACGACTAGTACTATACGAGTTAGTAGTACCTATAATAAGGTACTACACACTACTACTACTACTAGGTAGGTTAGTACCTACTAGTACTAATAGTACCTAGTGCCTTGTTTTTAAAAGTTGAAAAAAAAAAGAAGAAAAGAAAAGAAACTCGAAGACAATATAAATGTATGTAAATAGGAAGCTCTACAATCATGGCTTTACAACACTATAAAATGCTATAATTGAATATATATATATATATATATATATAAAGTAGAAGAAGAAGAGAAAAGAGAGAGACACGCAAGAAATGAACAATAAGAATCGGTGTGCGTTTTCGGGGTGTGGCTCGGCTGCAGAGTTATGTAGCACTGCGTCCAGCCGCAGTTGATGGCTTGACAGGGGGTTGTTTGTTGGGCGAGGACGGAGCACGAGGTAAAAAGGATACAGTAGGCTGGAGTTAATATACAGTTAGAGCAGTCAGTCAGTATTGGGGCTTTTCTTCTTCTTCTTCTTCTTCTTCTTCTTCTTCTTCTTTCATCGGCGGGACAAAGATGGATGGGCAGAGCAGGACGACGGGGGAGAATCAAAAAGTAGAGGCGCGTCCGAGTTTGTAGTTCTTGTCCTCCAACAGAAGAGAGAGAGAGAGAGAGAGCTGGGCTGTAATTATGTGTGTGTGTATACGTACGGAGCTTCAAGAGGACGAGGATTCCCTCTCGTCTTCGCCCTTTTCCGCCTGGAAAGCCTCATGCCAAATGCACATCCAGCAAATGATGCAAGTACACACACACAACACACACCCGCCGCATCCTCCCAATATTTTTTTATAATTTCTTTTCTTTTTTTCAGCTCCTCCAACCCACGGGATCCACCGCCGCGAATGAGAGAAACTTGCTCTCTCTCCCCCTCCCCCCGGTCCGGGGCTGAAGCCCGACTAGCGGGCCTTTTAAGCATAGTTTTTGTTTTGTTTTGCTTTGCCGCCCTCGGGCTTAAAAAAAAAAAAAAACTTGTGGCTCGACCTGGGCCTGGCTTTGGAGAGGGGGGGGGGGGGGGCCTTGGACAATGTGCGTTGCGCTGCGTTGCGTTGGATGGGCTGGCCTTCTCTTTGGCAGTTGCATGGAATATGTACGTACGGCTGTTTTGATGCTGCCAATGGCTGGAACCAGAAACGGGGCAGATGGGCGTGCGCGCGCTGTAGGAGCCGCGCATTGGGGGGGGGGGGGAGGTGGCAGAAGGGAATTCGTTCTTGTCCTCCCCTCCCCTCCTCTCTTCCCCTTCTTTCTTCCTCTTTTTCTTTTCTTTCTTCCTGCTTGGGACCATCATCGGGTCAAGCAAGGAAGAGGGATCTGGCAGTTGTTGTGGTTGATCCTCCGTTCTCGGTCCTTCTGTTGTCACCACCACCACCACCACCACCACCACCACCACGACGCCTGTTGAGCTGAGCCGAGCCGCTGGATCTGATCTCGCTCGCATTCTTGGGCTTCTCTCCTTGTCGTTTCATTTTTTTTATTTTTTTTTTATTTTTTCAACCTGCGGATATGGGACCGGCCTGAATAGATAGAACCTGGTCTTTTCCTGAATTCCCACCTCTTCAAATCCTGGCACTTACACGCAACCCCCCCCCCCCGCCGTGCCTCAGCAATGCATCACAGCCCGGCAGCAACTCTCCTCCTCGTCCTCGGAGCCGTTGCTCCCAGTGCTCGGGCCGCCAGTGGCAACTACAAGCCCGTCCCCAGATCCGGCCTCCAAGAATCGTGGGCCGAGCCCGCCAAGGAGACGGTCACCGCGGCGGGCCATGGAAACGAGCAGCAACAGCTCGCCCTGGGATGGTCTCCGAGGCCGACCCAGGCCCCTAAGCCCTTGTTGGGCAGGATGATGGTGCCGCGAGCAGACGACTTTACGCTGGGGCCGCAGACGTGCGGGTTTGTTCCCGGGACTACTGGAAGTGAGGCTTCTTTTCCCTCCTTCTTCTCCTCCTCCTCCTTCTTCTTCTTCTACTTTGTCTTGGTCTTTTTTTTTTTTTTTTTTTTTTTTGTGTTTCGAGGCCGAATCCGTGGCACGCGACTGATTGCTGTGCGTTGACAGACTCGTTCACTTGCATCTCGTCCGGGTATACCTGCACGCCTCAGAACGGCTTTGTGGGATGCTGCGAACCCAACAGCTCTTGCAGCCTCATCAAGACGTCGTGCATCGACTTAAAGGCGTCTGCCAGTGGTGCTTGCGACCTCCCTTCCGACTACCACACCCTCTGCTGGTAAAGAGCCTTCCTTTCCTTTTTTTTTTCTTTTTCTTTTTCTTCTTCTCTCCCTCTCGTCTTGTTACCCTCATCGAATCCCCTCACTTACACATCTTCCTCTTCTTCTGCAAAAGCGGCACTTCATCTCTCCCTGCCTGCTACACCTGGGTCATCTCCACGTCCGCCTCGACAGACCAGTCGGCCAGTCTCTATTCCATCTTCGACTGCTCCCCCCGGGCCGGCAGAGGCACCCTCTTGACCGTCGATCCGGGCTGGTCCTTGACACACAGCTTCGGTCCCACGACGACCACGACGACCACGACCACCTCCTCGACCGAATCCCCGTCTACCACGTCGACTTCTACGGCCCCGACTCCCGAGCCTACCAACAAGGGCAGCAGCACTCCCGTGGGCGCCATCGCCGGCGGCACCGTCGGAGGCGTCGCCGCCCTCGGCCTCGTCGGCCTGGCCGCCTTCCTCTTCATCCGCCATCGCCATCCTCGCAATGCCCCCCCGGACGCGACCCTGGGCCAGCCTCCTCAAAACCCTCCCGCCGGCGCTGTTTACCCCTCGGGCGTGCCGGCTGGATATCAGGCCGGATATGCGCCCGTGCCGATGCAGTCTCCGCAGCAGGGCTACGGGCCTCACATGGGCCAGTACGGCCAGCAGGGCGTCGCGTATCCGCAGCAGTACCCGGCGCAGCAGCCGTTCCAGGGCCAGTATCCTCCTCAGCAGCAGTATAATTACCCGGTGCAGGCGGCAAGCACGTCTCCGGTGTATACTACAACTCCTTCTCCCGGTGCTTTCAAGGAGGGCGAGACGTCTCCTCAGCAGCAGACGCCTCCGAGCGAGCTGCCTACGGTGAGCCCTCTTGGCGCGGAGACAAACAGAGCGGAGCTGGGTAATAATTAAAGGCGGACGCGCGCAGATTGGGCACGTGGTCTCGGGCTGCAAAGAGAGAGGGAGAGAGATATGTGTGTGTATGTGTGTGTATGTGTGTGTATGTGTGTTTAGCATAGGTTGGAAATCAGCAAGCCAGAGTACACCTTTTATGTATATAATATATATCTTTTGAATCAACAAGCCTTGAGATGGAATCATGAACTGGCTCAGAAAACACAATGAGGAATAACCACTTTCTGCGAGGGGCTTTTTTTTTTTTCTTTTTCTTTTTCTTCATCTTTTTCTTCTTCTTTTGCTTACTGTTGTTCTTTTTAACGCACAGGGTATTGACAATATCGATGAAATCATTTCTTGCACATTGATTTTGATGCTTGCTGTAACAAAAAAAAAGAAAAGAAAAAAGAAAAAAAAAACTGTAAATCATCCTCTATGGAATTCGGGATAACGCGCGCTGCGGTTTTTCAGCTTACGAGTCATTTGGTGACCTCGTCCCAAAACCGCGCCCAGTCGACAACGGTATTGGTCAAACGAGCCTCCTCGGCGGCAAAGACCATGGCGTGGCTGCGAACCACTTCCTCGAGCGTGCAGCCGACGAACTCGTTCTGGGCCTTTTCGGCCTCCCACCCGTGGTTCTTGACCCGGTCGCAGGCCAGGACAAACTGCCTCGCGAGGCCCAGGTCGCCGCCGCCGTGGCCCTTGTGCTCCAGGTGGGGCGTGTAGACGGTCGTCTTCTTGGTGTCGAAGTCTTGCACGACAATCTTTTCGGAATCGGTGTAAATCTCGCCGTGCTCGCCGTAAAAGTATGAAAAGCGATGGCACTGCTTCTTGGTCTGGGCCGTCATTTGGATGGTGACGCGCTTGGCCGGCTTGACGGACTCGGGCCATGAGATGGTCACAAACTGCTCGTCGCATACGTCGTTGTCCGACTCGAAGACGCATCGCCCAAACCAATTGCGCGAGCTGACTTCGGCCGCTGGCGTCGACTCGTCGTAGTCTTGTTCCAAGACTTTGGCCATTGCCTTTTGGCGCTCCTCGATGGTTGGGTACTCTTCGATGTCGTGCACGACGGTGGTGACCGGCCACTCGGTGTTGCCGGTCCCGACCCCCTCGCAATTGGCACTCAGATAGACGTTCTTGGCGGAATACTTGCAGCCAGAGTCGCCCAGCGGACAGGCCATGCAGTTTGTGGCAGATCCGGCGGCGGCGGGCTTCCGGCTCCTTTTGAAGTACTGCAGGCCTCCAGAGGACGAGACAAAATCCGGCAGATGAGCTTCACCCTCCCCGGCCTTCTCCGGAGAGCAGAGCAGCCACATGATCAGGTCGACATCGTGACAGCACTTGGCCAGCAGCGACGGCGCCGACGTCTTGGTGTTTCTCCAGTTGCCTCGCACGTACGAGTGCGCAAAGTGCCACCAGCCGACCGGTTCCGTGTGGACGACGCTGTTGATGTCGCCAATGACGCCGTCTTCAACCAGCAGCTTCCTCAGCATCATGTTGTGGGGGCTGTATCTCAGAACGTGGCCGATGGAAAAGATGTTGGACTTTAGCTGCGGCTTTAGGGACTTGTATATATCGAGGCAGGCCTCCAGCGACGGCGCGAGAGGCTTCTCGCACATGATGTGGAGGCCCAACGGTGCCAGGCCGACGACGACCTCTCTGTGCATCCGGTCTTGGACGCAGACAAAGGCTCCGTCGACGCCCTTGGCAACATTGCCCTCGCCACTGGCCACTCGCCGGCGCCGGTCTTGTTCGTACCGGACAAAGTCGCGCCAGTCCGAGAACATCTGGCCCTCGCCCGGGCCGCCGCTGCCCCAGATGTGGTGTTCGCCCAGCGTCTCCCGCCGATACTTGTCCGGATCCGCCACGGCCGCCACCACGCCGTTGCTGACAAGATCGATGCCCCGGGCGTAGCCGATGCCCCGGGCGCCGGCGCCGATGATGATGAAGCGAGGAGGATCGCCCGACATTTCGGGCTTGGGAAGAGGATTGACATGAAGGTCGCCGGAGCCGTCGGCGCCGCTGGAGACCTTGAGCGAGGCCATTGCGATGACGAACTTTTGGAGGCCGTTCAGCTCTGCTATGACGTCCGGGAGTTAGTCTGACCGATGCGGGAGAGATGTGGTCTCCCCACCGTATAAATAGTTAGCAGACGGCGAGGTGAGATGAGATGAGACGAGAAGAACATCACATCTTCTCGTCATAAATTTGGCCATCGCCAAAGCCGCCAGCCCAGGGGACGCCGCTGCCAAACGGCCCAGCCCGGCCGCCCAATCAGCTTCGAGCCAATACAAAACAGTGGCTGAACGAAGATAACGCGCAACGGTTCCAGTGCTAGCGATGAGGGGGTGAGGCGTGATGACGCTGCTGCTTCGATCGAGGCTTTCCGAGGGGGGGGCAAATATGGGGCCAGTTTTGGGCTTTTTGAGCGGGGGAGGGGCAGAGCTTCAACAGAGGGAGGGGGGGGGGCTTTAGCCGGGGGCTCTGCGACTACGTACTAGAAATGGCCTACTAGAAGCGCTGAAGGAGTGCTGTAATTTAGGCGTTGCTGGTGCTGGGGCACCTAAAACAGAGTCGAGCGGCAAACATACTCTGTGCAAACACCGTACAAACGGAGTATATTATATACATAATAAATTTCTGGATTTTAAATTGAAAGATTAAAAGGGAACATCTAACAATAAAAAATAATAAATTAAGGGAATTTTTTTTGGCTTAGGACATTTATAAGAATATTTACTTTACAAAAAGCAAAAATAAAAATAAAAAAACGGTGCTCTGGTGTAACAGGTTGGAAAGGGTGCCAACTGCGCCAATAGATCAAAAAGATCCGTCAATGCTAGCAACCTATGCTAGCACTACCCGTTACAATTTATAAGGCTTTCTTGCCTACCTTACAGGCCCTTTAGGGGCCCTCTTGGCTCTATAGACAACATGTCGTTCCTCTGACTCTGTTATGTACATCTGGAGGCGCTGGCGAATACCCTCTTTCAACTCTCGTTCATATCTCCTCCATCCAACACTCGCCAATTGCATCTTTGTGTGGCTGCATCCGGTCGCGTTAGAAAATGCCGGCATCCGAGTCGAGTGATGCCTCGGCCTTGGGCGATGCCCTGGTCTGGATCGACTGCGAGGTGCGAAACAAGACTGCCAACATGCTCGGCGAAAGCTTGCGAGCCAGTATGCTGAAAGATTCCACCCTTTGCCTCAGATGACGGGCTTGAGCCCCGACACGGAAGAGATTCTCGAAATCTACTGCGTCCTGACGACGGCAAGCCTCGACATCATCGACCCCGAGGGCTTCCACGCCGTCGTTCATTGGCCGGCCGACCGCCTGGACCAGATGGACGAGTGGTGCACAATCACCCACGGCAAGTCCGGCCTGACTGCTGCCGTCCTGGCTTCCGACACGACTCCGGCCCAGGCGGCCGAGGGCCTCTACCGCTACATCACGAGATTCATCCCCAAGCCGCGCACGGCGTTGCTGGCCGGCAACAGCGTGCACGCCGACAGAGCCTTTCTGCGAAAGGAGCCCTACGGCAGAGTCGTGGAGCACCTGCACTATCGCATCCTCGACGTCAGCGCCATAAAGGAGGCCGCTCGACGGTGGAGCCCGCCGCAGCTCCTTTCGCAGGCGCCGCCCAAGAAGGGGAGCCACAAGGCCCGGGACGACATTCTGGAGAGCATCGAGGAGGCCAGGTTTTACAAGGAGGCCATATTCGGGGCGTCTGGCGGCACGCGGAGGTGAGGCCCGGCCCTCGGGAGTAATGGTGGCCTTGCCAATCCGGTAGATTAGTTTAGTCTCCTGGACAGGGCCAAATGATGGCGTCGTGTACAGACGGAGTGGTCCCATCTCAACATCAGCATCAATTCATTCTCCATGAATGAATGTGGCCATGGCGAAGCAAGGCGAGGCAAAGGCAAGGCAAGGCAAAGCAAAAGGCCCCCTCATGGATGTCCCCTAAATACACACGTAAATTCGCACACGGGATCGTGAAGAGTAAAAAGTTTCTCCCGCTTCGTTGGTGCCAAAAGGAGAGCCTCATCCCTGACGCGCAATTCATTAGACAGCCGGAATCGGGTATTTAAGATGTACACAAATTGCCAAACTCATCATGTGCCACCGCCGCAGCTTCTCCAGAGAACAAAAACCAAATACAACAAACAACAACGTTTATCAGTTTTACGCATATTCCACCGAGTCCAGTCCTCTGTCCAGCTACCAAAAACATAAAAAACAAATAAATAAATAAATAAAACAAAGAAACAAAATGAAAAGAAAAGCCCCTCACAGGTTGCAAAATGGAAGTTTCCTATGGAGACCGCGCCTCAGCAGCCCGAAGTTCTCATCGTCCGCCTCCTTGATCTCGCCCTTTCGGAGCAAGAAATCCAGCATGACAAGTCCGCAGTTGGGCTTCCACTCTGCATTCTTCAAGTCCCTCTTCACCTCCTCCACGGGCTTCAGCACAAACCCATCAATCGACTCCGGTTCCTGAGGATGTGGCACAAAATCGGGGTCAACCTCCAGGTCAAACGTGTATCGGATACCGGGCTCGACGTGGCCCTCTTCGCTGCCGGCGACATGGTCTTTCTGGTCATAGAATGAAATCTGGGACTCGGCAGTCACCTTGCCGACGTGGACATGGTTCCAAGTCACCATTTTCGTGGGGATATCAACCGCAAGCCCTGCTTCTTCCATGGCTTCCCGCTTCAGCGTCATCAGAGGGTCCATCTTGTCCGCTGGGTCCATCGCTCCGGCAACAAGCTGGTCGAGCTTCCCGGCATACGTGACGTTTTGGGAGCGCCTCGAAACCCACACATGGATCCCGCCGCTCCTCACGGTGAACATGTTCATGTGGACGCCTGTCGTGACGATGCCAAAGATCCCTCTGGCCGGCGAAGCAATCACCAGGCCGGCCAGCTTGGCGTCGAGGCCACGGATGGGGTGAAAGTCTGACCTCTTTTTGAGCCATTTCCTAAAGCAGCCGTTGAAGTTGTCGGCGTTTTTCTCGCAGAGTGACGTGAATTCGCGGCGGCATATCTCGACGACATCGTCGCCCGGCCGGATGACTGGGTCTAGATGTATCCTGCGCTCAGAGTTGGAAATGCTGAAGCTCGTGTTCTCCCACCGCATCTCGGCCACATGCTCCGGGAGCATATAACCAACCGGGACCGAATTATCTAAAACGACGAATTCCCACATGGCGGCGCCTTTTCTCTCCTCGAACTTGTTGCATCGACAAACAACATCGTAGAAGGAGCCCATGTCGTTTGGGCCAGCAGGAGCAATGATCCACGTGTGGATAGAGCTGGCGTCCGCTGCAAGTGCTGATGTGGATGCTCCAGGGCCGCTCGCTGGCAGGGAGAGAGATGCCATGCCGGATTCTCCTTTTTTCGCGAAAAGGGGAGGCGGAGGAGGGGGGGGGGGGGAGGCCCTCAGATATGGGCGCAAAGCCGGACGGTGATTCAGAGAGGCCTATGGCCTGGGATGGCCTGAGACCCTTCGAGCACGGAGTGGCTCGTGCCGGCTGCAGTTGTTCGCAACGGATCCCGATAGGCCGGCAAAACGGTTCGGGAGGATGCGAGGGCAAGGAGGAACGGAAGAAGGGATGTCCTGACAAACTAGGTCGGCCGCTCAGCAAACAAAGAGTCGATCCGAGATACAGGAATTGGGCATCCGATTCCGTTGGCCAAGGCGTCAAAAGACATGGGATGCCGCTCCAATATTATATTCGACGGAGATGAAGCACATACACAGACATCACGTCACTTGATCCGAGGATAGAGACCTGAATATATGTAACACTTACAGAGCTGCGACCCGACTGTGTGTTACCCATGCAGGAACAGAGTTTGTTAGCATACTTCCGACAAAGGCGACTCGGCAATGTGCAGTGGTCAAAAACACCACACGTTTTCGTGACATGGAAGTCCTACCGACGCCCCGGGAGTGGTAGAGCTCCCGGTCTGGGACGGCTGCGTGCTGCAGCTGCCCGAGCATTGCTGAAGGTGGCATCTGTCATCGCGCAGCGGTCCTGACTTTGAGATTGCAGGATGACATCTCAGGGCTCTTCCCGCCTCCCTTATCCACGTCCATGTCCACATCCACATCCGCATCTATCCCGATGGCCGTACCGCGCAGGTCCACTTTGTATTAGCATATGCGGTTACCCATTGACCGCTGTGCTGATCCAGGGGCTAGCTGGGAAGTGAAGCAAGAAAAAAAATTAATTTTTTTTAACCAAATAGAAATAGAAATAAAAATAAAAATAAAAATAAAAATAAAAGAGGGAGAAGCGGGAGGATGGCGAAGTGCCGTCTGTTTTGCTCAAGGAAGAGTTGCCACCAGCAAACTAAACCCGACGGGTTTGGTTTGCTGTCCAACGGCTCCCCTCCATCCGAGTAACCAAGTTATGAGACGCTCACTACCCTAGCCCATGGGCTCGGGATGCTCTCGCAATGTTTGCGTGAAATGCTTTGGGCCGGTCAGTCGAGCCGCTACATTGATCAGCAGTGGTGCGGCAGCTGTAGTGGTGCCAGCATCCCGTAGTCTCTCGAGGCAAACGAGCCAGAGCCGCCCTCCCAGGTTCGGGAATCTCATAAACGACAAACCAAGGTGCAAGGAAACTGCATATGATCCCGGCAAAAGGCACCGCCAAACAAACGAACCAACGCAAGTTTCTGAGCAGCAGCCTATGGCATCGTCTGGAGCTCTCACCGAGGTGGAACTATCCCCCACACCGATCACCGTTTGGTGCGTATTATATGCATGTGCCTGCACAAGGGGCGGAGACGACGGCCTCCCTGAACGCTCCCAAGAGGCAGCTTTTGCTGCCGTGAATGCTGCCTAGGCTAGCTGAGATGCCTTTGTTTTGTTTTTGGTTTTTTTTTTTTTTTTTTTTTTTTATTCTTCGGGGGGGCCGCTTGTTTAGGGGGGCTTCCGCCGTTTGCGAGCGGCGGCGGCCGATGACGATGCGGATGCGGTTACGGGCGTCGTCGGATCACATCAACGGGCTCCAAGCATCCAAAGGTGGCTACAAGATTCCTCCATCTGTGCTAGTTAGTCCTCGTCGTGCGAGCCGAGTTGGACAGACAAGGGACACTGTTGAGGTCTTTTACCCTTTTTGCCTCAGCGTCTCGACTATCAGTACCAGTGTAAGCAATGAGGTGCTCTGTGGCATTCCCCCGCCCCCAAATACTGAGGCTTCTTGTATTCAAACGTAAAAGTGCCAAGTATAGTACTGTGGTACATACGTAGCAGGTACCCTTGCAGCTCACCTACCGAGACAAACGGGTGCAGATGGGAGATGTCCTTTCGTCCAAGTGAGATAACAAATACGGAGCGGGTAAGGGTGCATGTAGGATTGGCCGGGCCCCCAGTCGTCATGGGTGCCTTTGTCTTTGTTACCCAGCAGCTGAACCATCATACGGAGTATTTCACTGATAACCGTGCCGGCTCCTCTTGCCTCCAGCAGCAGCAACGCGCCGCTGCCACGGTGGTGCCGTGTTTGATGCATCCGCGATGGTCATTTCAGCTTCGGGGCAGGGGGTCGGAGCGTGCCGCACCTACAGTAGGCTCATGCGGCTAGTGTCACGGCCAAAAGCAACACAAAGGACTGGCAGATGTCGCTGGCAGGAAAAGCTGCCCTGCTGGAGTTGATCCAAGTCCAAGGCCCAAGGCCCAGACTGACCTTTTGGTGCCAAGTAACTTTGCGTGGCTTGAGACGTTCTCCCTCGATGCTGTCCGTGTCTGGGCAGGCCGGGCTTGGTCATTGGACTGCTGATAACCTCCAAGAAAGTAGAAGGCCTCACATTTCCTTTCGACCTAACAGCCCCAATTAGGTAGCAACTGGATTTCGGGCAACATCCATGCCCTGAACATGGCCCAATCATGGTCGAGCATATAGACGAACCGGTCTGCACTCTGGCAGACGGTCCGACGCCACCAGGCGGCCGACGCCGTCGCACTATCAATACCTTGAACCGCGAGGTTGGACAAATAGCCTCTTTAGCGCCGTCTTTCCTGCGGCCGCAGTGCAGCTTCACACCCAGAAGCTCAGCCGTCCCGGTCGCCGGCTCGTCATATGACTTTCCTGGCGAGCAATGCCACCAACAGCGTGTCGTGGCCAAAACAGCTATCCCCCCAGCAAAGAGGAAAATGTCTCACTGAGGCCTCACTGCCATCGGCTGGTTGGCCGAAACACGGCATAGAGTAGCACGGTGAAGGAACGTTCAATGGCTGGTGACCAGTTCAGAGCTGAACGCAGCAGCGTGCTGGCATTGAAGTTGGCCATTGAGGCTCTCTGTCTGCAACGAAGTACATGCTCTCTGCAACGTTGCTGAGATGAAAATGGGGAGCCCGAAAAACTGGCCCGGGGGAGAGCGGCTGCTTCGCTGTAATTGGCTCCGTGCGTATTATGTCATCGGCAGCCCACATCTGGCGACGACTTCACTCGGTTCAATCTCGACGCCAGCGTCAACTCTGCGACGACCATCTCCAATTGCCGACCACCAGCGCCGCCAGAATGTTCGCCGCACGACCAAGGGCAGCCTGGGCGGCCCGCCAGCTGCAGAGGACATGCCGAACCTATGCGTCCGAGGCCCACGGCCACCACTCTCCGGCTCCGGTCAACGAGTCCTTTGGGGTAGGATAACGCCCTGTCAACGAGAATGGATGCGCGGGGATGTGGGTGGGGGGGAACACGCACAAGATGCTGACCGGCGGCCATAGAAAGGATCTGTGATTGCGCTTGGCGCATTTTTGGGTACTGTTCTGGTCTTCCAGTTCCGTCCGCAGGAAAGCGATACCTGGAACGGCGTGCTCGCCAAGTACCGATCAAAGGCAGAGGACTGGGAGGCCATCAATTCTCTGCACACCAAGGCGATGGAGCAAGCCGGCTACGACCGGAATCTGTTTGAGAACGCATCAGCCAAGCACCGATACGTCGATATCTCATACCCAGAGTACGTTTTTCTTTGAAGAGGTCACAGCGAGTTGCACTTGACTAACGCACTCGCCGCAGGGCTTTCCAATCTCACGCTCAGCGGAACATCCAAGCCGGCCATCTCGCCAGCATTGACCACGTCGTAGAGCACTACCGGCAACAGCATTTGAAGGCAGAGGAGAAGAAGGCGGCCAAGCTAGCTGCCGCCGGCAAGGAGGCGTAGTGGCAGAGCGGCAGTATATATCCAAAATTGATAGAACAAAGTTTTCCAACACTTGGATCGTTTTGATGCGTGATATTGACCCAAACTGCTAGTTTGGCTTTGCGTGGACACTGTGAAGTCTGCAGAGGCAAGACGCGTCTGTCTGCGTGGGCTAGGAATTAGATGGAGATACTGCTGGTGATGGCAGCTCGCTTTTACTTATCCAAGTTCATCTAGTAGCCAGCGGGGCCAAAAAAAAAAAACAAAAAAAACCAACATATCCTACAAGATATCCACCGTATAACACGTCTGTTAACATCGTGGAAACCTCTTCTCTCTCTCTGTCTCTCTCTGTCTCTCTCTCTGTCCCTCACTCTTTCGGAGCTCGCGTGAACAAAATCGCCGGAAATGAGACAGTCTTGGCCAGTGTTTTCCCACCATGCAGTTTCTCAATCATGTGTCAGCCACGACCGACTCGCTTTTGCCGTGCTGCAGACAGAATGGATCTGTTAAAATCGGAAAGAACGGCAATCAATCCCAAGAATGTCGCGGATAAGTCGGCATTCTTTTTCGCCGAGACGGCTTCACAATGCCTTTTTTTTTCTTCCCCTCCTTCCCGGTAATACAATCAGACTTGACGAGTGGCATTCATTTTGTATAGGCAGCTTGTTCTGATCAGTATTTTGTTTATTTATTTAATTTTTTTTCTGCATTCATTTTTACTGCACTATTGATTTTTACCAGCCCGATACCAGCCGTTTTTCACATCATCAAACATTCATTGCCTCCGGCCATATTAGCCATTTTCCCCAGGCTTTCGTTACGCCAGCTTCGGCATCATGGCTTGTCCGACAGGGGCGTGTCACTCTTACTACTTCGAACCCAATACTCCTACACCTAAGCGTGAGACAGCTCCACCCAGAGGGCTGCAAGACATTCGAGGCTTCAATTGCAGGGCTAACGCATTCTGTTGTTTACTTGGGCGTTAGAGAGACACTGTGGGCATCGCTCCCCCCACGGGCATGAGAGCGATGAGAGTGTTCACGTCGTTCCGCGTTGTGAGGCCGGTTCACATCCTGGGGACTTCCGAGGTAAAAGACAAGACACGGGAGAGAGCCGTAAGTAACAATTCTCCTTCGCAATTCCCTGGGTAGTCACTGCTTCCTTCTTCTCGGATCGAATACGAAGAACGGCTCGGGTTTCGTGGATCGGAACAATTAATGCGTGCTTTTGTATCCTAGACCAAGAAGAAAATACTTTCAGGACTCCTGACAAGCCAACCATCTTTCTTGTCACCCCTGGGGATGAGAAATCTGAACCAGGGGAGGCTGGATATGCCAAACAAATTCCAGCTCCAGAGAAATCCGCACTCTACAAGTACGTCAGCAATTAGGAGGCTGTCACAATTGAAGAGACGTTTGCTCGGCGTGGACGTGGCGTTTTTGTCATCGGGAATTTCGAAAAGGGCCACAACATTATCGCTGAGCGACCAATCATCACATGCTCTCACTGGAGACAGAGCAATGGGGTCAAAACAGTTGCGGAAGAGTGGTGCGCTCTCCCGATAGAGGACCAAATAGAACTCCGCACCAGGTTTCGCAAGAAGCTACGATATGTGCCGGTGGGACGGAGTAGCCTTGGGCCGATCTACAGAATGATTCTAGAGAAATTTATCCTCGAGTACGGCTTCTGTAACCCTCAGAGAAGCCTGGCGCACATCTATGTGTTGGGGTCTCACATGAATCACGCGTGCATGAGCTGCGCCAATGCCCAACAATGGACGGAATCAGACGCTCCGCATCGCATCATCGTGAGGCTCGTTAAGCCTCTGAAGG
Source organism: Trichoderma cornu-damae (assembly GCA_020631695.1). NCBI lineage: Eukaryota > Fungi > Ascomycota > Sordariomycetes > Hypocreales > Hypocreaceae > Trichoderma > Trichoderma cornu-damae. The sequence continues at coordinate 4,124,196 of CM036090.1, read as the reverse complement.
CGGGCGACGAGGTCTTCATCAACTACAACAGAAGGCAGGGGCCTACGTTGCAGTGTCCTTTGTGCGGCTACCCACCAAGCATGGCGGATCGATTCAAATCACTATGCAACGGCGCGTTTCGGTGGCTTCGCGGGTTTACATCAAACAATGAGGCGTCTAGCACAACAACCGTCAACTCCACACCACAAGCCGACGCCCAGAATACGCGCTTCAACCCCTCTCCAAGGCGAGGTGCAAAACTGTTGAGGGACAAGTTTGTAAGCTGTTGGAACCGCTGGTTCGCAACCCAGGATAACCCAGACCGCCCGGCTGCGATATCTGGAGAAGGAGGAGGCGATTGACGGTGTCTCGAGGGGTGGGAATAGGGTCGAGCGGAGGCAAGCACTAGTGTACATGCAGGAGCGTCTCGTGTTTGAAGCAGCGCGAAAAAGGGGGCTTCTATGTATCAGCAGCACCTATGGCTGGCTGCTTTTGAAAGCGTGGACAATGCTTCTCATTGTACTATCATAGAAAATTCATTGTCATCAACAACTTCAGTAGCGGCTTTTCTCCGTCTACTAAAACCAGTCCTTTTCGCCCGAAAATGTCCCGTGAATGCAGAAACCACCCAAGACCACGCAACCTTCTTATTTGAGGGGAATGAAACGAGAAGAGTGAGTGGCACCGATACCAGGTCGACCGTGCTTGACAGGCTTGCTGTTGAGGGCGTCAGTATTAAAAAAAAAAAAAAAACCACCCCCCAAGTCAGCTCTCATGGGGAACCCATCCCCCCCGGGTGTGGAGAATTAGCATAGACGTACTATGAGATAGAGAATTCGCCCAGGTAGTGGCCAACCATTTCAGGCTTGATCTCAACCTGGTTGAACTCCTTGCCGGAGTAGATACCAATGACGCTTCCAATCATCTCGGGGACAACAATCATGTCTCGCAGGTGAGTCTTGACGAGATCAGGCTTCTCGTTGGGCTTGGCCTCCTGCTTAGCCTTTCGGAGTTTCTTAATAAGACCCATGGGGCGGCGCTTCAGACCGCGGTTAATCCTTCTGCGGGCACGGGCGTGGACGACATCTCGGAGCTGGTCAGAGGAGAGATCGAGGAGGCTGTTTTTTTTTTTTTTTGAAAATATCAGCGTCATTGTTTCCAACAATGATTTGATGAATTCTCCACTCTTTCCAATAGTTGAAATGATGGCGCATGTTGGTAGAAAACAACGTACTTGTCAAGGTCGATTCCTCGGTAAGAGAACTTGCGGAAGGCTCTTCTCTTCTTGAGCTCGGCGGCCTCCTCGGCGTTCTACATCATTGAACAGAAATCGTCAGCGCCCGCAATTCGAACACTCCCAAAAGAATAATCCCCCCCTCCCCCCCCCCCTTCCCCTTCCCCCGCGCAAAAAAAAAAGCCATGATGTCGCAACAACGGCATCATCTTTTCTTCTTTTCTTCTTGTCCCCTCCCCCTCATCATTTTTTTCTTCCTCCCCCCCCCCGTGGGTTTGAGCCTGCTGAAGACGAGGAAAAGGAATAAAGACAACGTACGTATTCGTCAGCCATGATCGCGGTTGTGCGTTGATTGAAGGAATTCGCCTATCGACGCGCAGGGTATCGACGAGCGAAAGTGGTGACCGTGATGGAGTCGTTTGGGAAGGGCGGGTTGGATGCGGCAACTACTAATTTTTGGCAGTAGGGTTTTCGTGCCCTTTGATCTCCACGTCAGGTGACTTTGGCGACGAACGAAAGAAAGGGTTTTTTTTTTTTTTTTTTTTTTTTTTTTTTTTCCTTTCCGTGGCGAGTTCTGTGGCTGGTTCCTCTGGAAGATAGAATTTCCGGAATAGCCAGAAATGTTAGAAGTGCCTATCCCGTTTTGAGAACAGGCCGGACATACATGCAAGGTAGTCAAAAGTCCGAGATATCCGCCTTGTTCCCCCCCCCCCCCCTCCCCGGGTGTAATTGCGCAGTGCTCAACGTGGAAATTCTTCTCGGAAGCTCTAATGGTTTTCTTTCATCTGTTGGGGATGGACCAGATGCGACATATATATTTCAGCCCTTTTATAGGCAGCTGTTGGCGAAGCCGTGTTACAACAGCGACTGCGTTGATGATGCTGCGTGATTGAGCCAAGACTTGCCTCGTTTTCGCATTAGCCACCACCACAATGGCGAACGGGCACCGTCACAAGTGCCAGAACACACACACACACACACACACACACACACACACACACACACACACACACACACACACACACACACACACACACACACACACACACACACACACACACACACACACAGGGTCTCTTCTGGGCACGGAAGACGAGGGCGAATGTACTCGTACAGTGCAGTGCAGTATGAGAGGACATGGGAGCGCGTGGTGGGTCTTTTCAGATAATGCCAAGATGCATCCATGGATAAGGCCACAGGCTTCAAGAGGAGCTGGGACAGGTTTGCCGAATGTTTGTAGATCTATCACCTCCCAGCTCTCCAGCGCTAATGGCATGCTATTATAGCACGAGCAGCCTGCCAAGACATTTTGGCATCATCCTTCCAGCAACCTGACCGCCAACCCCAGTTGATTTCGGATCACTTGATAATAGGCCCTCGCTCGGCATGTTTCCATCTACAGTATTCTCCTCCTGCTTGCTGCTACAGTAGGACGTTGGGCTTTGAGCCATCCGGTCTTGCAGCCTCTCTTTTGGTTCCCCACACAAGACCCCGTTGCTGGTGCTTCTCGTCACATCTGTTTTGACATCCACAGCAAACTGCCACCTTTTTCTCTTGGCACTGATACCCTCGATGAGATAATGTGTGCGCAGCTGACAGCACGCCGCTCTTTTTTTTTTTTTTTTTTTCTTTTCCCTACCCTGGGCCAAGGCTGGGCAAACTAGCTGGGCGTGAGTTCCAGACTCTGCCGAGAAACCGCCAGATGAAGCCGCTCTTTTGTGGTGGCCCAACCCGAGTCAGTGCTGGGCCAATTCTCACAGGTAAGCAACGCCGCCGAGACCTGCACCGCTGGATGGTGGTAGGCTTGGCAAAGTCTCGGCACCAGTTTCGCCAATGCTGTCCATTACGAAGTCGATTTGCCAACCTGGTAGCCTTCAAAACTCTCTCCCCATGACCCCCAGCGGAAATGTGGGAGGAACCGGGGGGAGGGCAAAGTCAACGACTGCTGCCGCGTCCTCCATCTTCTCCTCGCCCTCGCCAATGGCGATGGAGTCTTGGAAGCATCACCCCGAGTACTCCAAGCAAAAGCCGAGACGACCGCTAGCTGCTGCCGATGGTGTGCTGTTAGGCTTTTATTTGCTTTGCAAGGGCGCATTGTCGGAACCCGCTCGCATCTTGGCAAAGTGCTCGTGAGCAAAAACTTTCGCGTGTGCAGTTGGCTTGACCCTTTGATTTATACAAAGGTCTCTTTTTCCCTCCCTTGCAGGCTGCATGCCTCTTACACTCTTGCCGTCTCTATACTCGTCGGCTTCTCGGGGGCCTTATCGCGCCTCGCCATCTCTCCTTCTACCCTCGGCTCTCGTCAGCGCCGCCTGGTGTTCGAGGTAGGGATACGAGGTTTTTCGATCGGCTGCATGCGCGACTCCAGGAGATCGGCCATCGACGTCCAGTTGCCAATCTTGATTGAATCTACAGCACGCGCTGCCGGTGTGTGCGTGTGCGTGTGCGTGTGTGTGGGTGTGGGTGTGTGTGTGTCGATCGCACGACCCTCCCTTATTGCTTCACGGTGGAGTCAAGTGCATCTCTCCAGGCACCATGTCTCTCACGGCGCCAACATCAACCACGATCTCGACCACTTCCATAGCTCCAGGTTCTATAGCGACACTTCCCACGACTACCTTGGCCACGATCACGACGAATGGCGGCCCCCTCATCACAGCAAGGCCGTTCCCGCCCATGACAACGCATTGGAACCGGCCGTTGAGCTGCACGTGGACTTACGTATACGACAGCGACCTACCACCCGGGGTTTCGGATCCAGTCGCCTATCTGGACCTGGAGCCCCTCCCAGGTGCTTCTACGCTGTCTTGCTACCCAGACGGCATGTTTTTCGACGGACGCACCGGCATATTTAGCCCGGCTACATGCCCCTATGGATGGACTACTGTGTCTGTTTCGGTCAACACTGACCAGTCTGTGGATGAGACAACCACCACAGCGCTGTGCTGCTCGTCGTACGTAGAAGACGGGGTTCGATTCCGCAGTTTGCTGGCGCTAACCCTCCTCGCAGCGAATACTCGTTTATGGGCGGGCATTGCAGGCGCCAGGTCCCTACGGTTCTGGCAGTGCCCATCATCTATAACCACACCGCCGCCACGTACGAAATCTTGACCAACTCGACCACCACCCTATACGGCGCCACTATTGCCGTGAACACCATCCGCGCGCTCTTCACAGAGCAAGACAAGCCGCTGCTCGGTTTAACGGACGAGGACGACATCGATGACGAACCGGAGGACGATCACGGACTATCGCTAAGCGCCAAGATAGGAATCGGAGTCGGCGTGACCTTGTTCGGCTTATTCGCCATTGGAGTGGCTGTTTTTCTTTGTTCATGGAGGCGAGAGCGAAGGAGCAAGGGTCCCACAGGTCGAACGTCGCACGAGCTAAGCGTCGTGCAGAGGACACAGGGGCAAATGTATGCCACCAACTCGCCACTCAGGTCACACCGGCGAGCTCGTGCACGCGACGCCGAACCGCCGCCCGCATACGACTTTACTACCCAAACCAACAGCGTTGCAGATCACGACGGCGGGATTGCTGCCGTAGCCCGAGGTGGCGAGATTCAGGTTCTCATGGCGCAAAAGGCCGCTATCCAACGACGTATCGAGGAGTTGGAAAGAGCTTCGGGAGAGGAAAATCGATCGACATGACCCCAGTGTAGGGGGGCGGGGAGGATAAGCCAAGAGAGGGTTGTTTTTTTTTTTTCTTATTTATTTATTTTTTGTTTTTTTTTTCTTTTCCCTTTAGACGGGGTTAGTTTAGTTTATGATACCATGCTCAAAGACAGGCCAATTAGTGAACCATGGGGTTCCGGTCGACTTTTACAATATCATGTTCACGATGGAATGAACAGCAATCACGACAACTCGAGCACTTTGGCATGGATTTTTGGGCGGGCTAGTTTCAAGGGGAGATCGGAGAAGCAAAGCTACAAAAGAAGGGGCAAGAGAAGGGGCAAAAGAAGGGGCAGGTGTCCGGAGTCTGGGGGGGAGGAAAGGGAAATACACCATCAGGCAGCGCAAAAGCTTCCAAACATTCTATCGAACGATCTGACTAAACATGCATGTTTCATCGTAGGCACCCAGCGTACTGGCATTAGCGGTTCCACGCGCTCGGTACTTGGAGACATGGGTCGCGCTGTGGCTACTATGCCTACACTGCATACCTAGGTATTACTGCCTCTCTACCTACAGTAGCCTTAGTACCTACCCAAGCACTAACTTATTTTCCACAACAGTCAACGCCTAGCAAATTACAACATCAGCAGCCGGTTCAATCCAGGCTGGTCCTCCGACGACGACGACGATGGCCCGGCAAAAGCCTTCCCCCCCCCCCCCTTCCTCCCCTCGTGCCGCGCCCAAAAAGAAAAACAGCCACGGGCCGCTGTGGATAAGCTTCGGAACGGAAAGCGACCCGCTCGATCCGGGGCTCTCATCGGGTTATGTCGCTACCTAGAGCCCCAGAGCCCAGAGCCCCTGGGAGCCTGGAGCCTGCTGTAGGCAGTAGCAAGAGGCCCTGCTGGATGTCGATGCCTGCGCTCTACTCTAGGCTCCTCCCTCCCTGGATTCGCATCAGCACACGTCCGGTCTCCGGGTGCTCCCCCCCCTTGGGCCTTTGGGCGGTTGCAAGATGCTCTGTAGCCATGATTTAGCGGTCGTGCTTGGTGGGTTTCCGTTGCGGAACCTCTGCCGCCAGCAGCAAACGGCTGCGCATGCAGGTACCTGGCTGTCAAGCCCCCAGTCCCTGGCAGCTGGCCCATGATCCAGGCCGCCGCGAGAAGGGAAAAAAAAAAAAAAAAAAAAAAAAAAAAAAAAAAAACCCACCAAATGGCAACTTTATAAAAACTCTTGCCGGGGAAACCCATCACCAAGAAACTTTGTGTCCTCATGCCGATTCCCTCTCGCCTTTCCTGCGCCTTGTGCTCGATATCTTTGCGATCAGTCTCAGCACGTGCGCCGCAGATCGTTCTCTATCATCAAGCATCGTTAAGAATACAACTTCCAAAATGAGGGGCGAGGTCAGTTACAGAACCCTTGCTCGCGCAGGTCGCCTTTTTTTTTTTTTTTTTTTTTTTTTTCAAACTAGCTATGATATCATCCCACCTTTTGTGGAATGTGCTCGCGATGCGTCATTGCCAGTTGGGCGCCGCTTCCCACACTTTGCGCCCAGCTTCGCCTATGTGGTTTTTGTTTCGCAACGAGCGTCGCTAACATGAGAATCATATAGATCTTGCACCTTCATGTCGGTCAGGCCGGCGTGCAGCTCGGTAACGCTGCTTGGGAGCTGTTCGTGAGCCCCCTCCGTCTGCCTGTGTGAGGATTTATAAGCGCTTCCGCGATGCTGATTTGATTTTCTCTTGTCGCATAGCTACTGTCTTGAGCACGGCCTCGGCCTCGACGGTCGCGTAGATGCCAACGCCAAGGACCTTGAGGATTCGGGTTCATACGACACCTTTTTCACCGAGACCAGCGGCGGCAAGCATGTACCTCGGTCTCTCTTTGTCGACCTGGATCCGTCTCCCATCGACGAGATTCGAACGGGCGACTACCGCCAGCTTTTCCACCCCGAGCTGCTCATCAGTGGGAAGGAAGATGCGGCCAACAACTATGCCCGCGGGCATTATACCGTTGGCAAGGAGATGATCGATACTGTCATGGACAAGATCCGCCGTGTCACCGGTGAGTGTCCGGTCGGGAGGGGTGTTGACACGCAAGACTGGGTGCTGGTGCTGATGCTGTGACGCGCTGCAGACAACTGCCACTCTCTCCAGGGATTCCTCATCTTCCACTCGTTTGGAGGTGGCACCGGATCCGGCTTTGGCGCCCTGATGCTGGAGCGCCTTGCCACCGAGTACGGCAAAAAGACCAAGCTCGAGTTTGCCGTCTACCCTGCCCCTCGCACATCCTCTGCCGTTGTCGAGCCTTACAATGCAGTGCTGTCGACCCACAGCACCATCGAGCATTCCGACTGCACCTTTTTGGTGGACAACGAGGCCGTCTATGACATTTACCGCAGAAATCTCGACGTCGCTCGTCCGTCCTTTGATCACCTCAACCGTCTCATCGCCCAAGTGGTCAGCTCCATCACCTCGTCCTTGAGGTTTGACGGCGCCCTCAATGTCGACCTGAACGAGTTTCAGACCAACCTTGTTCCTTTCCCGCGGATTCACTATCCCTTGATTAGCTACGCCCCAGTTGTGTCCGCAAAGAAGAGCTCCCACGAGAGCTTCAAGATTCAAGAACTGACCTTTCAATGTAAGCCTTCTCCATTGCTTTTTTTTTTCCTTTTTTCCTTTTTTTTTTGTCTTTACAAAAAAAAAAAGTCGCAAATATTGACATATCCAAGGCTTTGAACCCAGCAACCAAATGGTCGTTTGCGACCCCCGGAAGGGCAAGTACATGGCTGTCGCTCTTCTCTATCGTGGCGATGTTGTGCCCCACGATTGTTCAGTCGCAGTCGCTGCAGTCAAGGCCAAGGCTACCTTCAACATGGTCGACTGGTGTCCTACGGGCTTCAAGCTCGGAATCACCTACCAGAAGCCCATGGCCGTTCCCGACGCCGCCCAAGAGGGTGGACTTGCTGCCGTGAGCCGCTCCGCGTCCATGCTCTCCAACACGACGGCCATCGCCGAAGCTTGGTCACGTCTGGACTACAAATTCGATCTGATGCACAACAAGCGTGCCTTTGTGCACTGGTATGTGGGCGAGGGCATGGAAGAAGGAGAATTCTCCGAGGCTCGAGAGGACCTTGCCGCCCTGGAGAGGGACTACGAAGAGGTTGCTGCCGACTCGTTCGACGTCGACAACGCCGCTGAATACTAGAGTCTCCTCTGATGCGCTGAAAAATAATACGAGCCAACTCGCGATTTACCGATGACTGAACGAAACGAAAAGAGAGATTGCTAACTAATTTAATGCAAGCCTTTTTTTTTTTTTTTCCTTTTTTCCTTTTTTTTTTCTCTCACTCTCTCTTTCTTTCTTTTCTTTTCTTTTCTTTTCTTTTCTTTTCTTTTCTTTTCTTTTCTTTTCTTTTCTTTTCTTTTCTTTTCAATTTTTTCCATAATTTTTTTTTTTTTGGCTTGAGGCCCTCAAGGAGGAAAATAATTGGTTGTACTGGAATCAGATAGATGAGACCGCCCATCACCCCCCTTTTTTTCCCCCCCCCCTTTTTTTTCTCTCTCTTTCTCCCTCTTTCCTTCTTCTCTCTTTCTTTTTTTTTCTTTCCCCCTTTGCAGTCTTTCTTTGTCGCAGGATGTATAGGTTTGGGAGCAAGCAGGCAAAAAAAATTGATATCTATATTCCCCCCCCCACAAAGTTTCATTCGCTGTATATATATTTAACAGCCAGTTGTCTACATACCTTAGTAGTCATTTAGCTAAGTATTCGAAGAAGAAAAATTCAATAAAAAATGGAGGAGACAAGTTGAACGGCGTGCGTGTTCAAATTATCGGAAGTGCTTGTATGGTAACTAACTGGCCATGCATGTATTGCGGACAACTGAGAGTTTGTCATTGGACGCCGGCCTTGGTTTCGATTTCCCACGCCTCGGTGACGTGGCATGTTTGTTTGGTAAAGTGGCGAACACAAATATAATTACAAAGTACGTATATTCAACGACGTACTACCTAGATGTACAGGTATGTATGCAGCAAAAATGTTCCAGTACTCGAACTTCAGGCGTGCACATGGCATGAATTAAAATTATTCATACGTTTGTAAAGCAAAAGTTAAAACCTTTACGCTCTAGGCGAAAATTACCAGTTGCGTGTAAATGGAAGGGGTACCCTATAGTATCAAAAACTTTTTCGCCTCTTGTGCGGTTAAAAAAAAAAACCAAAAAAAAAAAAGCCCGCATACCGAATAAATTTGCTTCCAAATACCCTGCGGTGGTGGATGCAGTGACAGGCCAGCAAAAAATTTTTTTTTTAAAATTGAAATAAAAATAAAAATAAAATAAAAATAAAAATAAAAATACGTGGTACCTTCTAACAGGCAAATAAAAGAGGGCTGTAGGGGGGGAGGGTGCTAGGCAAGGGGGGGGGGGCCTTGAGAGAGAATTAGGTGAAAAAAAAAAATGGTATCCCTTTTGATATGTATAACAATTTTTACGACCCGGCGCCTGCTGCCCTCTCATATGATGAGGTAAGCGCCCGCCTTTTCACAGAATCAACCCCAAAGTAAACCAAAGTGCTGCCTCTTTAACAAGCCAAGCCAGTAAACGCAGGCAATCCCATCACTCGCTCCCCGTTGGTTGGCCTGGAAAACAGCCGGCACTCGTGGAGGAATAAAATTTGATTTCCCCTTGCCTTGGTCTTTCTTTTCCAGCTCACCTCGAGTTTTCATTTCTTCTGTTGCCACGCCGCAGCCCTTCTGGCGCTTCGGCTCTGCGGTTTCATTGGCCTGCCAGCCTTCTTTTTATTTTTCTTGGTCAGTTTGAGGTCCTTGGGGAGACCGTCTTTCGAGGAGGCTCTCCGCCCCTCAAAGATTATACGCTCCGGCGTCTTGAATCCGTCGGCGGCTTCACCGTCCCTTGTGGACGATGGAAGTGACTTCCTGCCGGCATATCGCTGGTGTGCAACCGCAGACCGGCCCAAGAGCTTGCGGGTTCGCCCGGCGGCGGCCTGCTCCTCTGGTGTTGCCTTGGGCTTGTACTTTGTGCTGCGGCTAGCGCCGTCGGCGATGTCTGCCTTGGACCTGGCCCGCTCTACGGCCTGGGCCGTCTTCCGCGGATCCTTTGCTCTCGTTACACGAAGAGCACGGGGAAGCATGGGGGGGAACTTTTTCCCGTCGAGAAGGAGGGCAGCTTCTACATCATTGGCGTCCTGGAGAGAGCTAGTCAGCAAAACGACAAAGAGTTTCCGAGGCAGACGCATCAACGGTACGCTTTTTCGTCATCCGTCGAGGAGGCCACTTACATAAAACTGCACGTATGCAACCCCCTTGCCCACTCTGGTCCTTGCGTCTCGTACAACGCGAACATTCTCGACCTTGCCCTGGGTTCCAAAGGTGCGCCATAGGCCTTCCTCAACGTCGGAAGGCACTTTGTTGCGCTTCTTTTCGACCGTCTCGCCGCCGGCCTTTGTACTGAGGACCGTTTCATCGTCAACAAAGCCAAGGTTGCCAACGAATACGCAACAGCGATGATTCGTTGGGCTTGGATGCGCGACGCTGTCCACCCTAATGTGGCGACCAAGAATCTCGCTGCCGTTGAGCTCGGTGACCACTTTGCGAGCTGCGGCAGGAGTTGAGAAGACGGCATATGCATTTGTGGATTTTGTGGTAGCATCCATCAGGGACTTGGTGATATACGCCGCTCTTTTTGGCATCGAGCCGGTGGAGAAGGCAACGGAGCGGAAACGGAGAGACTCGATCTTTTGTGGCGGCGAGGCATCCTTGTCGAGGACGGAAGAAAGATGTTTCATCATCTCCTTCTTTGCCGCCTTGGATGAGATGGCTTCCGTGGCAACATTGCCCACGAAAACAGTCCGAGAGGCCTTTTCGATTTCGGATTGCCTGCTCTCTTGTGTGAGAGACTCATGCACAGGAACTTGGTCATCATCTTCCTCATTGGATCCTTCTTGAGCATCTCCCTCCTCTCCTTTCAGTCGCTTGCCAGATGGTTCCGGTTTGTCATCATCCGCAAGCTTGGCCAAGTATCTTTCTTCAAGATCGTCGTTCTCATGCTTCCTCTTGCGTTTCCTGTCACGCTTCGCCTTGCCCTCTCCAGTGTTGTCGTTGGTCTGCTCTTCTGTGCCAGCCACGTCCATTGTCACGGACATGGAATCTTCGTCGTTGCTGCCGCCAATGTCACCGCCTTCGCCATCTTCTTGCTCGGCAATACCATCACCCTCGTCGCCATAATCTAGCTCTTGGCTGATTTCAGAGAGCTCATCATCGTCGACTTGATCGTCGCCGTCTTCTTTGCTTGGCTGACCGGCGCTGGAGCTCTTCTTGGCTTGCGATGCCCCAAGTCGAGGTTGTGCGGGAACCGTCACCGGCCCAGCCTAAAAGGTACGTTAATTGCTGAGAGGTTTTTTTTTTTTTTTTTTTTCTGTGGCTTTTCTAAATCAACACACACAGAGAGAGAGAGAGAGATTGGCAAGATGCTTACACTAGATGCGAACAGAGCATCGAGCGTGGGGTCAATGGACTTTGAGGCCACGGCCAACGCATTTTTCCTATGAGGGATACAAAATTTCAGCAAGAGCAACCCAACCGAAATCCCTAATTGTTGCAAAGTCTTACGTTTTGGCCATTTTGAAAGAGTCGCTGGAAGAAGAGACGCAGAAAAAAACCCCAGCTTCCGGCTGGCGGCTTCAACAAAGTTGCGACGGAGCGCACTGGAAAGCGAGCGACAGAAAAAAAAAAAAAAAAAAAAAAAAAGTTGAGAGCAAGCTCTAAAACTTTTGGGTCCCGCTGCCGGACATTCAGCGGAACAATGCGTCATTGGCCTCGCTGGCCCGAAGGCCCGCAATGGCCGCGTTTCTGCCACGCCCGCCAGGATTCACCGCCCGCCTGCCCTCGGTTCTGCTCCAGGGCCTGGCTCGCCTGTTGGGGCTTGTCCGGGCGCCTGGTGCAGCGCTGTTGCAGGTCACAGCCGACAGATGCGCGAGGCGGCACCTTGTCTTTCTTCTTCTCCCCTCCCAGCCCGTTCCTCCGTCCACTCCTCTGCCACGACCCCGTGAAGGCCTCGCCGGCACAGGACAGACAATACGGACAGTGCCTGAGCTCCAGCTCGAGCAGCGAAACTCCGCCACGCCGCTCTCCCCTCCCAGAGCCCACTCGCGGCGTTCCGACTCCCATCACGGCGCCTCCCGCTCAAAACTCTTTTCGCAAGCGACCTGTGGTGTCTCCGCGCCGGCCCCCGACCAGGCTGTCGACTGACAGAGCCGAAACCACGCTCGACGTTGCCCATCCCGCTGCCGGCAACTCACCAGCAACCTGCCAGAGTGCCGTGCACCGCGCTTATCGGCAACGCAATGGCAGCGACGGCGTCGGCGGCGGCTGCTTTTCCCCCCGGAGCAACGGGCGGCGGCGATCTCGAGGACAGCAACATCTCCAGTCCCCTCAGCGAGGTCGACGACAAGGATGCGAACGAGGAAGAAATCGAGCACATGCACCTGGACGGGGACAATGCGAGCCTCGGCCCAGAAGGAGCCCGGGCCACCGACGACGGCGGATCAGACTCTGACAGCGCTCTGTCCGACGCTGCGTCTGACGTAAACTCCGAGGCCAACGACACCGAAGCCGAAACCCTGAGACTCTACGACACGCCGCAGACCCAGAGGCGCCGTGATGTCGGCATTGAGCGGTTCAATGATGCAGAGCACTTTGAGCACACCCCGAGCAAGCTCCGCCGGGCGCTAGTCAACGGCGACGATGACTCTGTCTCTGGCGACGATAGCCACATAGACGAAGACGAAGACGAAGATGATGACAACGACGTCAACGATGACAACGAATCGCCGACAAAAGCCATGGCAGTCCTCGCGAAAGCAGCCGATGAAGACGCCCAGCGTGATTCGCAGGAGAGAAAGCGAAAGCGATCTGCTGCCGCCGAGCAAGCGGACCTGGAGCAGCCAGGGAGGAAGCGAACGGGATCAATATCGGCTGCCGACGGAGATGGCGACGACCGTCTGGCGGCTGCTGAAGTCGACGCGACGCCGGTCGCGAACACTCTAAGCGGAGACCAGTCCCCCGGAGACGACCAGGAGGCTTCCGCCACGAACCAAGACACCCCCATAGACGACGAGGCTACGGAAGTGACAAGGAAGACGAAGCGCGGCGGCCCCAAGCGGAAGAACGTCATTGCGGATGACGGCGATGCCGAATCTCGGGCAGAAGCCCGTGACGAGCAGCAAGACGCCGCGATGGAAGAGGAGCCCGAGCCCGATCACCCCGAGGAAGAGGAGGCAGAACCCGAAGCGGACGAGGAGACGGACGCCGCCGCGAGAAATCTCGAAGAAAGTAGGCTCACACCTCTTGGAAGCCACCGGGCTTGCAAGCCAAGTGCTGACTTGAAAGCAGTGGAAAAGAAGCAAGCTGCCTATCGGGACTGGACCCAGATAGAGGAAATGTTTGGCATTTTCAGAGACCGGTAAGCCCCAGATCGAGGCCGTTCCCCCTTTGGGCAGCAATAGTCCGCTCACGCCTGAACAGCCTCTACAAGGATAGGCTACAGAGGCTCGAGGAAGAAGAGCAGTCGCTGCATGCCCCAGAGCCTACGCATCCTGAATACCTCAACATGAAGCAGTGTCTCGATGATCGTCTAGATCGGAAGCTGCAAACCATCAATACAGAGTACGAATACCGGCTCAAGGCCCTTGAGCGGCGCGCCGTGGCCCAGAGAGCTCAAATCTGGGGCCAATACTTTCAAGCTGTTCGGGAGAAGCGAGAACAGGCTCTAGAGGCCTTGAATAGGCAATGGTACGATGTGCAGAGCGCCCGGCGGAGTGCGCACAGCTTGCCGGATTATGGCCTGCTGTTCCCAAAGGAGCCTTCGCAGCGTGTCAGAAATGCCATTTCCTACAACACCGAGGTGTCGACTCTCGCTGGCCTCGCTAAATATGAAGGCTTCCCAGCTGGACCGGAGCTGCAAGGGGCCTCTGTATCAGAGCTGGAAGCTGATTTGACCGCCATGGAAGTGAGTCTGAATTCTCCTTCTTCTCCTTCTTCTTCTTCTTCTTCTTTCCTCCCTTTCCACCAAGCTGGCCGTCGCTCGAAGTCTTTTCGCATTCTCTGACTTGCTCACAGCGAACCCGGCGCATACGGCAGAAGCCCTCGATAAGTCATATCCGCGAGGAATTCCAACCGCCGCACTTGACTCGGCTTGACTCGGCGGGAGAGCAGTTTGTCAAGAACACGCCTTGGCTAAACCCGAATCACTCAGCCCATAAGTTCTACCAGCATCACGCGGCTCCGGTGGAAGCCCGCCCCGAGCCCGCCGCTCCTGCTGGTCGAGCGCCCCAGAGTGCGCTTCCGTCCTCGGCTGATGTCAAGGCGGCTTTCGATGGCCCAGGATCGGTGCGATCGCCTGCTCTCTCTGCACGGCTATCAGAGTCCCCTGAAATTACGCGCAATATCATGAACCCATCATCCCACCAAACGAAGCGAATGAGTAGCATCTCGGGACTTAGTCGCGGATCAAAAACGGCAGCAGCTTGAGAGTTGTGTGCTTCCATTTGAAAGTGCACATTATTCAGGAATAAATAGCCTGCGCAGCTCGGCTATGATATGAGGATTTCTGCGTTCGGATACTAATGATACCCAAGATCAGGGCTTGTTCGTCGGCTCTATGTAAAAGGAAGTGCGGCCTTTTTCTGTTTGTCCTTTTTTCTTCTTTTTTCTTCTTCTTTCTTTCCTTGTTTCTTTCTTTCTTTCTTCCTTTCTTCCCCTTTCTTTTTTTCTCTTTCTTTTTTTCTTTCTTTTCTTTTCTTTTTTCTTTCTTTCTTTCCTCTCTTTTCTTTCTTTCTTTCGTTCTCTCGTTCTTTCGTTCTTTCTTTCTCCCCCCCCCCCCCAATTCTATCTATCTGTCTGTGTGCATTGCGTGTTTTGTTCTGGAGACTCAAGGATGGGTAAACTGGTAATAAAGAATTGACGGCGTTATTATGTCCAGATTTCAGGAGGCTGGTAATGGTGGCTATGGAATTGTTTTGCATGGCAGATGGGAAGTCCTTTACTGTACGGAAAGGGCGGCTTGTTTTTCTTTTTTCTTTCTTTCTTTCTTTCTCCCCCCTTTTCCCCTTTGATTTTTATTTTATCTGTCACACCCGCCTCTCTACGCATATTTAAGGCGACAAAGTATTGATGCGGCTGTACGCGATTGCTTGGGATTGTTTCTAATATATAGGAGACCAAAGCAGCATTGAATCAACAAAACCCACATTCCCAAACTCTGATAGTAGTAATAGTACACAGCAAACTTGGCTGACGGATTGTAATTTGCAACACCTAAGCGCCCCCATATTGCAAGACATCAATCTCCCATCTTTTGATGGGGTTTCTCTTCTTTTCCTCTTTTCCAATCTTCTCTCTCTCTCTCTCTCCCCCCCCCCCTTCATCTTCTTTTGCCTTTTTTTTTTTAAAAAAAATAGAGCCATTTATTTTGCTTGAGATGGCTGTCGAGGCGCATCCGGAACCTTGACATCCTCGAAATCGTCCTGGCCAACAGCGTTGATGGTATACCAGTCTTGTCAAGTCAAAAGGGAAAAGAAGACGTCAGTGATTTAAACTGATTGGAGTGGAAGCACGAGTGGGTTGGGCTTACAAACTCCCCCAACAAGCGCAAAGAGGCCGAGCCCGGTCACAGCATTCTTAAAGAGATATGGTCGTCTGGCTCGAACGAGGGCAGGGCCTTGTCGCAGACGCCGATCGTAGTACGTGGAATGCGACCTGGAACAAAAACCGGGTTAATTTGGGCGCCATCCGCAGAGACACAGTCGTGCGGAGGGGAGGGGAAACGAACGCCATGGCTATACGTCGAGAGCTGAGAGTTTGTGTGCTCAGGGAATGTTTCAACAACAACTTTCTTCGGATCCGAGGATTGATCGTATCATGCGCCGTGGAGTGGGATGAGCCCATTCGGCGGACCTTGGCGGCATTTCCCCGGCTAAACAAGCGCCGCTGCATTGTCGCGACGAAGCTGTTAGCAGGCGGACACCTGAGCCGGTACCTTGAAGGGCACAGTGTAAATTGTGACTTGTATGCTAGGCCATTTTTCTCTTTTCTTTTTTTCTTTTTTTTTCTTTCTTTTTTTTTTTAGACAGGGATCTGCCGCCTTTGAGACCCGCGTCACGTTCCCGTCGCCAAAACCTTGACGAGCTCAGCTTAATCTGCATCTGCGTTGCCTAGAGTGTAAAGCAGTCGCCCGGCATCTCGACTATCGACACTCGACCGCCTAGAGAGCGCCATTCCGACCGGCGACCCGTGCGATTGCTGCGATTCCTGTTCTAACGGGCTTCGGAACCCTTGCGGTGGCTGGAGAGGGAGATTGGCGCAGGGCATGACGATACGACTAGAAGAAAGATATACTATGCCAGTAGCCTAGCCTTTTTGTCGCGCGACCCCGAATGCCGCATCGTTATCCCGCACTCTTCTCCATCTGATGCCGTCCGCTCCTTCGTGCCTATCCCTGTTTCACGCATTGAGAGATTGAACGATTGCCATTCCTGCTCCCACTCGCGCAGCCGGTGCCACGAGGCCAACTTGGACGTCATGTCTTCTTCCACCACCTCCACGCTCTCGGTGCCGGACCAGATCCGCCAGCTCGACGACGCCCGCAAGCTCGTCCTAGGCGACGTCAAGTATTATCCGAGCGTGGTCAGAGGCATCCTACCCATCATTGGGCCCAAGGCGCCGATAGAGCTGCGACGATGGGTCACGGATTTCCTGGCCGAGGCATTTGCCACGCCGGCACTGCCAAACTCGGAGAAGGAGACGATGCAGCCATACGTGTTGACCACGCTAGAGTCGCTGATTGAGCAGGAGGTTGATGCGCAGGTGCTGAGGAATGTGATACAGACGGCAGCGAGCATCTACCCGCTGGCCATGAGATGGATGTTGGTGGCTTCTCTCCCTAGCTTGAAAATGTCAGAAAAACCCGTGGATTGCTGACTGCCGTTCGTGCCCGCAGTATCAACAACAGCTACGATACGGTGACGTGGGAGAGGATGGTGAGTATCAAGCAGAAAATCCTGCAGATGTGGGATAACGTCCCTCCCACCGTGAGGATATGCTGCATAAAGTTTGCCCAGCGAGTGGTGCTGGCGCAAAGCGTTGCTTCGGGCGCTGAACATAGGGTAAGATACGAAGGCCGCCCCGAGATGGAAGCAAAAAAAAAAAAAAAAAAAAAAAACAGTTCTCATCAGCAAATCTCTTCTAGTTCGGCGGCGGATTGGACGTCTCCCTGGATAAAGTCCCACCCAACCACCAGACGCTCGATCCTAGAAGTCTCGAGGCAGAGGCAAGTGGGCTGTTGGACCGCATGCTGGGTATTTTGCAGGGGAACAAGTAAGAATTTTCTTCTTCTTTCTTTCTTTCCACCCCCCCAATTCCCCCCCCCCTTTTTATTTATTTATTTTCTTTTCTTTCCTCCCCATTTCCTCCCAGCTAGATGTATATTCCGATCAGAAGTTGCCCATACTCACCAACCTTAGCCACGGTCTTCTAGTAGATGCGACCTTGAATTGCTTGTCCATCATGGTGCGGACTCGCCCCTCCACATCAAGTCGAATTCTCAATGCATTACTCAACTTCAACCCCCTACAAGCCGCCAACTCGCCGTTGACCCCCAAAACCAAGGTGATGATCAAATCCATGGAAAAGACGGCCCGGCTGCTGTTGATTCACCTTAGTAAGCGAGACCCTCATAACCCAATTGTGCCTAGAATACAGCAGCACGTCGAGGGCACAATGCGTATGGTGGCCGAGCTCTTCGACAGTGCTGGCCGGAAGAGGCCCTTGGAGCCCAAGCCGCAGGATGGATATGATGTCAAGCGCCAGCGGATTGAGGCCTCCCAGATCCAGATTCCCCCCTTGGGCCCGGGCCCCCATAGCCTAGCCGATGTCTTCACCCTTATTGGCAATGATGGACTCAAGTTCTTCGACGTCTCTCAGGTCCCTTCCAGTCTCGTAGCCAGAATTGCCGTGAATACTTTGTCTAGGTTGGATGCCCAGGTCCTAGCAAAGGCTGTAGATGGTGTTCGCGGCCGACTGGAGACGCTGAACAACAGCCCTCCCCCGGAGCTGAATCCAAACACTGCGCCTCTCGGCGTCGAGGAAGACGAGGACGATTACGAGCCAGACTTTCACCAGGCCGAGGATGCGGAGCAGATCTTGAACCAGTTGGATAACGCCCCGGCAGCAGCTGTCCCCGAACCTATAATAAGCCTGGATGACACGCTGGGGCTGAAATCCTTCAGCCTCCCCCAACCACAGCAGCTGACGCCGGAGATGGCCCTCAGCGCGGGCAACGGGACGGTGACGAGAGTGCTGGACATGATGAAGTCGCTGGAGGAACCAGGAACGAAGAAACAAAAGGCAGGCTTCAGCCGGCTTGCGGCAAGCTCCGAGAGCAGGGACTCATGGATGACCATCTTGACACGCTTAGCGACGCGGTCATCGGCCGGTCTTGAAGAGATTTCGGTCAAGGGAGAGACGGACGACTCCTCTCGAGCCCCGTCCCTCAACAACAGCATCCGAGAAATGCTGTACAACTACGTGATGGAAGACTTCCGGAAGCACATCGACGTCGCGGTGTCATGGCTCTGCGAAGAATGGTACAACGACAAGGTGCAGATGAGAGCCGGCGGGGACCATCCGATGTACTACGAGAAGTGCACGCTGCGGCTCATTGACGGCTTCCTCCCTTACCTGCACCCGCAAGACAAGGTGTTGACTCGCTTCCTGAGCGAGATTCCCGAGCTGAACCGAGCGATTCTTTCTCGCGTCAAGCACATGTGTCGGGACCCAACCGTTGTCCAGCTGGCATTGACAAGCCTGCTGTACTTGGTGATTATGCGGCCTCCCATTAAAGAGGCCGCACTGGACGCCGTGCAGGATATATGGACCGACTGTATGTCGTCTTTCTTTTTTCCTTCTTTTTTTTTTTTTTTTACTTTCCCCTGTTCTTTCCCCTTTTTTTTCCTTTTTTTTTTTTCCTTTCCCCCCCTTTTTTTGTTCCCTTCCTCTGTCTACCTTTGGCGCACACACATATGTCTATATATATATATATATCTCCACCAAAAAAAAAAATCAAAGATTAAGCTGACAGCCGATACAGACGAAGATGCTAGGCCCATTGCTGGCAAATATCTCACCAAATATCGGCCGCTATTCATAGAAAATGCGACAAAGCGCGAAAACATCGACAGCCCGACGCCCGTGCCGGCAGGGACTGCCATCACGACATAGAAGATCAAAATCTAAGCATTTTGCAGTATGCACGAGGAAAGGGGCCAGATATTACATCTCCAAGCTTGCGAGATGAGGGATTTACAGCAGCGCAGCTGAGAAAGCTGTCGAAGGCAACACTGGCCTTGGTTCGACACTTTGATGGGTATGTCACAGAATGCATGGCCGAGCCATGGTTGGACAAAATAGAGACCGCGGGAGAGGGATTTCTTTCTTTTTTTTTTTAAAAAAAAAAAGAAGAAAAGAAGAAGAAAAACTTGGACATAATTGCGGCGTAGAATAGGTACGTGTGTGAATGAGGCATCAGGCAGGGCAGGCGTTTGTTGGCTGCCACGCGAACATGAGAAAAGGTGGCGTGGGTATCCGGGATACTAGAGACGTGTGTGCGTGTGTCTCTCTCTCTCTCTGTGTGTGTGTGTATTGGACGGCCACACAGGACGAACGCTGCCAAACATTTTGTGGTGTATTGAAAGAAGGATGAGGATGAGTTTTGTATGAGATGAAAGGACAGACGGAGGGATTGGCGGGCATATAAATAAATAGGTACCTAGCAGGCTATTGCGCTATTGGAAATACCATTATTACGTGGAAAGAAGGAGGTTTTGGCATAGAAATGTGTGGGAGGTTTCGCTTGCAGAACCAAAAGCTTTCTTTCCTGGCCTTGCCGTGTCAATGAAGGAGAAGCCAACGACGGGCTGTTGGTTCCGCCTACTGATCAAAGATAGTACCTGTTGATTTACGGACCTGTGCATGAAGTTTTACCCCTATGTATTTGTGTATAGGTGTATTTGTTGTATTGTGTATTGGGTGGCGGGCATCCAGAAAGCAGTCAACTGCGTGGATGAAATTTTCTCACAGACCGAGCAGGGTTGACATTTGTTGTTGTTGTTGTTGTTGTTGTTGTTGTTGTTGTTGTTGTTGTTGTTGTTGTTGTTGTTGTTGTTGTTGTGACGGCCTGTAATAAAAACTCCGGGGCATTTCATTGGAATTGCTCTGCGCGGCCTCTCAAGAGCGGCCTTGTTGCCCGGCCAGCCATCACATGCATCGCAATTCCCCCCCCCCCCCCCCCCAAAAAAAAAAAAGGCTTGCATGCAACACGTGAAGGCTTCAACAAGCAGGACAACCAATGCCCCTGCAGGGGGGGGGGGGGGGGGTTTGTGCTGATTAGAGAGAGAGAGAGAGAGAGACAAAAAAAAATCGCGAACAGAGAGACAGGTCTTGGGATGGGGTGGACAAAACAAAGAGGAGGGCTTGTTTATTCTTTCTTTCTTTCTTCTTCTTTCTTTTCTTTTCTTTTCTTTTCTTTTCGATTGGTGCATTATGTTTGATCCCCCTTGCCCTTTTTTTTTTTCCCTTCTCGTTTCTATTTTTCTCTTCTTATTTTGGTGCAATTTGGTGCATAAGCTCGAAGGGGCCGTATAATGTTATTTATTCTTCTACCAAGTTTTTTTTTTTATCTTCTTTTATTTCGTTTTCATTTTTTATTTCTATTTTCCTTTTTTCTTTTCTTTATTTTTTATTCGATTTTCATTTTCCTCTTTATTTTCCTCTTTATTTATATATATATATATATTTTTTTCGAGAGCGAATACCATCATATCCCCCAGCTCCGCGCAATATCTCATCTCATCTCATCTCATCAGCTGGCCTTCCTCTCCTCCCCCCTGCTCATTTTACACACAGGGCGTTTCCCGCCCAACTCCGCCGCGGTGACGCTGACCTTGAACCAAAGATTCAGACGGCGGCGCCGGTTTCATGAGTGCTTGCAGCTTTATATAAACGAAACTACGGAGCGCTGCAGCGCCTAACCCTAAAGCCTGGCGGATAGAAGAGGGGGAAAACGGGAAACAGCGAAAGGCGTTATAGTTGGTTGCCTTGCGAGACGAGGCCGCCGCGGCAGCAAAATGCCACTTCGCCGCCTCCACAGACAGTTCTTCACCATCCACCAGGACACCGACACACTGCAACGTGCAAGTATGCCTTGTTTTTTCCCCTCCCGTCTCCCCGTCTCCCCGTCTCCCCGTCTCCCTGTCTCGCTTCTGTCCCCTTGCAAACGCCGAGCAGCAGCGCGTTGCGCGCATGGCTGCTCATGTACGCGAAAACGAGCGAAATGGCTTTGCCGTACCCACCAACTCACTGTTCTAGATTTGACATAATACCTGGTAACCAGTAAAACGCTGCGACACACACCAACACACCACACACAACGGCAGCCCGGACTCCGTGCACCTTTTCTGCCCTGCCCACCGTCTGCTCTACGGTTCACAACAACCACCCCATTGCCATCACCACCATCCACTATCCCAATCCCCTCCCAATCCAAAGATTCTGCCGCGCAAATAGACCGGATTTGATTGCTGATGCTGAGGCGCTGCCCGCAGCCGCCCAACCCGCCGCACGCCCTCTCTCGCTGGATGATTCACCGGGCTCGAGGACCTTGACATCAGCTTCTGCCGGCGCCTTCAACAGCATGCCGAGCCGCGCGGCCTCCGCCTCGAAGCAGGCCCTGGGCAGGACCGCCACGATCCGCAGCGTGCCGAGCTTCGAGGGCTCCGAGACGAGCCCCGAGAGAAACCAGGCCAGCAGCGGCCTCTCCAGCAGCGTCAACAGTAAGGCCAGCGGACTGTCCGTCGCGGCGTCGAGCGGGCCCCAGGCCGAGAGGGCACCGTCGCCCGTGGCCAAACCGAATCTCGACAGCGCCCCCAACGACTCGCCTGCGCGCTCGAGCAATGGCACCGGCACCGGCATCGGCGCCGGCCCCGTGCCCAGGGTCGTGGACCCATCGCCGGCACCACTGGAAGAGACGGGCGCGGCCCCGGCGGAGGGGGATCAGGACAACCACGACAATGCGCAATGGGATTCGACGATTGGCAAGGCGGGACTGGGAAAGACGGGCCGTGTCATCAACAAGCTTGTCAGCGACAACGACGCCCTGAAGCGCGACATCAAGATTGAGCGACTGCGGGCGGAAGAGGCGAAGCAGGCGGCCAAGCTGGTCGAGGACAAGATGGAGCGCATGGTCAGCGAGTACGAGAGCCGGCTGCTGGAGGCAAACGTCACCAAGACGCTGCTGGCGAGAAAGGAACGGCAGGTCGAGACCCTCATGGCCACGGTCGACACGGAGAAGAAGAAGACGGTGGCGGCTCAGGAGCTGGAGCGCAACTGGAGGGACGAGATGGAAAAAGTCAAGCGCGACGCCAAGACGCAGGTGGACGATGCAACGAGCTACGCGCAGCTGATGGAGGGCCGGTATAACGCCATATCCTCCCACTGGCGCGACCAGGGCGACGAAGTCAACAAGGCCATATCCACGATCAAGACCGAGATCAACACCATCGTTGACGAGCGCAAGTCGGACGACGATAAGATCCAGACGCTACGAGACTTGTGCGAGCAGCAGGACAGCAACATCCAGAAGCTGAAGCGCGAAAAGGAGGACATTGCGCGGCTGTTTGAGGAGTACAAGAAGACGCAGGAAAGCGATCTGAAGGACATGAAGGAGAATGCCAAGAAGACGGAGGAGGAGCAGCAGAGGCTGTTGGACGAGGCCAGAGCGACGCTGCATAAGCTGAGATGGGCCCTCAACGTCAAGGAGAACGTCAAGGGCGCCGAGTGAAAAAAAAAAAAAACAGGCCTGGCCACCAACATCTTCTCCTTTTTTTGGATTTTTTTTTTCTTTTGCTGCCCTTCTTTTACGCACCTCTCTCTTCTGCCTCTATCCTGCATCCTGCATCCTGCCTTGTTACTCTCCTCTTTTTTTTTTCGGCCACATTTTCCTTTGGCGTTGAACTCTTGTGCTTTTTTTTTTCGGCCTTTTTTTTTTTAAAAAAAAAATTATTGATTGCATTCTTACTGGGCCGGGGGGGGGGGGGGAGAGGTTGGCTCCATGCCAACGGCTTTTCTGGTTTTGCGTTGTTTGCTTCCCACTTCCCATCGCCCCTGTGCAGAGCAGCGACTTAATACAGCGACTTAATAATGATACCACTCCCCCCCTCCCTTCCCTTTCGAGAAAATTATCCTCCCTGATTCTCTCTTTTCGCTTATTGATTTTTAATTGTCCTCCCTTATATCTCAAATCCTTGATTCTTGGTTTTTGTCTTGTTTCTTTCATTATTTCGCTCTATTCATTAGATAGAGGGAGCGATCAGTTGGCCGAGGACAGGATATATGATTGTCTTTCTTTCCTGCTCTCTCTCTCTCTCTCTCTCTTCTTTTTTTTTTTTTTTTTTTTTTTTTTTTTTTTTTGCATGCTGGGAAGCCTTTGCTCTCATGATGTACTCGGCGTTGGATGCATTTCAACAATAACAACAAGAAGATGAAGGAGGAGGAAAGGAGGAGGAGAAGAAGAAGGAGAAGCAGACGAAAAAGAAGAAATCTACATAGCATAGCCTCCCATCGTTGCGCCAGATTTGTTTTTTGAGCCTTGACTTTTTTGACAAAGCTACAAAGAGCGATACAAACTACCTAGAAGCTACTAAAAGAGGAGAAGCTTGCACTTGAACTACGAGAGAAATGTATACACAATACCGATATCACTATTAAGGGAGGTAGATAAAATAAGGGGCCAGAGACGGGCATTAAGTAAACGGCAAGGTGAGGAATACGAGAGCATAATATATATATATATATATATATGATGTATATAAAAAATTTGGCTTGAGCTATTCTTTTTTTTTCTTTGTTTGTTTATTTTTTCTTCTTCTTTTTGCTCCTTCTTTTCCACCTCCTTCTCCAGAGTTGCTTTTATGGGATACAATGCATGTCTTAGCTTGCGGGCAGTTGATAATCAGAAGCTCGAGATTGGCTGCTGTTTTATATAAGTCTTCTGTACACACAACATTCTTATTGTGAGGAAGGGTGTTTGTAGCGTTCACCTATTCGGTCTGGAGCACTGAGGAAGTGAGGACTTGGATGAATAGGAGCAGGTCTATCTATAGATGGGCCAGCTTAGGTTACTACCCAACGTTGAACCGGGTTCCTACCTTGCCTCGTATTGTCTCTCCTGCCGACAAATACAGCACGCAAAACGCCACGTCGATTCATACATACTCAGGAAGCTTTCAAGGAAGGCGCCGTAGCAATCATATTCGGCTTGGGGGTTTGGGCATCGAGATTGCGTAGTCGTGAGCATACAAATGCTAGACGAACTGACCCCCCCTTTTCAAATCGCACTCTCTTCTTCACAAGCATTCTTGCCAGGTGCCCTAGATTGTCTCGATTTTTAAAGCCACAGCATCCCGTGATTGATGCCTAAGGGCTTAAGCGGCTTAACACACCCCTATATCAATCAGTACACGGTACAGTGAATCGCTCTTGAGCGGCAGAAATTGCGTGCGGTCGGGAGAGGAGACCACGTGCCTGGGCTGCACCTACCCTCTCAGCTGTCGCCCACCTGGCAACTGCTTCCTATATCTATAGCCCTGGGGGTTTTGTTTATTTATTTTTTCCCCCTCTTCTCCCCCCTCAAATCAATCTTCTCCCCTTCTTCTTTTTTTTCCACTCTTTTTTTTTTCTTTTTCTTTTCAATTCAGTGCTCTGGAAACGCATTCGCGATATCCACCTGGAAGTCCCATCCGCTCTGATACCGTTTCCATTGCCCCGTCCTGGTTTGCCCTCTTGATCACGGCCAGCTTCTTCTGAGAGAACATCAAGCTTCTTCTGAGCTATTCCTCGAGTGTTTGTGTGTGGTTGGCTTTCCTGCTGATTTACTGCATTTGCCGAGTCGGCGTCGAGAACCTTCCAAGGCTTTCTTGCGTGCCCAACTTGACCAACTCTATCGCGGCGAGGGCTCATCGATTCGTAATCCGAACGTTGGATGTCTACTAGGTACGTCGGTGCTGCAATGCATCTGAATTTCTCTTTCTTCTGGGCAGTTGTGGTTTTTTTTTTTTTTTTTTTTTTTTTTTTCGTAAAGATGCGTATATGCAAGGCCACAAAACACTAACTATTCTTTCCTAGCTTGTTGGCAATACCCTCAGGAAGCTTCTACTATCTACCACTGCTTACGATTGTTCTTGCATAATGGATGGAAACTCTGCGTTTGTGGAATTCTACGTCACCTGCAATCCCCCTTTGCTCCCGCAGGGTGTTGAGCACATAATTGAATCTACCAAGTCGGTTTTTGACCAGGTATGTGTCGTACCATATCGACTGACCTACATATCTGACGGATTCGTCACCCAGGGTGAGCTTGCCGAGATTTTATACGAGCCTGACATACCCTGGTTCAAATGCATCACAACATTTGGGTACCGGGAGCCTGTTGCCGAAGCCATTCAGGACCTCCTTGTTGAGCTAATGAATATGGAGGTTGAGCCCATAGCCTTTGATCCACTGGAGGTCCATGACGCCGGTGACGGCCTCGCTCACCCAGATGTTGCGATGAAAACGTCTGAGCCCCGCATGATGCCCTGGATGGTATACAAATCTCTTGGAAAGGATATCTACGATAATTTCGTGGATTACCAATTTCCGGAAATCATGGCCGCTCTCCCTTTCAAATCGACCTGGAGGGGCCTTCAGAATTCCACCGGAGCTTCCATTGAGACCCTCTTATCCTCATTTTGCCATCTCTCCAAATCTGAAAATGCACCACTCACCGCTGAAGACTTTGCTCTATTGAACGACTGCCAAATCTCTTACAATATGAGAGAGAGTCTGGTGTACATCGGATCTTTCAAGTCGATGGCAGTCGTCGATAAAGCAATTCAGAGGCTCGAAGCAATGCTGGATTTACTGGTGTGTATCTCTATCCCTCCCTTCACCGCAACTACTGCAAGCCCTGAGGCGTCTAACGCAAGAAAGGCAAGTAAGCCCGACTTAATATCGCACTGCATTCTACCCGAAGGGCCGGCGGCTGTCAGACTCACATATAGATGGATGTCTCATATCGGGCTAGACAAGGCGACCTTTGCTGTTCAGTCCAGCAACTCTGCTATTGCAGACGAACAGAAACTGCTCTTAAACGCGGCCGTCCTCAGGACCGAAAAACTTGACAGGCACGGTCGTTGGATTCCAGACGATACCATCTATCCACGGAAAGATGTGCCACAATCAGAACCGAGCCACGTTTTTGATGCCTTCAAAGGATACGCTCCACGCTCCAAGGCGGGATTCTCCGATATGGGAGCATCACCTAGCATCTACGGATTGCGACAAGATAGGGGAGAGACAGATACTTTGATATTTGGGCTAGAGGGACCCAGAAGCCTTCGTAGACTGCCACCGGCACTCATTGACGTGGATGCTACGGCAGTACGGAACTTTGGAATTGCCGAGTCGGAGATCCTATACACCTCTCGAGATTCGATTGCTGAAGGCTTCTTGATTGACTGTGAAGAAGGGACAGAGAGCGTAACAAGTCAATCCGGGTCTGTACTGGCCGACCACCACGTCCAAGAGGAGCTTCTCATCTCCTTTACCGAGTCAGAAGAGGGATCTTCCTGTGGAAGTGAAGCAATTGGCAGTACGAACCAAAGCACAACTGCGGAGCTTCGACAAGGGAGTGAGGATGTCATGCGGCTCGAGCAGTTTGAACGATCTGATGACCTCATATGGCTGGGCGATGGGTCTCAGGCTCAGCAGCCGCCTCCGGGGATGGACGTCGCGAAAATTTTCGGCGATGGTCCTGCTCGTGATTCTCGTGATTCTCTTCCAACTTGCCAAACTCCCGAAGCTGAGAATGGACATTCCACTGGACCGGCGGAAAACAATCCTCTTGAAGCCCAAGAGCAGACCTCGACGGGTATAAGTTCCGATGGCCTGGTTCGCTTCGGGTTGATGCAAGAAAGGCCGAAGGACTTCTTCCAAACCATGAACCAAAGGGGAGGCCGTGCCATCACTAGGTCGACCAGTAGCGCACTTTCTCCCGTCGGAGCTGACGGCTACCACGCCCGCCAGGCACCAGGGGCGCGCTGGAATTCTCCATCTTCTACGGGAACGAGGTCTGATGCTGAGGTGAGTCTGCAACACAACTCGATAGTTGCATACTGACCCTGGGGGGGGGGGGGATGCGTTGTCTAGTTTGAAGCTGCATTCCCAGCGCTTTCAGGAGCGCCACGGTCGCCCAGGAAACAGACAAAAAGGCCAATGCTGTACTGTGATGCCGCCCGATTCCCAAATTCTCGAAATATAGCTCCCAATCGGGCACCGCAAAGACCTCCGGGGTCCCCCAGTGTGAATGGCATCAATAGCCAGCCACGGCTGGATTCGACAGAGACGGCCGCATCGACAAGCGAAGCAGGCGGCATATTAACGAAAGAAACAAGGCTCAAAGACCCTCATAATAAAGGCGTTTACGCACCACCAGAGAAGAGTGATGTTTTGCGAGCCGCGGAGGATCAGTTCAAAAAGATGTCGCAAATTCTTGAGATGGCACCAGGCTACATCTCTCTGGAAGTCGTCTTCGGGCGCCTATACATAAAGCAAATGGCTCCAAGTATGGTAAAGCACGGTGGCTCTGGCCCGACTTTTTCAATCGCCGAGGGGGTTGAATTTTTGAACGGCCCCAATTTTCGACAAGGCTGCGTTGGCTTCTCGCCAATTCTGTCGACTTTGGGAGGCGATGCTAATCTTCTAGTCAGCATCACGCCGCCGGGTGAAAATTCATGGCGCCTGTTTGAGAAGGAAACTTGGTATGACATTGAGTGCAAATTTGCTGGCCCCAAAGGCGATTGCTTCATCATTGAGCTGAACGCCGAATCTTTCCAATATCGATGCAGAGGCCCGCATCATGAAATCTTCACGATCTACATGCACAACCCCCAGAGGGCATGGGATATGAAGGCTTGTGGAGTCCGGTCAGCCGCTCTGGGAACGGACCTCAGATTCAAGTATATCACCAAGTCTCTAGTGGATGAGGTGGAAATCTCGTAAGACGATCATAGCAAGCATGTGTGGAGTGGATCAGCAACAGTTAGGCTAACAGATTTCTTTCTTTCTTTCTTTTTTTTGCAGTTCCGATGGCAAGGGCGACGTGACGATCAAGTTTCCCCAGGAGACAGGCTTGCGAGCAGATATCCAAACCATTAGTATGCGACAAGTTGCACGATATCACCAAAAGAAGCAAGGTGGCGATAGCGTTCTCTCGGTGAGAATGACATGTTTGATGGAGGAGAGCCTATGCACCAACGAAGAGGGTACAGAGTTCGGGGCAACCCGAGTTTTTGTTTGTTCCAAAGGTTCTTGCAGCGGCGCTTTGCCTCATCAGTATTTCGAAGCGAGCATAACCTCGTCCCGACTTCCTCGTTACTTTGACGAGAACATCAACTTTGAGTGCGGCGACAAGGCTACTTGGGATGTAAGCCGCCTCGAGAGTGAAGGCATCTTTGAAGACATTCTCAGACCAGCTTTTGGGATGATTACCCACATGGACCCCATTGGATCGTCGAACAGCGCGATAAGAGGCATCGATGATCAGGATGCGTTCCACGAGGCGTTGGTTGAACCAGATGCGAATAAGAAGAAGCCAGTGTTTTGGTAAGGGGAAGACGGGCCTGTCGTCTTGGAATCGGCCCAGACTCTCTCCCTTGGTATTCAGGATTGCCGTCCCTGAGCCGATTTACCCCTATCGAATTATGGAATTTGCCCGCTGGAGGACAAAAGGGTAAGCTACATTAGGGTTTGTTAACTTGATTGGAACGGATGGGTCTCTTCACGTTGAGCCCCAAATTTACCCATAGATAGATGGATGGATGCAACGCAGTCGGAGCAATAGTGATAGTGGTGGTTCATTTACTCTAGTGCTTACCTGGCAACGCCGCCACGATCCCTTAGCATGTTCGCTGCAGCAATAATAACAGCCTATCCATGAACATAATATTACTACCTATAAACCAGCATTTCTAGCGACAAGGCTTTCCGAGTCTTTTTTTTTTTTTTGGAATTTCTTTTTGATTTTTATTTATTCAAATTGTTTTTAGCTTCTTTTATCTTTTCTTTTCCCCCCCCCCCCCCCCCCCCCTTCCCCCTTTTTTCTTCTTCTTTCTTTTCGTTGAGGGATATATATACCAGCATATAAACGCACGTATATATTGTAGTTATATATATCAGCCTCATTTAATGCCCGATGTCCTCAAACGGCAATTGGCTACCATTCGTCACTGGCTACTTCGCCTTTCTCCTCAGGAATCCTTGAATCGCACAGCATACGCTTATCAGCACCACACCAGCCCGCCTACCCAATTTCCATTTTTGCCTCCCATGGGAGAAGTTCTTGTCGCGCTCGGCGTGGGCGTTGTTTGCCTGGTGCTCTACATGCTCAGGTTGAACTGGGTGCTGGCACATACGCCTCAGGAAGTGGTGGATCGTGCGGGGGAGCCGCTGACGAGGGAGTATATCTGGGATGTATATGAGCGGGTGAAGAAGGATGGGATCGATTGGGAGGGGAAACTGCCGCCTCGGAAGGATAGACGGTATATTGTTGTGGGAGGCTCCGGTGAGGTTTTTTTTTTTTTTTTTTTTTTTTTTTTTCCCTCTTTCTTTCCCGGGGGCGTGTGTGTGTGTCTTGACGAGGAGAATGAATGACTGACGACAGTTTGTTGGGTTCAGGATTCCTGGGGGGCCAGCTCGTTTTGCATCTTCTGGCCATGGGGACCCCGCCTGAGGCTATACGCATCCTGGACGCACGGCGGCCGTTTACGTTCCGAGAAGAGTTCTCTCGCGGGGCGCCGTCAAAGGTGGCGTTTGTTCAGACGGACATTACTGACGAAGCGGCAACCGTTGAGTCGTACAGCGTCCCTTGGCCGGAAGCAGTGGCCGGGCTGCCGTTGACGGTCTTCCACACGGCCGGCGTGATTCGGCCGTTTGAGCGGTACAAGATGTTCTACGAGCGCAACTCGCGGGTCAACGTCACCGGCACGATGCATTCCCTGCAGGCGGCAAAGAAGGCCGGGGCTGGAGTCTTCATCTACACGTCCAGCTCAAACGTGGCCTTGAAGCAGGTCAAGTGGCTCTTTGCGCCGTGGGGGGCCGCGCAGCAGCCTCAAGGGTTTCTGCAGTTCCTGAGCAACGACGACTTCTTCGAGCCGCCCCGGCGGCGGCACCAGTTCCCGACGAACTACGCGCAGAGCAAGGCCGAGGCGGAGAGGCTGGTCTGCGGCGCGGACGAGGGAGCTGCGGGCGCAGGGGTTCCGGCGCTGCGGACAGGCGCGATTCGGCCCGGCAACGCCGTCTACGGACACAAGGACGACAACATCGCGGGCAGGATGCTCGAGCTGAAGGGCTTCCCGTCGTGGGTGCCCGCCAACGTGCAGAACTGGGTGCATGTGCAGAACGTATCGCTCGCGCACCTGCTGTACGAGGATGCGCTGCTGGGCGACCACGCGGGCAAAGTCGCCGGCCGGCCGTTCATGGTGACGGACAGGGGGAAGCCGCTCCGGTTCCAGGACATATACCGGGTGCTGGGCACGACGAGCACGACGGGCTTGCGCGTGAGCCGCCCGCCGCCGGCCCTGATGCTGATCCTCTCGTATGCGGTGGAGTGGTATGCGGTTCTGGTGAATGCGGTGCCGCTGCTGGGCCGGTTCCTGAGCGAGCCGGGAGAGCCGGTGCGGTGGCTGCAGCCGGGGGTCCATGCGACGAGTCTGCATTACTTTGTGGATGATTCCGAGGCGAAGAAGCGGCCGGAGGACGGCGGCATCGGATACACGCCGTGCTGCACGACTGTGGAGGGGATGTGCGCCCAGACTTTGCATTGGAACGCGTGGGTCGAGAGGGAGGAGGAGATGGAGAGGAAGAAGCAGCAGGAGCAGCAGCAGGAGTAGTCATATTATCAGTAGTAGTAGTAGTAGTAGTGCGAGGAGGAGGAGGAGGAGGAAGAAGAAGAAGAGGAGGAAGGAGAAGAAGAGGAGGAGGAGGAAGATGAGGAGGAAGAGGAGGGGGGATATGGCGCGACATAGAAACAATAGGCTATGCAACGGGCATTTGATTTGATCTATGGCGAGTATTCTGATTGATTAGCACCGGCCCCTTCTGATCATGAATTGTGTTGTTTCTGCTGATTCTCACCAAAAGCATTCGTCGGTCCCGGCAACGAGCCACGGCAGGAAGCTGATACTACTAAGGTACATCATAGTACATCATAGTACATTACACCAAGTACCTGCTACGGTAGTACCAGGTACTTGCATCGGCAGGCAGGAGGCGCCTTACCCATCAAACTCTAGCTCTTGCCCAAGCCGGTGGCTTTTATTAGGTGGTGACATCCCCTGAAAGATTTCCCGTCTCGGCCCCGTCCTTGCGTCCGTCGTCCCGTCCAAAAGAGAGAAAGAGGAAGAAGAAGAAGAAGAAGGAAAAAAAAAAAAGGACAGCCAATCGTCGTTCGTATTCGGTTTTTTTCTTTTTCTTTTTTTTTACTTTTTCCCAGACCTGGATGGCCAAACCATGGCACGACGCCGCCCTTTTCTTTAGCTTCTTTCTACGCGACCCCACGGCGCCTCGTTGAGGAATTTCCCCAGATCTCATCGTTTAATAAATAGTTCAAGCTCTGGCCGTCTGTGCACCGTAGCACATCTTTCGCCCTCATCTTTCGCCCTCACCTTCGCCCTCAGTCTCGTCCCCGTTTTCTTGAAAGCGGAGTGCGCAGGGAGACGCGGGAAGAGCTCTCGTCCAGATGGCGTTTGGAATCCTTGAGCCAAGCTCGGGCGAAAAAGTCCCAGGTAGGAGAAAAGGAAAAAGGAAAAAAAATAAAAATAATAAAAATAAAAAAGATGAAAAGAAAGAAGAAAGAAGAAAGGGAGAAGGAAAGACTTGAGAAAAACCCTGCGTGAATGTCTCGGAAGACGAGCAAATCCTTGCCATGGACGCGAGATGGGCTTCAACGCTTGACGGACGGGCGGCTGACGAACGGGTTCCCCTTGGGGCGTTTTCTTCTAGGCACAACTCATTTCTACGACGACCCTTCGCAGCCCCAGACGGCAACGGAGCAGGACACGACAAAGTTGAAATGCGACACCAGCGGCAAGATCCCGATCATCCTCGTGCGTCCTTATCCGGGCGTCGGCTCGTCGCGAGCATCAAAGGGCTGAGCAAGGCAACTGACGTTTTTTTTTTTTTTTTTGCGCCCACAGGTCCCCCAGCCTTCGGATGACCCCAATGACCCTCTCAACTGGCCCTTGTGGAAGCGCGATCTCGTCACCTTCACTCTCTGCTGGGCCGGGGTCCTCGCCACGTCGCTAGGCCCCATCCTGGCGGCAAACACCGTCACCCTCTCCCGCCTCTTCTCCAAGACCTTCACCAGGGTCGCCCTGCTCACGGGCTACTTTCTTCTCGGCGCCGGCGCCGCCGCCATCTTCTTCGTCCCCTCCGGTCGGGTCTGGGGCAAGCGCCACCTCTTCCTCCTCGGCATCCTCATCATCATCGCCTCGAGCGCTTGGGCCGGCTCCGCGGGGACAGACTATGGCAGCCTGCTCGGCGCCCGAGTGCTCCAGGGCGTCGGCACCGCCCCGTACGAGAGCCTGCTGAACGCGGCCGTCGGCGACCTGTATTTTGTCCACCAGCGAGGAGTGCGCATGGCCTTTACCAACTTGGCCATCTTTGGCGGCGCCTTCTTCACCCCCATCGTGGTTGGGAAGATCACGGCAGCCATGGGCTGGAAGTGGACCTTTTACTTCGTCTCCATCTTCATGGCCGCCACGCTTCCCGCTGTCTTCCTCCTCTGCCCCGAGACGGCGTATCGCAGGCACACCATTCTCAACACCGACACAAACGCAGAGGCCGAAGAGGAGATTAAGCTCCGGTCGCAGGTCGCGACAGTCAGCGACCCGCCGTCGGACGAAGAGGAGCCGCCCAGGCGGCGGGCCGGCTTCGTTCTCTTCCCTACCTCGAGGGCGCTCCAGCCCATTGGGAACGCCAGCACCCCAACCAAGTCCTTCGCCGAGTCACTGTCCCTGTTCGATGGCGCCAAGACGGACGAGCGCTACTGGGTCTTGCTGCTACGGCCCTTCCCCCTCGTCCTCAACCCGGCCTTCGTTTGGGGCTGCCTGATCCAGGGAACCATGATTGGGTGGACCATCTTCATCGGCGTTCTCGTCGCCGCCATCTTCATCGGGCCGCCCTACTTCTGGGGCGAAGTCAAGGCCGGCTACGCGTACACGGGCGCCTTCGTCGGCGCCCTCTGCGGATTTGCCATCTCGGGCCTCCTCGCCGACTCCAGCGTCAAGTACCTGACCAGGAAAAACCACGGCGTCTACGAGCCCGAGTTTCGAATCCTGCTCGTCGTCCCCATGCTCATCGTCGGCGGCATTGGCCTGTTTGGGTTTGCGTTGACCGCCGGCGATGTCATTTCCGGCCGCTTCAGCTACCTTGTGCCGCTCGTCTTCTTCGGCTTCGAGGTTGCCGGCATGGTTATCGGCGCCGTCGCAAGCTCATTGTACATTGTCGACGCCTACAGTAAGATGGACAGAGTCCAGGCCTTTTTTTTTTTTTCCCCTTCTTCTTCTTTTTCTTTCCCCCCATGATTGTCGTCATGTCTTTCATCGGATTTCGCTAGTCACGCTCAATGCTTACAAAACTTTTGTGTGTGCAGGAGATCTCACAATCGAAGGGTTCACTCTGATGATCATCTTCAAAAACATCTTCAGTTTCATCCTCACCTTTTTCGCCTACGACTGGCTCATCTCAGGCGGCATCAGACACACCATGGTTGCCATTTCCATCGTTCAGGTTGTCGTATGCGTCATCAGCATTCCCATGTGTATGTCCCCTACCATGCTCCCTATCATGTGCATTTTGTATACATTTTCTTTTCTTTTCTTTTTTTTTGAAAAAAAAATTACAAAAAAAAAAGAAAACTAACCTTGTTGATGCAGACGTGTTTGGCAAGCGATGTCGAGCATTTTATCATCGACATGACTTGCTGGCTCTCACCGGCTTGCGATGACGGAGGCTTGTTGTTTTTTTTTTTTTTTGTCGTGCGTGCGAGCATTTTGAGAATTATCACTGCGGCGGGATGTCCTTGGCCGTGCTGTATTCGCGCATTTGAATTTTGATGGGATTATCATGGGAACAATGTCTGAAATGATGATACGAGAAGGGCAAAAAAAAAAAAAAAAAAAAAAGAAATAAGAAGAAAAGAAAAGAAAAACGGGGGCTTTGCTAGGACGGGTGTATGGGAATCTGTGTTCTTTTTTTGATGTCGATGTTACTGACGAGTTACCAAGTTAATGTTAATGGGTGTACTGCCTTGGTACAGGTATGTACGATTTATACAGGGAAATGTCGCGCTCTAAAATTACACCTCACCCGCTCTGTGCTGCTGAAATCACCGCCTACGAAGACAAAGACTAGATGCAAAAATCATGCGGGAAAAAAAAAAAGGGCAAGGCGCGCTCTTCAAAATTCAGAAGAGCCAACTTTACATGTTTGTGAAGCTTTCATTGGGTATATACCACACTACCGCGCGCAGCCCAGCCCAATCGAAACCCACGACACGCCATGTGCGCTTGGAGGAGCGGCTTCGTCGAATCATGCCTTGGTGGCCTCGGCAGCGGCACCCCCCGCGGCGGCGGTAGCCAGAGTCGACTTCTTGACCAGGCGCAGGCCGCCAAGCAGCATGACGAGGGCCTCGAGGCCGAGAATGACGCCCAGGGTGACGAGAGCGCCGATGACGCCAGCGACGGGCCTGCTGATGTTGCTGCCGTCGTCGCCGGAGGACTGGGTGGACGGGGTGCTGGAGCCGGTCGAGTTGGAGGCACAGCTTTCGTCGGTGTTGCCGCAAGCCTGGCACCAGTCCTTGGTGTCGGCAATGGCAAACTTGTTCATGCCGTCCTTGAAGTCGTTCCAGCTGAGGGTAGTCTCCTTCTGGCCAAACAGGGGGTAGGCGGTGAGGCCGTGCTCGGCGGCAGAACCGTTGGACCAGAGGAAGCGAACGGTGAGATCATCGGGCTGGAGACTGGTGGCGCTGGGGGCGACGAGCTCCACCACCATGGAGGAGGCGTAGTTGCAGATGCCGTAGAAGTCGCTGGAGGCAGCGGGCAGCTGGGCGAGGCCGAAGAAGGCCATGAAGGCACCGTAGGCGCCAAACTGGATGTTGAAGCGGGGGGCGGGCTTGCCGTCGACAATGTTCTGCAGAGCAGCCACGATCTGGCCGGCGAGGACAGAACCGGCAATGGCGCGGATGGGCTCGCTGCTGTTGTAGGCGAGGTTCCACTCGTGGGTGGAGGCGAGGTCGTAGAGGTTGGCGAGGGTGGATTCGGTGAGGAGGTTGTCGGACGGGATAGAGGCGTTGTGGATTGTGGCGACGTTGATGTAGTCGAAGACTAGGAAAGAAGGCAAAAAAAAAAAAAGAAGAAGAAGGAAAAAAAAAAAAACTGTTAGCTGATTTTTGGCCAAGGCAGGCGGATATCGTCAAGGATGTGATGCATTACTTGAGAAGCCATTCTTAAAGGTGGCCATGGTGGAGTTGTAGGTGGTGTTGATGACGGGCAGCAGGCTCTGGTAGAAGTCCCTGGTTGCGTTGAGGGTGTGGAGATAGTCGGGCGTCATGAAGTAGCTGTTTGAGCTGACGACGGCGTCGCCGCAGCCGCTGCTGCCTTGAAGCCAGGCGTTGCTCTCGGATCCAGCCGAGGTGGCAGAGCTGGCCAGAGTGTTGACGGGGATGTACTGATAGCCGCCCAGGGGAGCCGTGACGACGGTGCCGTTGGCGAGCTTCTGAGAACCGGCGCTCCTCGAAGGCGGATACAGGCTCTGGGCGAAGGCCCCGGCCGAGTTCTGCAGCACATTGTCCACGGGAGCCGTGACGGCAAGCTGAGACAGAACAGCCTGGTCGGCGCCGATGTTGGCAATGCGCAGATCGGCATCGCTGGCGATGTAGCGGTTGCGGTAGAAGCCGGCAGAGCTCTGCACCTGATCGGCGCCGAGGGGGGTCAGGCTGACGGGGTTCCACGCCTTGGAGGTCCGGTCTCCGTGACGGTGGAAGATGTAGACGCCGAGGACCTGCTCGGCGACGGCCGGCGCAACGGCAGCCGCCGAGAGGCTTGCGAGGAGGAGCTTGGACTGCATGCCGAGTGAGAGGGAACGAAGGGCGAAGGGCGAAGGGCGAAGGCTGCGTTTGGGCACCACGGCTTCTGGAGGAGCTCGAGCAGTCGGAACTGGTCTTCCTCGGGGAATCGCAAAGCTACTCTACTATATATATACTATATATATGCTGTGGTCAACACGAAGAGAGGAAAAAGAACAAGAGAGCCAGAAGCGTGGGGCCGGCGGGGGACATTGGGAGAATGGCCGCCAATCTATACTATATAGTAGTTAGTAGTAGATAGATAGTAGATGGAATATACAACATATAATATATAATATATAATATATAATACAGAGCCCATCGGCAGGCAACGAGATTTGGCCTATACAGTAGTATTTACAGTCAGTACCCACGGAACGAAGCCCCGCCAATCCTTCTCTTTCGCCCATTGCATAAGCGCATGCATAAGCGCAATGCCTAATCGAAAGAGCCTTTTTGTTGCCAAATAGGGCATGTCGGAGCGAGCCGTTTGCAGAAACAAGCTTTGCTAGCACCAAATTCATTAGCTCGGTGACCCTTTTTTATTTTTTATTTTTTATTTTTTTTTTTGTTTTTTACTAACGGGCCCTGCAAGCCTTGGGCCATCGTTTTACTTGTGCCAATGTTAATACTATAACGTACGAGTACAGTTAGTACTAGTAGTCATAACGGGAGAAACTACATAATGTAAGGTAAAGGCACTGATTGCTACATAGGTACGTATATCAATTATGGGCCCCATGCGGAGAAGGAATTGGAAAAGGCCCCGCCCCGCTCCTCCCCCAATCGAACGAGTGGGAGAGAGAGAGAGAGAGAGAGAGAGAGAGAGAGAGAAAGAGAAAGAGGGGGGGTGGAAAAGTTGGCGTTGGAAGATACAGATTGCATCCCCGCAGGATGATGAGAAAAGGAAAAAAAAAATAGCAAAAGGGTCCCGGTTTGGGGGAGCCAATGAGAGAGTTTGAACCAAGAGGGACAAATAGAAAAAAAAAAGCTTCTTTTTTATATATATATATATATATACTTAAAACTTTCTTTCTACAGGGTTTTTTTTTTTTTAAAAAAAAAAATGACGGAATTCCATCGTCAGTGCTGCATCAGATTCTGTGAAACAAAAAAAAAAAAAAAAAAAAAAAAAAAAAAAAAAAAAAAAAAAAAACTCCGTTTGCCCTTATTAGCTGCTACTTAGGTTTTCCCTTTGAGCAACTCCACCGTTTTCCTTGTCCGACGGCAAATGCAACCCTAACCGGCGTATTTGTGTATTATATATGATAATATAATATATATATATATATCTGCCGCTTCCATGGGGCGCCTTTTTTTTTTTTTTTTTTTTGGCGACCCCCTCCTTGGGAATCAATTCTTTCATTTGGTAGGTTGTGCCCCACACGGAAATGTTCTCTCTCTACTCCGTATCTATCCCCCCGTTTGTCACCGGAAGCAGTTCTGAAAGGGGGAATTAAAAAAAAATATGTTTTAAAATAAAGTAAAATACAAATAAAATAAATTGTCAATCGAAAAAAAAAAAAAAAAAAAAAAACCCCTTGTCGCGCCGTCGTTGCGCCGGCGCTCTTGACACAAAAGGCGAAAATATCATTGGATCGTTGCGCCTACATAATATTAAACCCCCCGTCTCTTACCAGGTTTCTCCGCGGTTGCCCTTTTTCCGAGGAGCGCGCAACACAGGCACCGTTCATTATCTAATGCATACTGTATCTACGGACGACGGAAGTACGTACTACTACTACCTACTAGGTACTCCATATCTCCTCTGTATACCATCGCGCGCCATGGTGGTTTTTGGTGACGATTTATCCTTTGGTGACTGTATCTGTGAGTACTGCTACAAGTTTTTGTTTCTCTAGTGAGCCTGTTAAGGCAGTAAAAGGCTCACCAGAGGGCTCACCAGAGGAAAAACGTGTTGGAACCCTTGTGGGAGCAGTCACCAGAAATCCCCTTGGCGCGCGATGGTATGTACCTACCTAGGTAGGTAGTATCCACCCCCTCTACCTTATCTTATCTAGCGCTTGGCTTTATGTACATATCGGTGCCACCCGGCAAAATGCTTTCAAGCGCATACATATGTATTCGGCTTGGCAGACAAAAGTGTCATCTTGCGCGCAATGATTTATTGATTAGCAAAGGGCCATGTGGCGACGGTCGGCGCGAGGGCTGCTCTCAGCTCAGCTTTGCTGGCTTGATGGGACATATGCGCAGAGCATCTCCGAGGACAGCCAGCACGCAGCAGAACCCGCCGTGATGCCCGTTTGGGGTTTTGACTTTACGTACGAGGAGGCAAGTCGGGCAGCTGTTGCGCTACGGGCACTGGAAATCTGGGGTCATGCCTTACGCGTGCGAATACCGCAAAAGGTGCCGAGGTAAAAAGTAAGAGGGGGGGGGGGGGGTGGTTCCGCTGTTGTCATTCAATCTGCACTGATGAGGGCAAGTAGCAGCAGACGAGGTGAGAAGCCCATGTCGAAGAATTGAACAATGCCGTATTCATCTAGCGCATATATATATATATATATATATACCTTGCTACTAGGTAAGGTAGTAGGTAGTAGGTGTGTGTATGTGTCGAGTGCTAATGTTAGTATACATATCCCTTTTGTTCTACATGTCCTCTGTACAAGATCAAAACAAATTGCTGTGCCTCGATTTCCATGGCCGCCAGTGAAGAAAGCAGCCGGATATGCAACATGGCTTGAGATCCGAAAAAAAAAAAAGGGGGGATCCCCCTTCGTCCCACCACCAGTTCCTCCCGTCTTCCTCTTCTTCTACCTCTTCTTCTTCTTCTCTCAACCGCTTATCCGACCATCATCCCCTCAAAGCTTGGCCTTGTCCTTCTTTCCCCCCTTCAGGCCCTCGGAGAGTTGGCCCTTGAGGAAATCAGGATACTGGGAGCTCGCATCCACGCCAACCGTGTAGGCTCCCTGCCTTCTCCACGATCCGCCGTCGACGGGGATGATCTGGCCGTTGATGTAGCTGCCGGCGTCGCTGAACAGGAACACGGTCGCATCTGCGATATCCTTGACGGTGCCGAGGCGGCCGGAAGGGACCGTCTTGGCAAACGCCGCAACCTCCTGCGGCTTGCTGCTCGCCAGCCGAGCCATGCCCTCGGTGTCGGCGATGGCGCCCGGCGCGATGGCATTGGCCAACACGCCGCGGGGGCCGTATTCGAGCGCGACGCTGGCGACGAGGGAGTCGACGGAGGCTTTGGCGGCCGAGACGTGCGCCTGGAAGGGCATGCCGGTGTAGTGGAAGGTTGCCGACACGGCGAGGATGCGGGGGGTCGGGCTTCGGAGGATGTGCGGAAGAGTGGCCTTGATGGTGTTGAAGGTGCCCAGCACATCAATGTCCATGACCGTCTTGAAGGCGTTGGAGCTCATTCCGTCGATCGGGGTGACAAAGTTGCCCGCTGCGCCGGCACTGCGGTTGTCAGGCATCGAACGGCGGCGGGCTGCCAACAAAGGGGCGTCGACACGGGACTCACATTACGAAATCGATGCCGCCGAGTTCCTTGACGCATTGCGCAGCCGCAGCCTCGAGGCTCTCGAGCTAGTAAACGCGGTGTCAGCGCCGGCCCTCCCATTTCCCCCCCTTCCCCCCTTTTCTCTCCTAAAACCAAGGGCCTTGTTCCAATTAACCTTGCGGACGTCGCATCCTCCAATGCCAATGACCTTGGCGCCTGGTCGAGCCGTTGCGATATCCTTGGCCGCAGCCTCCGTCTTGCCAGCGTTTCGGCCCAGGATGCAGGCATTGGCTCCGAGTCGAACCATGGCTCTGGTCTGCATGCTGCAGATGGTACCCGCCCCGCCGGTG
This sequence comes from Trichoderma cornu-damae, assembly GCA_020631695.1. Lineage (NCBI taxonomy): Eukaryota > Fungi > Ascomycota > Sordariomycetes > Hypocreales > Hypocreaceae > Trichoderma > Trichoderma cornu-damae. The sequence continues at coordinate 4,084,256 of CM036090.1, read as the reverse complement.
ACGAAGATGACCTTGTTCTCTATCGACGAGCAAAGACTCGAGTCCGCATTAGCCACAACTTTCTCTTTCTCTCTCTTTCTCTCTCTTTCTCTCTCTTTCTCTCTCTTTCTCTCTTTCAGGGGAGCAGTGGGTGCTAACTAAAGATGTCGTCTCGCCATACGGCGCTCAAGTACTTGGATTCAGGGACCGACATGGCTGCTGGAGGGAGGTTTTTTTTTTACGTTTTTTTTTTAAAAAAAAAAAGAGTTTTAAAATAAAATCAACTAAAAATGCGGGCACGCTGTCACGGAGTCGATGGTGTGAGGCGAAGGAGGGCAGAGGGTTCGAATCATGGCATAGTTCTGGCGAGGCCAGCTTTGAAGAAATGGGGCTTTGTACTCCCTCCGTCAGCATACAGTGGATGAGCCTCGGCATCTTTGGCAAAGTCGGTGGGGCGTCGTCTGGACTTGGCCAAACACAACAGATCAAAAACAAATTTAAACATTACAGTATGTACTAAACTAACAGTAGCCGATTCCGGGGTAAAGCATAAAATAAAATAAATAAAATAATAAATAAATAAAAAAAGCTCCACGGCGCGATGAGAGGATTTCCGGAGTGGCTTGATCTTGATGACAGCGATTTTCACGCAGAAGCTGCCCAAGTTTGGTTGGTGTGGTGCTGATATATAGGAGTATTACTCATCTCAGAAGAGAATGTGGCTTTTGAACCGGGGGGGGAATTTTGCCATTGTGGTGCTTGAAAGTTCGGATCCGAAGTTGGTCACTTGTCTTGTTTTCTTCTCAACATTTCTTTTCTTCTTTGCCACGCTCTTTGCATCCGTCAGTTTGCCTCTCTCTCTCTCTCTCTCTCTCTCTCTCTCTCCACAACTGCATACAGAAAGGGATGTCGGCCTCGGCTTGACCTCCAATTTGGTGATCGAATAAGTAGTACCCAGTACCCACCATGGCCTTGGTAATTTCTTCGGCTCCTAATACTAAGGTAGTACGTAGTACGTAGGTACTCTCTACTCCGTACGGAGCACCGGTCATTCTTCATATCTTTAGTAGCCTGTACCTGCCAACATGTCGGCATCGCCTCTAATAGCAAGGGGGGATCCAAAAGGTCGCCCGAGCAATATGCAGATGCCCGTATCAAGTGATTTCATACTCCGTACTCCATATACATACCCTTCTTGCCTTACTCACCTGATCTCCGCCTCATGCTGTGTAACGGCTTGAGCACCAGATTTGCGACACATCCTGAGAGACCTCGGCAAAGTTGACGGAACAGGTAGGTACCCATCCAGCCAGCTTGTAAGCAACACATCTATCTGTTCTACACATGCCATCACATGCCGTATTGATCTCCATGCTACAACATAATATACAACACACAGCCCAGCCCAGCCCAGCCCAGGGCTACAGGACATTTGACCTACCGGCTGCGTCCGGTCCTGGATTGAGCAGCATCGGAGCTTGTCACCGTATTCAGCTGCTGGTGGCCCAGGGAAGAAATACTCCCGTACATGCTACCTGGCAATTACATGGGTTCTGTACTCCAGATGGAACGCACGTGCTAATCAGGACATGGCGTTTCGAGTAGAGCTCTCTGCTCGATAGTTTCTGCTCACCAGCCAAGCCAAAGGAAAAAGAAGGAAAAGAAAAAAAGAAAAAAAAAAAAGAGAGAGAGAGAGAGAGAGCTGTATAAAGGGAAAGAGGGAGGAGAAAGAGAGGAGGAACGAGTTCAGGTCGCCTACATGCATCAACTAAAACTATCACCAAAAGGCTCACTCCGCGCTTTGGGGAAGAGAAAAAAAAGAAAGGCCAAATCGCAAGCCGTCAACACCCAAAAAAAAAAAACACAGAAGCACAGGCCACTGTCAGCCTCGCATCCCTGCTCCATCAGCAGCCCTGCGCCGCTAATTCGCCAGCGGATAACAGGCGCCAGCTCCGCGTCTCCGCGCTGTATTGAATCAACGAACCAAACAGCCTCGTCGAAATTACACAACCGACTTCTGCCTCGTCCGCTGACACGCCCAGCATCCAATATTCGCAAGCCGTCGAGGGCCATCGCATCGCTGCTCCATATGCACATGTCCGACTAATTAGCTGCCGCCCGCTGGTCCGTCATATCCCGACGAACTCTCGCCCCCCCAAAAGCCTGCGCCACCCACACTTGGGGCTTCGCCTTAGCAGCAGCAAATAGTAGTACGGAGCCCCCTCGCCACGAGGAGGCTGCCCAGGAGGAGAGTTGGGAGGGGGTTTTAAAAAATTAAAGGAAAAAAATAAGGGAAAAAAAAACCATCCGACGAGTCGATTGCTGTCAAGGGTCGAGCAATGCCCAACTCCTCGGACCGAGCTGTGCGATTCTCGGGCGGCAGCGACGACGACGACGACGAAGGATCTAACCTGGCTGCCATCCAAAACTTGAAGCGCGCCATGGCCGAAGATGAGGACTCGTCCCCTGAATCCAACGGCATCGACCTGCACGCCATCGAATGTCAGGACGAACTGGGGTCGCTCAGCAGATATGTCGACGCTCCTAATAGCCTCACCGGATCCTTGAACTCGTTGCCGCCCGGCACGCACATCAATGGCGGACCTCCGCCCAAGAGCCAGCGGTCCAGCGGAGGAGAGGCAGACGCGCCGTACGTTCAGCGCCCCATGGGGCCCATCAGGACGCCGTCCAATACGTACAATCCATCCAACTCGCGGAAGCCCGCCGCTCCGCAGACGCAGACGTCCTTCTCAGAGTCAGTCCGATCCTCGTCCAAGACGCGACCGCGGCAGAGCGACAGTCGATTTCGGGCGCAAGAACGAGCCTACGTCCTCAAGCTACGGCAGGGAGGCTACAAGGGCGAATACTTCAGCCAGCTCCAACCTCCAACCGGAAACGACTCGGACTCGGAGGGCGAGACCCCGTCGTCTGAGGGCCCGTTTGATGATCGTCTCGAGGATCGTCTCGACCAAGAGACCACCATGTTTTACGGCAACGACGACATACAGCCGACAGACGAAGACGTCGCCGTGCCCGAGAACCGGGAAAGGCTGGAGTGGCACGGCATGCTGGCAGCCGTGCTGACGGGAGATGTCGTTCGCCAGGAAAAGAAGCGCCTGATCAGCGCCACCGAGAACAACGCCAACAGGGCCGCCTACACATTAGAGCTGTGGCTTGAGCTCCGTGCCGAGACGTGCGGGAGGCGCGTCCCGGTGCAGAGGCGGATGGTGGAGGACGGCCGGGCCACCGTCGACCGTCTTCTGGACGAAGTCATCAACTTCCAGGTCAAGGGAACCAACGAGGCGGGAAAGCCGCCTCACGAGCAGGTCAAGGACGTGGTTAGGAAGATTGAGAAGTGCCAGAGTCTGTATCCCTCCTGGGAGGCTCTCGCTGCGGAGCACAAGTCCGCCGCCTCTCCCCAATTCTCCGAAGCCTACGAAGCCATCGTGTCTTGGTACAACACGAATGAGATGATCAACACCGAGCTCGCAGTCCTCAGGAAGTGGGTCGGCAACGACGAATTGGACTTTTCCCGAACCAAGCAGCGGTCGCCCGCCGTCGACGGCATCACCACGGACGAGACGTCGTTTCTCGACAGGCTGATGAAGGAGGACGGCCTTCAGTCGCTCTACAACGACAACGCAAAGGTGACGCTCAGGGGCGAGCTGATCCAGAGGGGGATGCTGCAGCCCATATCTGCGGTCATCGACAAGGCGAAGCAGACCCTGATCCGCAACTCGGTGCCGTTCCAGAAACGACACCTGCCCCCATACCTCGACGAGCTGTTGACCCTCATCAGTTTCCCGTCGCGTCTCATCGAGGAGATTACCAAGACGCGTCTGGCGTATGCTAGGAAAGTCAAAGAGACGGCCCAGCAAAACCCGCTGATGCAGGACCAGATGATCTCCCATTTCCAGCTCCTGCTGCAGTTCGCCATCAGGATCAAGACCGAATATGTCAAGATCGAGCATCCGGAGCCCGGGTGGGAGCTGCCCCCGTGCATCGACGAGTCGTTCGACCAGGTTGCGCTGGATGCCCTCAAGTACTACTTCAAGATGCTCAACTGGAAGCTCAGCGGAAACAAAAACACGTTCAAGGAGGCCGAGCTCTTGTTTCAGGAGTGGGATTTCGCCAACGAGATCGGCAGGTCCCTTCAGCACGGCGACATCGAGGTGGCCGAGCAGTTTAGTTCGCTGACATTCAAGGCACTCAACCGCCTGAGCACGACCTTCGAGAGGGAGCTCCAGGTGAAGCCCAGGGAGAGCGCGGCCGAGATGAGCAAGCGGTACAAGGCGGCCCTGGACTCGGTGCGCGTCCGCCAGAGGATGCTTCAGCGCTTCTCCAGGATGCTCAACGAAAACTACGAGCACGCCTGCGACTTCAGCGTCTCGCTGCCGCCGGAGAAGTCGCAGCTCTTCTACGACCACCTCGCGGCGTCGGGCCACTTCCAGGTGGACACGCGCGGCGTGTTCGAGTCCCTCGGCATCTACCTCATAGCGTCCGCCGAGCTCAGGGACAGGCTGGACGACATCCAGCCGATGTTGGCCGTCACGGCCTCGGACCGGTTCCCCGACGACTCCGGCGAAGAGTACCTGCTCATCATCCGGCCGGAGGAACCGTTCGTCTGGCTCGGCGAGGTGATTTCCGTGTTCCTCAAGGAGCAGGGCGTCGACCTGAAGCGCGGGCAGATTCGCCTCTGCACCACGGGAAGCGAGGCCATAGCCCACGCCCGCAGGATCTTCCTCGATTCCGTCGACATGCACATCGACCTCCTGCAGGAGTCGCGGTCCAACATACACAAGGTGCACACGAGGCTGACCGAGATCCGCCGCGTGGCCTACAAGCTCTCCAATACCTTCATGGACAGCGTGGAAATCATCAGGAGGCAGACGCAGGGCAAGGACTGCCAGGAGCTCATCCAGACGTGCTTCATATTCGCCACGGAGTTTGGCCAGCGCTCGCTCCTCTACATGGACAGCAACCGCCGGCAGATGAACAACCTCAAGCTGACCAAGCTGGCGCTGGATTGGGTCAGCTTCATCTGCGACGACTGCGTGGCCTCGGATCGACGAACTTTCCGATGGGCAGTGCTCGCCCTGGAGTTCGTCATGGGCATGACCCGCGGGCGCCACATCCTGGCCCTCGGCGAGGAAGAGTACGAGCGGGTGCGTGTCAAGGTTGGCGGGTGCATGTCCGTCCTCATCTCGCATTTTGACATCATGGGAGCGCGATCGAACTTGGCCGCGCAGGCGGAGAGGGAGAGGATCGAGAATCTGGTGAGCCAGATCAGAAAAGACAAGAACAAGATGCTGGACGACGACGAGGCGTTTTTGGGCGTCGCCGAGCAGCGGCTAGAAAAGCTCGGCCGCGTGGATGTTTTCCGACAGGAAAAGGAGGCCGAGCGGCGCGCGCTGGGCCGCGTGCTGGAGACCAACAACGAGGCCGACCGGTCGCTGGCATACCTGTCGGCGTCGGCGACGAACGTCACGGTGCGATGGCAGCAGGGCCAGTTCGTCGGCGGAGGCACCTTTGGCAACGTGTACGCCGCGATGAACCTGGACACGGGCCATCTGATGGCGGTCAAGGAGATCCGGCTGCAGGACCCCAAGTTGATCCCGACGATTGCGGATTCGATCCGCGAGGAGATGCGCGTGCTGGAAGTCCTGGACCACCCCAACGTCGTGTCGTATCACGGCATCGAGGTCCACCGAGACCGCGTTTACATCTTTATGGAGTTTTGCTCCGGAGGGTCCCTCGCCAACCTGCTGGAGCACGGCCGCATCGAAGAGGAGGAGGTCATCATGGTGTACGCACTCCAGCTGCTCGAGGGCCTTGCTTACTTGCACGAGAGCGGTATCGCTCATCGAGATATCAAACCAGAAAGTGGGTGTTTTTTTTTTTTTTCTCTCCTTCTCTCTCTCTCTCTCTTTCTCTCTCTTTTATCTCTCTTTTTTTTCTCTCTCTCTTTTTTTTTTCTTTTCTTTTCTCCCATTAACACCAATTGCCAGATATCCTTCTCGATCACAACGGCATCATCAAATACGTGGATTTTGGCGCCGCCAAGCTCATTGCTCGGCAGGGTCGCACAATGGCGGCTGATCTGCACGCTACGAAGCCAAACAAGTCCATGACTGGAACGCCAATGTACATGTCGCCAGAAGTCATCAAGGGCGAGAGCCTCGGTAAGGTTGGGGCGGTGGACATTTGGTCACTAGGGTGCGTGATTCTCGAGATGGCCACGGGGCGACGGCCGTGGGCCAACTTGGACAACGAATGGGCAATCATGTACAACATTGCCCTGGGCAACCCCCCACTGCTCCCCTCGCCGGAGCAGCTTAGCCCTCAGGGCATCGACTTCCTCACCAAGTGCTTTGAACGAGATCCTAAGAAGAGATCGTCGGCAGTCGAGCTGCTGCAGCACGAGTGGATCATGACCATCAGAAATCAGGTGGTTGAGCCAGCGACACCGAGTGATGCTAGCGGATCGTCTCAGTCGCCGTTTGTGTCGGCCACCTCGACCAGGACCAGTGTCGGGACAGATGGGGTTTATTAAAGGGGAGAGCAGCGATGGGCGAGATGCGCATTTACGAGGGTTTTTTTTTTTTTTTTGGTTTCCCCGTTGTTCCTTTCTTCTTCTTCGTCCTCTTCTTCTTCGTCCTCTTCTTCTTCGTCCTCTTCTTCTTCTTCCTCTTCCCTCTTCTTCCTCTTCTGCTTCCTCCTCTTCTTCTTCTTCTTCCTCCTCCTCTTCTTCTTCTTCTTCTTCTTCTCTCTTCTTCTTATCATTATTCTTCTTCTTCCTCCTCCTGCTTTTTGGCTCGTCTCTGGTGCTGAATTCTATTTCTTCCTTTTCCGCCTTTATTTCTTCCATTCACACCTGACAAGATGCCAATGATATGAAAGCACGATGCGATCAAGCACACAAGCGAGCATAATATGGAGGACGCGGGAGGATTTTCGCACTATATTTACTCTTTTTAGAGGGGTTCTTTTTCTTTCTTTTTCTTTTCTTTTTCTTTCTTTTTCTTTCTTTTTCTTTCTTTTTCTTTTTTCTTTCTTTCTTTCTTTTTTTTTTTTGCTTCTTCCTTTTCCTTCTTCCCTTATTTCGGTAGCCGCACAAACACGGCACGGCAGGAAAGGGTGGTTCTACTTCAACGATACCTACACACAAATATTTGCATCAGGAACGAGAGTCTGGAGTTGGCATGCCGTGTTTAGCGTTTCACGTGCAGAAGAGGTAACGGGCAGCCGTTCATAATTGGTGTTGAAAAAAAAAACCCCGAGAATTTAGGCTTCCCGAGGGGCGAGTCAAAGGAGGATTTTGAATAATATTTGAGGAAACAATGCCCTATTGGGAGTCGCCCTGGGGGGGGAGGCGGCGAAGATTTTTCTCTTTTTTTTCCCCCCCCTTTTTTTTAAATTTTTTTGGATTTTGATGTTTTTTTTTTTTTTTCCTTTTTGCTCGTGTATACATTTTGCGAGGATTTACCAGCTAGGAAGGCTCGTGAGAGGGATATCAGGGACAGCTGGACGGACAGACGGACAGACAGACAGACAGACAGACAGAATGGAATACGTTTGGTTTTCCCGTGTCCCCCGCCAGTGAAGTATGTAGACGCTGGATTTGCTGACAAAGAATATACAAAGCCTCAATTATGGAGTGAAAAGTTAGTACCTACTACCTAGTAGGTACCTAAGGTAGTACTAGGTACTAATGTAATAGCACCAGGTGGATGACCTGCTGGGAACTCGCTATATGTTCGGTAGTAACCATCAAGGGATATCTGCACGCAACCACTCCGTACCGGTTCGCTGCATCGTCCGAATGACACACAGGAGTACCCGGTGCGTATCTCCGAGCCAGGCCGCCAAGATGGCCAGCAGAGCAGGAAGTCGCAACCCGGCTGCCGCATTCGGAGCCAAGCCGGCGCCTGCCGTCGCTGCCATCGCAGCTTCCCCCGCTTGCAGCCCCGCATCCACGGCGTGCTCCGGTGTGGATGTTGGGCAGGTGGGGCCCAGGAGGTCAGCAAGGAGGAGGAAAGAGCGACCGGCTTCAGCGCCAGCATAAATCTCGGCCCGTCGCAGCCTGAATGCAATGAATGGGCTTCTTCTTTTTTTTTTCCCCTTCTTCTTTTTCTTCTTCTTCTTCTTCTTCTTCTTCTTCTTTTCTCTCCCCGGGCGCTTTGCAACCCCCTTCTGAGCGCTGACTGTCAAGGGAGGTTTTTTTGTTGTTGTTTTTTTTTTTTTAATTGTTGTTGTTGTTGATTCGAATCTTGGATATCCCCACCACTGCCATCTATCATTATCAAGAGCGTCTTCATTTGGAAATTTCTCCGGTTCGCCAGCCAGTCCTCGTTCAACCATGTCCAGCCAGCCCATCCTCTCCGGCGCCGACGCCGCCCAGATCGCATCCACCTGCGCGTCGCTCGACATCACCGTCGCCGAGTTCGCCGAGCTCCAGAAGCGCGCCACGGCCGCCAAGGCGACGGCGTACTGCCGCTACAGCCGCTTCCGCGTCGGCGCCACGTTGCTGTGCGCCGACGACGCCGGCAAAGTGGTCTATGTGCCGGGGGCCAACGTGGAGAATGCTTCGTATCCGGTGGGCACGTGTGCCGAGCGGGTGGCCTTTGGCACGGCGGTGACGAGCGGCATCAAGACGTTTAGGGCCGTGGCCGTGGCGACGGACATCAGCCCGCCGGCGAGTCCCTGTGGCATGTGCCGGCAGTTGTGAGTTTTGTTGTTTTTTGTTTTTTTTTTTCCCACCGGGTTCTGGTTACCGTATGCAAGGGAGGCCGGGGGAGCCGGGGAGAGAGAGACGGGGGAAACAGAGAGTGGCTGAGTGGGCTTTGGGCGGCTGAAAACTGACCGGTTGGCTGGCAGCATCCGCGAGTTTTGCACCATGCAGACGCCCGTCATCATGTTTGACAAGAACTCGGACTATGTGGTCATGACAGTAGAGCAAGTAAGTCGCCTCCTTCCTTGGCAACCCTTTTGGGCGGCGTGCTGTAGCTCAGACATGCGCCTTGCTCCTTGTTCTGTTCGTTGGCTTGCCCGTTTGCAAATATTTTTGCCCTGTCGTGGAACCCGAGCCAGGTTGAAATTACGGCGCCAGCTTCGTGCAGCAGCAGCAGCAGCTCCATTGGCTAACGCACAGTCCCTTGCAGCTCCTCCCAATGTCTTTCGGCCCAGACGCTCTCCCGCCTCCTGGCGCTCCGGGATATTAACATGTCTTGGTTGTGCTTGACACTATTGACTTGCTGCAGCTACAACAACACATGCACTCTCTGCAAGGGGTAACGGGGAAGGGCGGATGGACGAGGAGCAATGGGTGTCACAAGTCTAAACTAAATATAATGACAATATATGAATCTGACTGGAAGATTGGTTCCCTTTTTTTTTCCAAGGAGGGGGGTTGGGTTGTGTATTTTCTTGTCCTAAGAAGGGGGTAAAATACAAGATAATGCATGTCTCGGAGGGCAATTTCCACACTGCGTTGACGGGATGCAGGAGGCGAGAGAGAGGTAATTCATCACAAATATGCTTGATACAGGCCCATTTGCATTTTGTTTCGGCTAAGAGAAAGACAATGAGAGAAAGTAACGTATCCCCATGAAGATACGGCAAAAATTGATCTCCGTTTGAGTTCAACACAGAGATAACGACAGCGTACGTGGACCAAATTTTGCATGAAGCGAAATTGAATTTAAAACAAAAAAGAAAAAAAAGGGGGGAGGACGAATCCTCTTGTTCATCCAAGACATCCATCCACATTTTTCCCTTTCGTTTGTCGTCCACACGGTTCCCTTTGCCTTCCCTTCCCTGGAGTTCAATGCTGTGCTATATATAAATATCGTACGTAGTATTTATGTATCAAAAAGAAAGAAAAGAAAGAAGCGAAAAAAAAAAGGGGGGGAGGAAGGGGAGGGGAGGCACTGCATAACATGGACTGCCAACGTCGCACCGTGTCGTGTGATTGCTTGTCATGACATTATATAAACCCTTCTTTTGTTTTGTCGCGCGTGCTGCTTCCCTGGTCGTTCTCTCTTTCTTTTACGGGACGACCTCTTCGTCGCAGTCGTCGCCTCCGTCGCCATTGGCAGCGTCGCTGGGACCGGGTCCGACGGGACCAGTGGAGGAAGCAGACGCGGAAGGGCGAAGCAGGGTTGCGAATGTGGTGGGGACGGACGCAATGTGCGAGGTGGGGGGGGTACCACCACCCGGGAGCGTGGGCTCATCATCGTTATCACCATTACCATCGCCGCCGTCGTCGTCGTCGCAGTCGTCATCGCTACCCGGTGTTGGGGTCCCGCTGGGATTGGTAGCGGTGCTCGACTCGCTGGTCGCAGCCTTGGTGGTGGCGGTTGGGGTGGCGCCAGTTGCAGTGGTAGAAACTTTGTCGGTGAAGGTGCCTCCAGGAACCGAGAACGAAGAGGAGGAGCTGACGGCGGAGGTGGGCTGAAATGGCACGACGCTGGCGGGAGTGCTCCGGATGATGCTGGTGGTTGAACCGCCATCTGTGGGATCACAAGGCTCGTCCTCGTCATCATCGCCGGGCACAGGAGTGGTGGAGGCCGCTGCGGAAGACGCTGCCGGTGTGATGGACGAGGAGGCGCCCCCTGGGGTCGGGCTGGACTGAGCACCAGAAGTGGAGCTCCTAATAAAAGAGGTCTCAGGCGAGGATGACGAGCCAGCCGTGGCAGATGAGATGGAGGCGATGGACGTGGTGAACACGGTGATGGAAGAGGAAGCGGTGCCCGAGGATGTGGAGCCGACGGAGTTGCTGCCAGGCTCATCTGTTGGGTCGCAGTCATCCGCATCAGCGGACACAGAGCTGGAAGACGCAGCTGGCGTCGTGGACGAGCCGCCGCCGGGAGGCGCGGTGATGGAGGATCCCCCAATGGACGTGGACGACGTCACGGACTGACCGCCAGGAGGCCCTGAGGGGGTGGCCGATGAGGTGCCTGAAATGCCAGTGGATCTGGTATGCTCGCCGCCCGGGGTGGTGGATGAGGCATCAGGGGTAGAAGCAGTGGCAGAGATGCTAGCAGAGCTGGTAGAACGAGTAGATGCCACTCCGGTTGTGGACGGAGTGGCGCTGCTCACGCTGGCGGAAGACGTCACAGACTGGCCACCCGGTCCCGATGATGTCGTGGATGAAGTCCCCGAACTACTGGCAGAGCTATTGGGCACCCCTCCTGATGTGGTGGAAGAGGCGGCAGGAGGTGCAGTCGACGACGACGACGGCCCGCCGCCAGGAGTGCCAACAGAACCAGTGGACTTGGTCGACACCCGCCTTGACGTTGTAGACGAAGCCCCAGGAGGCAGGGTCGTGGTGGACCTTACGGTAGCAGGAACAGACGCCGTTCCGCTGCTCACGCTGCCAGACGACGTGTCGGGAACGCCAGAAGACCGAGAGTGACTAGGAGGATCCGACGGGACGACATACGGCTGAGCAGCCGTCGAAATCGTTGTGGTTTTGTCCGGCTTGGGAACGGGGTCGTACGCATGGCTCTCATGAGGCCGGGTGACGACGGGCGGCGGCGGCGTCGAAGAAGACGACACGCCCTTGACGGGAGGCACCGAGGAAGGCGGCGGCTGCTTTCCCGTCTGGTGCGTAGTAGGTGTGACGTAGATGGTCGTCTCAACGATCAATGTCGTCGTTGAGACGATGCTGAGTGTGGCGCACGTTGGCAGTGGGAGGATGTACTTCTCCAAGAAGCCCTTGGCAGCCCGATCAACGGCACGCTCTCCAGCGCTCGACTGTCCATCCACGCCCAACGCGTTAGTCTCACGAGTCTCTGCAACAGGGGGGCAATGCGTGCTCAGTAATTGCTCACTTTTTCAGCTTCTGCTCGCGGAGAAGCGTCCGCCGTGGACAACAGCCCAGCGGCTGCAACAAAGTTGAGGAACCGCATATCAGCTACTATATATATATATATATATATATATATATATATATATATAGCTTGCCAGGTAGAAAGAGAGAGAAAAAAAAACTAAATATCCAAATTAAAAAGGAGGGGGGCTAGCAAAGAATAAGAAGAATGGGGGGAGGAAAAAAAAAAGGTAAAGACAGTCAACGAGATACGGGGGAAGAATATATAAGGAGCGGACGGCCTGTCAAAGAAATTATCCCGCCCGGAAGGCGTTCTGGACTTGGTTCCAACCAACAAAGACGAGATGGAAGAGGGCCGGTTTTATATACCACGGAACCCAGCCCCCTGCGTGGTACCAATAAATGAATCTAGAACCCAAATAAGACCTTGGCATGAGCCCTCGGGAAGTAGGGAGGCAATCAGATGGGGGGACCGCATGCAATAATCTCGCCGTGTACAGAGTAATCAGCCACAAGATGGGACGGCTGCAGGTGGGAAGGGAGGAAGGGAGCGACCATGTACGCCCTGCTTGGGCCCAAGCCCAAGAGAAGAGCGTGATGATGAGGGGCCGGTCTAGTCAACATCTTCAAAAAAAAAAAAAAAAAAAAGGGGGCGACACTACAAAACAGGACCTCACGTGCCAGGGAAACTTGAGCTTGGACGAAAACCAACTAATTCATTGTGCCATCGCCTGGGATAGCTTTTTCTGTGTGTGTGTGTGTGTGTGTGTGTTCTGAGCGTAGCCGTTTCTGCTCGAGGCAGATTCGTCATTGAAAAAGGGCCATTGTTGTAAGACGTAGATATGCAAAAGGGTATCCGGACCAGAGACACTCTCATTTTAAACGCCCGCTGCGTCCCTGGTCACACAACAAAAAACAAGATTGGGTTAAAAAAAAAAGGGCCATCAAAGGGCGCAGGACAAAGCGATATGCATAAGTGTGTACGCGCCAATTTCCGAATTTCACAAATCCCCTGTGTCCCGTGCGCCTAGAAAATCAAGTGAAACCAAAAAAAAAAATTGACCTTGTCGAACCAAAAAGAAAGAAAGAATGAGGACACGGTAAAAAAAAAAAGGAGGGGGGGAGGGAGGGAGGGAGGGAGGGAGAGAGAGAGGAAAAACCCCCCAAGTCTGTGCACGCTCATATGCAGTGTTGTTCGTGATTTTTTTGAAAAAAAAAATAAAAAAAATAAAACTGCCGCCGGAGCATTCGGTTTCAGTCCTCCCAGATCGTTTCCAAATCAATATCGCCGCGCCGCTCAGCGCCGCAGACGCTCCACCGCTTCCGCTTATCTCTGGAGCCAAAAGCCATTGTGCGACCGCGAGCTGGCAGGTCCAGACTACCCCGTCCTTTTGCATCCGACGCGTCCCCTGCTTCCGATGCCTCGGCCGCCGCCTTTAGCTGCGCCTGCCTTTCGGCCTCGAGCGCCGCCTCCTCAGCATCGGGAGAGTCCGGGATGGTTTCTAAACTCGAAATGCTGGGGCTACGCGATCTCAACGACGTCGGCGTCGAAGGGACGGACGAGAGCGCCCCATAGCTACCGGAGAGGGCATCATACGCTCTGTAGAGAGACGACGAGCTGGAGGTTGGCGTGCTAGGCAACGTCGGGAGAGAGCCAGTGCTCGAGTGGGAAACATTCCGAATCGGCGACGAGGGTCGACGCGCCCGAGCCAAGGCGCCATTGGTCGAGACGCCCAGGACAGGAGAGCCACTCCTGTCGGCGGGCAGCCGGTCGTGGTCCAGCACCGATGTCCGGACAGGAGATGTCATCGGAAACGCTTCATCCACTGGTTTTCGCGGCGTGCGGGCTCGACTGGGAGATTGCGCCGGGCTGGCTGGGCGCAACTGTGGAGAGTAGAGCAGGTGGCCGGAGCCGGTGACGCCAGGCATGGATTGTGTACGACCCATGGGGGTGGCGCCAATGCTCGCAGCGGACCGCGAACGAACATGAGTGCTACCAGAGAGGGGAGAGGTGGTCCGGGGGCGGTAGGGAAGGGCGACCATCGGAGTCCACGAGAAGGCGTTTGTGGTAGAGGTTGGGCTCGGGTCGGTGCTCCGCCGCAGGTTGGGGGGTTTTCTGGCAATGTCGAGATCGAGCGTCGAGAGGGTGTGCGGGCTGTTGACGCGGGCCTTGGACGACGGCAGGGCGCGAAACTCCTCCATGCGCTCCGTCTCAGGAACGGGCTCCATCTTGACGGCCTATCGAACGTTGCATACGAGGGAGTTTTTCTCCTTTTTTTTCTTGTTTTTTTTTTTTTTTTCCTTTTTCCTTCTTTTTTTTAGCGGGGAGGATGATGACGACGACGACGACGACGAGTTTTGACGTCCTGCGAGGCAGCACTGCTGCGAATACTTCCACGCCGGGGTTATTCCTGCAACACAAAGAACGGCAACAGCAGGTGGTGCGCACGGGGCAACGCCGTTTAGGTTATCGCAGGCCTGGCTCTTTGGGGAAGGGAGAGGGAGGAAGGGAGGAAGAGGACAAGAAGAGGGAGGAAGAGGACAAGAAGAGAGAGGCAAAGAGGATCAAATCGGTGCAGAGAGAAACGCGGGGGGGGGGGGTATCAGATAGGAGGATATGAATCAGCCGCGGCTGAAGAGCTGGGCTGACACACACAAGAGAGAAGTTGACGAGCGAGCACGACGGGCGGTCGCTTCTCTCAGCGTTTGGAGAGCGCCAGAGGTCGAGGCTGGCGAGAGAAAAAAAAAAGGCTTGGAATCAGATCAGAGAGGGGCGAAACGGGAAATGGCAACGGCGGCGGGTCGGCCTTTTTCTTTTTTTTTTCTTTTTTTTTCTTGTTAAATTTTTATTTTTTCCCTCTTTTTCCTTTTTTTTTTTTGCTTTTACAGACAGCCAAGGCGAGCCGGCATTCCTGTCTCCCGAGACTGGTGGAAGCCGCCTGCCGGACCAGGCAGGGGGGGGCCGACAGACAGAATGAACAGCGGCCTCTGCGCGCTGCAACGGGCAAATTTCTCAGCGTGAACCGAACCGACAAAAAGGAAGAGGAGAAGGAAGAAAGAGAAAAGAAGAAAAAAAAAAGGGCGTCCGAGATAGCCGGGGCGATGCGCAGGACGGAGACGAAAGGAAGTAAGACGAAACGATGCTGCGAGCGCGGTGAGGACGGGGAGAATTGGAGGGGAGGGGAGAGAGGAGAGGGAAAAAAAAAAGAGAGAAAAAAGAGGAAAAAGAAGAAGAGGAAGTGGAAGAAGAGGAAGAAAAAGGTTTAGATAATATAAAAAATAAAAATGAATAAAGAAAAATTGAATAAAATAAAATAAAAATAAAATAAAATAAAAAACCGCCCCCTCCAAGGGTTCCTTGTTCGGTTGACGTCTTGTCTCCAAACTCGGCTGCCTGGATCGAGCAAGGCGGGCGTTTCTTATCGACACCAAGCGGCCTTTTCTCTCTCCGCTTGCGGGCAAAAAACTTTTTGCCATCGCCAGCAGCTGCGCCAGTGGGAAAAGCCCGCCGTTTTTTTTTTTTTTTTTTTTTTTTGCCCAAGTGCGCCTCCCGCCAATCGACCCCGCTAATCCGCCAACCAGAAGGGCAAGTCAATGCGCTGTGGGAGAAGCCGTCCCCCCCCCCCCCCACCGCCCCCCCTAAAGACGCTCCCCGACTTTTTTTTTTGCATCTCCAAAAAAGAAGAAGAAAAAGTAAAAAGGCGCCTAATCGGTATGCACTCCGTACGCTTGTGCGTATGTATATGTATGTGTATGTACATATGCACAAAAGGGCACGTGCATGTGTTTCTCTCCTCTTTTTTTTTTCTTTTTTTTTTTTTTTGCCCTGATAGGTACTACCTACTAAGGTATTATTAAGGTAATAAATACCTACCTAGTAGTACCTATAGTACGTACTACTAGGTTCTTAGTAAGGTTAGTAGTTAATAATCCTGATCCACCGCCTGATTACGATTCAACCCACTCGATAGTGCCTCTTGAGCACATGTAACATCCGGCCAATCAGCTGCGCCATGGTGCATGACTCGCCCTCTTCTCGTCCATCCATGGCGACAAGGTAAAAAAAAAAAAAAAACAATTTTACTCAAAAAAAGAAAAAAGAAAAAACAAACTTTTGATCCATCTACAAGGATTGGGGGGGAGGGGGCAAAATGTGTTCATCAAAAAAATTTATTATTAAAATAAAATAAAATGACAATAACAATAAAGATAAAGATAAGAAGAAAAATTCATTGTCAAAAAAAGCCCCCCGCGCCCTACATATTCCCGCCACCGCACGGGGCAGGAATAACAAAGATTTTGGTTGCGGAGAAAAGAAAAAAGAAAAAAAAATATATACCTTCTCTTCCAACTGGAGGGCCTCTCCAAACACCGGCATTCCCCAAGACCCGGGGGGGGGGGGGGGGGGACCAGCTCGGGCAGGAGCTGGCCCTTGCGGAAGATGGGGGGATTTTCGCCGGCTATGGAGGCATTTTCAAGGCTGTTGGCAGCATGAAATAAAAACCTCCCCCCGGCCTGAAGGTTCGACGAATGGCTCGCGTGTGTACATAGTCCAAGTCCAGGGTTGGCCATTGCCCATTGACAATGCCAACATGAGAAGAAGGGAAAATACCATCAACAATGGAATTGCCACTGCGGAGTTGCCGCGGGCGTCGCTGCCACTCCCGCAAACCCAAAATCTCCTTCCTGCGAGCCCACTAGATATTGCAGCAATGCGTTGGATGCTCAACACCCTCTGAGCGGTATTAGTCACCATCTCTCACCTACTACCTTGTAGTGATATGACATAGTTGGAGTGGCGCCGAAATATATCCGCATTTGGATTTGTTTGTTTGTTTCCCATTAACGACCCTCCTGTATCGGCATTTAGAGGCGTCAAGACACACCGAGAGGGCAGAAGAAGAAGGAAGAAGAGGAAAATGCTCACGTCCCCCTCAGGATAATATAACAGCGCGCCTTGTTTCTCCAAAAACATTAACAATAAATAAATAAAAAGAATAAGAAAAAAGAAGAAAAAGTTACTTATGATCAATATGCTGCTGGCTCTTGTCAGCATCCCCCATTGCGAAAACGGAAACGCTTACCATGCAAATATGGAACAAAATGTCTCACCTCAACACACCCAAAACACAATGCAAGGACGGTATGGGGATGATGTAAGAGACCAGCGCCATTCCTGCCGCGCAAGAAGGAGAAGAAGGAAAGAAAAAAAAGAAAAAAAAAAAGGGCATCCCATGCTCATGCTCATGGAGCACATCTTCCACGCGCACCGCTTCCCCCTTTTTTTCTTCACAAGTACCTCCTCACCTACATGCACGGCGGAACAAAAATCACTCACAAAAAACACGCTTTTGTTTTGTTTCCCAAGCCATGTCCTGACTACTAATGGTACTCTATAGTTTTTTTTTTTTTTAACGTGAATCACAGAGGTCAAAAGATTTGTCATGTCCTGTCACTACTCACTCCGAGTTCAAAACGGTATGTTCTCCTGATGTAAAGGCTACCCTGGATCTTTTTTTTTTTTTTTCAAAAAAAAAAAAAAAAAAAAAAAACCCTAACAAAAAAAAAAGGAGTTAAACTGTTGAAAAGGGCGATTTGGATGAAGACAGAGAAAAATGAAGAAGGAATTAAACAGAAAAAAAAAAAGAAAGAAAAGAAAGAAAAAAAGAAAAAAGAAAACCACCCCCTTTCGACGTAAAATACCATGTGCGAATGTTCCCAGTTTTAAAGTTTCATTGTATTCTTAGATGATCGTCAAGATAGTTGTCAACTTTGCCGCCCTTTCTCAAATATCTGCCTGCCCCGACTTGATTGCTATGCGACATGAAAATCAATGCAAAACCCCGCAACGACAGGCCGTCACGAGCCAAACCGCCAAAATCAGGCATCTTCCAGCTTGATGTCGTCCTGCCGAATCGGCAACTCTCCCCGCAGCATTCCCTGGCTGGGAGGCTTCGAGTGGCTCCCTGTTCCGTCTTCATGTGCTTCGTCGGCGCGCCTGACGTGCCGGTAAACCTTGATAGAGCCATCCTGCCCCGCCGTGGCCATTGTCTCGCCGTGGACGTCTACCCAGAAGCACACGCCCTCGTGGCCCCGCACCCGCTGCAGCACCTCCTTATTCTTGACGTCCCAGAGTATGACGTCTCCGTCCTCGCTTGCGGACGCGATGAACGCCTCGCCGTCAAGGACGCCAAAGCAGCCCCCTATCGCGAATTTCTGGTTGAGATGGCCCTGGTAAGTCTTCTTGACGCTTCCGGAAACGTAGTCCCAGAGCCGGATGCAGTTGTCGAGGTTGAACGCGAGGACAAATCGGCCGTTGGGAGAAAAGCACACATTGGTCACGGCCGGGTTATCTTCGTGGACGAGAGTCCGCAGGCATTGGCCGGTCGAAGTGTCCCAGACGCGGCTAGGGCGCAAAAAAAGAAAAAAGAAAAAAGAAAAGAAAAAAAAAAGAGTCAGCATGCAGAGTGCCATCGGGCCGGGACGCACAAAGGCGCACGGAGACTTACATGAGTCCGTCCGTGGAACAACTCACGACCAATGTGCCATCACGAGAAAAGTCGATGCCCGACACCGGGTCGCTGTGGGCGGGGAGACTCCTCATCAGCCTCCCCGCCCGGACGTCCCAAAGGAAGACGGCTTCGTCGTACGACCCGCTGGCCAGGATGTTGCCCTTTGGGGAAAAAGCCAAGCAGTGGATGTAGTTGTGATGCCCTCGCAGCGGCGCCATCTCTTGGCCCGCCGACTTTCGGGCCGTTGTCTTCGGACGCCCCGTTACCCGATCCCATAGCCGGATGGCCTTGTCATCTGAACCGCTCGCCAGTGTGTTGCTGTCGGGCGTCCACGCCACGCAGCTCACGCCAGCCATGTGGCCGACCAGCGTGTCCATATGAGCCCCCGTGGCGGCATCCCAGATCTTGACGGTCGCGTCGGCAGACGCAGAGGCGATGAAGCGGCCGTTTGGGGCGATGCGGACCTGGGAGACTGCCTTGGCATGTCCGTGAAGTGCGAGGCGAGCCCTGTAATTGGGCCTGGGAGGGGCTCTTGGGGGGGTGGGCGGCCGTCGCTCCGGCGAAAAGGAGTCTGCCCTCGACTGGTCTGTGGACGCGGGCGAGCGCGAGCGGTGTCGAGAGCGAGGGGTTCTTGTCGGGGATCGTGTCGAACGGGCAGGCGACCGGGAGCGCGAGCGTGTCGTGGACTGGGAACTCGATGCCGATCGCGGCCGCCGAACTGATTCCGAGGGTGGTCGCGAAGGCGATTGCGACGGAGAGAAGTCGTCGAGATGACGCTCCTTGGTCGGGCTGGGGCTCTGGCTGGGGCTCTGGCTGGGGCTCTGGCTCAGGCTCAGGCCTCTGCCGCGCTGGGATGGTCGCCTGGGAGGCCGGAAATCGTCTGGATCTCCTGCCAACACATCGGGAGAGCTCGACCCCGGGGAGGGAGTATCGCCGGTCCTTCGCCGTTTGTATGGCGGGGGCGTGTCCCTGGCCAGTTCGTCCGGGGAGCTCATGGTTGAGGTTATGTGGAGGACGAGGCTGAGGCGTCGGAAAAGGGCTGGCGTGGTAAGGCTCTGGGTTTTTTTTCTGTGGGCCCGGTCGCGTCATAGGGGGGAGGTTTGGACACGGCTACAAAGCGGCATTGTAGACGGTTAGTAGTACCAAGGTCAGGTACTACCTAAAGATGCTACTACACACGGCTCGGGAGTCAGTAGCTAGGAGTTAGGTAGGTACCTTGTAGTGAGCATCTCCTTACTACCACCTAGGTAGTAGGTACCAAGGTTCTATACGATACCAGGTGGCTCGTTCGTGCCACAGACCCAGAGATGACAACACAAATACTCAAATACTACCGTGATACAGAGTACGGAGTGCATGTCTCTCACATATAGGGGATACGAACGCTCTCCGTACGGGGGGCATAGAACTCGTGTCTTTTTCCGTTCGAATACCCGCTTTCTCCCCATGGTAAAATTCGCACGGGGTTCTCTCTTCTTCGTACAGGCACCACGTGCCTGTTTTCGTGCGGACTCGAAGCAACGACAGCTCAGAGCCCCAAGTCCGTGGTTTGCACCTTGCAACTCTTGTCAAAAGGGGAGCACTGTGCCCGACTTGATCTTATCGCCCATGCCTTGACAGATAGTACATAGATGATGGGCCGGCCATTGATCTTAGATCCCAGGCCGCATGTGACACAAGGAAAAATGCAGGGTATATTCGATCGGGCGGTGCAGGTTAATCGCGGCCGGTTTTTTTTTTTTTTTTGGCCTGACACGGTCTAGGCGGGATGATGACGAGACCATCGACTCGATGCTGATGGCGGACCAGCTTTACGGCGTTTGCCGTGAAACAAGGGCCATTTGCCCTGGACCTTTCGGGTCGCCCCCCCCCCCCCTTGGCAAAAAGGACCCTTTTAGCGCCCACGCACCGGCAATCATGCACAGTCGAAATTCAGGACCGTCCTATTGATCAAATATCATATTCAGCCGCCAGCAACGTCTGCCCAAAAACGACCTTCTTCTTCCGTCGGATAGTTGCACATACATACCGACCAGTAGTTGTGATGGGATTCATTGTGGGCGCACTGAGGAACAAGGTTAATTAATGCCTTAGTTGTAGAGTTTCCCCCTCTCTTTCTCCCCCTTGGCTGGTTTTGGCTTGCCGCTGGAGCCACATGGTGCAGATACCGCTAGTGGCGACGCACTATTCATTACATTGTTCGTTTGAAAAGGTAGCGAGTCAAATATATATATATATATATATATATATAAACAAATAAATAAATAAAATAAAATAAAATAAAAAACAACATAAAAAAAAGCTACACATTAATTGCTCGAATGAATTACAAGCTCCCACGATGTGGTGGTTTCGACACAAACATAGTACGTAGTAAGTAGCATTTGCACACACCGCCTAATTTCGGCGAGTAGCCGACAGGCGATGCGGATAAATGAGGCCTGGACGGGGATGGTCATCCTCATTCCGCGAGAGCATGCACGGTGAAAATGAAGGGCGTTCGATAGCCTACGCAGCGGCATGAGAAAAAAAAAAAAGAACTGGTGATTTCGTATTGTAGCAGACGGGCTGACAGTGACCAGTCGCTGCATATGTAGTAACCTGCGGATGGGGGGCTGGGGAGATGCGAAGCCCTGGCTAAATAGCCCCAGACAAGGCATGTTGCAATAGGTACTTAGTAGGTATAGACCCGTATAGAACCGTATAGGTAGTACCTACTATAGTACTAAGGTACCTAGAAGATAGTACGTATCAACTGGCACCGGGCTGGCGATGCTCTCAAAAGCTACCAAAAAACAAATAAACAAATGAATAAATTAAAAATAAAAAAGAACGCTAATACGGCACGACCATGGGATGTAGTTGTTCAGGCGCAGCGCGATATGTACGCCACAGGAGCCGCAAATTAATGCGTTCTAACCAAGGAGAAGCAGGAAACGCCACCTTTTTCATTTGGGCACTCGACCGCGACAACCGTTCCGTCAGCGAATCATCTGGTCCGGATGCCGCTGGGCGGTCTGAGACTGGATTCTTGAGCTGAATCGAGCTGAAGATGGCGGAAGGGGGGAAAAAAAAGAAAAGAAGAGAAGAAGAAAAAAGAAAAGAAAAAAAAAGATAAAGAAAAAAAAAAAAGACAAAGAAATTAGTAGAACTAGTACTAGTTTCTTCGTAACAACATCCCCGGCATCGTCACCAACACCGGGCAGGGCTTCTCTTTCACGATTGCATTGGCGAGGGCAAATTCGAGCCCTCTATTGCGTGATGCGCCCGCGCTCTCGGGACAAATCCCATGCTGCTTTGCTCGCTGCTTGCTTGGCTGCTGCATCAACTCATGCCACCATACCGTACCATACCGTACCATACCTGCTATGTAATAAATAGTAACAACCACTACTGAATAGTGGTACTCATATATAGTGCTGCTGCTGCTGCTACTACCCTACCTTGCTAGACGACCAACACACGGGGCTTTTTTTTTTTTTTTTTTTTTTTTGCGCCCTCACATGGAGCAAACTTTTTCTCTGCCCCGGTTGAAGCGCCAACGCGCATGGGAGCGAAATTTTTTTTTGAGCTCGTTCTCGACTCGCCTCGTCCTCTCTCGAGGTACCTCGTGGGCTTTTTGGGCTGCGCACATGCTCTCCTGCGAATACAATACAACTAGCAGCAGCAGCAGCAGCAGCAGCAGCAGCAGCAGTACGAGCGAGCCCCCACCTGACGGATTTGCCAGGCCTTTTTTTTTTTTTTTTTCTTTCTCTCTTTCTTTCTTTCTTTTTTTTTTTTTTGTTTGTTTGTTTGTGGCTCTTGTTGCTGATCCATGGACGCAATCAACCTGGTTCAGCCCTGTTCTGTACCCTCGTTCGCTAGCACCCAATCAGCGGCGCGTTCTGGCGGTGCAATTTGCTTTTGCGCCCCCTGACCGCCACGCCCCCCCACTTTTGCCGGCCCTGGTTGCAGATACGTACTACCTAACGTGGTTCGCCACCTTGGGGAGAGGTTCCTGCAGGAACAGAGGCGCTAGCTCGCCAGAAGCAGCGCCAGGTGCAGCGCCAGCAGCGGACCCCTTGGCGCTGTGCCCCCCCACCCCACCCCCCCCCCCCCTCCCGTGCACGGGGTGCTCTCTGTACGAGACTCGCGCTGCGAGGCAGTGTATTTACCAGGTACAGTATTTGCCATAGTAACCCTTGGGCAACTTGCATGGTTCCGTGGGCAATCTCTGCTAGCAGTACGGAGTACGTACTATTGGTAACTACTAGGTACTACCTTAGGTACCTACCGTATAGTACCTACTGGGTAGTATGCGCGTGCTTCCTTGCTCCGTGTATGCATTGCTGCCCACAATACGGCCTATAGAGCTCGATGCCTAGGTTCCTACCTATATTCCACGTTCCTAATACCTATTCTGCGAGTTGCCAAAGCAGATACGAACTATATACGACGTGGGAAAGGTAAGGCACCCTTACTCGAGCGACCTTGAACTGAATGTTTGTATACACCAAGTAAGGTACCAAAGGTGCTATAGCGCATCCTGAAGGTGGTACCTTCCAGTTAGTACTGTAAGTTAGTAGTACCTGGTAGGTACTAATGTGCCAAATAAGGTACTACCTTAATATCTGTAGTAAGGTACCTATAGGCATCAAACCTTTTTTTTTTTTCTCTCTCTTCTTTTTTTTTCTCTGTCTCTTTTTTTTTTTCTCTTCTTCTTTTATCTTCTTCTTTTCTCTTCTGTATTACTCATCTTCTCGGTCCGCGGCTCCGCGTCTCAACTCCAGGGCCATGCATCTCTCCCCCCCCCCCCCCCCCCGGAGGGGCTCGGCCTGTCCACACCACTCATCCATGCATCCACTTGCGCACAGCTCGCCTAAACGCCGCTATTGCGTCCGCAGGCCAGGCACTGTGCCGGACCTCTGACATACTACCAAGTTGCCGAGCAGAGAACCACAGGCCCAGAGGTCAGAGAGCCGGGGGGGGGGTGTCTGCCTGACCGTGAAACCGGTCGCCCATAATGTCCTCCTCTCGTGCTTATTACCCGACCTCGCCCCCATTCCAACGGCCGTTTCTATTTTCTCTCTTCCTCTTCTTCACCCACACGCCAGGCTCAGCCGCTTAACGCTCTTTTTTCCAGCCTTTTGCCCCTTCAGTCGTTACTTAAGTCTTCGCGGCAGCCAAGTCACTCTTTACTTTCGGTTAACCTCTCTTTTCTTTCTTTCCTCCCCCCTTTTCGACCCTAAAGCGATTCGTTTGGTTTCCGCCTCGTCGACAAGATGCGTTTCACTCTGTCTGCTTCTGCCTTCCTGGCTCTGCTCTCTTCGGCCTTTGCCCAGACTGCGGACTTCGACCCCATCACCGCCCCGGCCTCCGACGCCACCATTGCCGCCGGTGCCCCCTTCACTGTCGAGTGGACCGCTCCCGCCAAGTATGCCGACGGTACCATCACCATCCAGCTGATCGGTGGTCCCTCCCAGGCCACCCAGCAGGTTATCGGAACCATTGCTAGTAAGTAATTTTTTATTTTTGGTTGAGATGGGAGCGGCGTTGGTCAATTCTCCTTTTTGCCTTGCGTGCGCTGACACAACCCACCAGGTGGCGTCCAGAACAGCGCTGGCAAGTACAGCTGGAGCGTCGACTCTTCTCTCGGCACCGAAGCCTTCTACGGCCTCATCTTCCGCCTTGATAGCGACCCCTCCGTCTTCCAGTACTCCAACCCCTTCCACATCCAGTCTGGCAGCTACGGCAACCTCCCCCCTGCCCAGTCCGGCAGCTATGGCGACGTTCCTGCTGGCACCACCACCGTCACCACCTCCACCGGCGTCAAGACCGTCACTCTGGCCACTCAGTCCACCCAGGCCGCCGTCGTCACCTCGGTTGCGGACGCCCCTCCTCCCGTCACTGATGTCACCGTCATCGTCAACGCCACCACCACCGTTCCTTGCAGCAGCTCCACCGTGGACGTTCCTGCCGTGAGCTCGCCAACCACTCTGCAGAGCGCTACCCGTCTGCCTCCTCCCCCCAACAGCTCTCCCGTCTACACTGCCCCTTCTCAGGTCCCGGTCGCCACCACTACGCAGGCCTCTGCCTCTGCTCCCTCCAAGCCCGCGGCCACCTCCCAGGTTCCCCTGCCCACCAACGCCGGTGCTCGCGTCGGTGGCAGCTCGCTGGCCCTGGTCGCTTCTCTCGTCGTGGCTTTCTTCGCTCTGTAAGTGGGGGAAGATGGGTGATGTCGAGGTTCCGGGGTCCATCGGCTTGTTGTGGCTTGACGCCAGGTTTCATTTACGGGAGCCGACGGCTCTGGATATTCCATTGTTGATTGCACATAATTTTCCTTGGACTAGGACAAGAAGATTGGTTCCGGTTTGGATCTATCTAGATATAAAGTGCGGGGCATGACGTCTGTGTTTAATTTTTTGTTTTGGACCATGTCGTTTCCGATGTAGGATACCTAACGCCTGCGCGTGAATAGATTGGTTCTTTCTTAATTGATCATGATATGATGAGCTCGAAACGACTCAAATCACATTCTGCCTCCCAGTGCCGACGACGCCGTGAATCTAAACTTTGATTGGAAATGGGCCATGTTCTTGGCTCTTGCAATACCGACCAAACTGCAAGGCGCTCATCGCAACCGCCGCCTTTGGTCCATGTACGTACACGCCAATCGCGAGTTTGCCAAGGGAGGGCTGGCTGGCCGGCTGGCTGCCCGTAAGCGAGCGTCTGGCTCGGCCCAGTGATGAGACACGGGAGCGGGCCTCATGGCGACAAAACGACTAGAGAAAGCCACTGATCTGCAAGTGCGTTGGTTCCAAGACGATGGCGCATGATGAAGAAGCGCCAAGAAAGACATGTTCGCCCGGGCGTGTGGGTAAACAGCATATGTACACTTTTTTTTTTTTTTTAACTTTCCATCCCCCATGCCATGCCGTCGGTGAACAAAAAGCTACTAGTTAGGTGCATAAAGTTGTTATTGTTATTGCTTGATGGACGTTCTCAAGGGGGGGTTCTGCTGAATGATGAGCTTGACCATGGAAGTAGCGCGATTACTAAAACGCGAACCACACCCACCGCATTGAAACGAAGTAAAAATAACATTAGTTGCTAATTAATTTTGGAAATAAGCCCAGGGGCGGTTTTTTTTTTTTTTTTTTTTTTTGGTGCGTGCGTGCGTTGTGTGTGTTGTGCGTTGTTGTGTGTGTGTGTTGTGTTGTGTGTTTTTTTTTTTAACCGACTTTCCGTATCTGGTTTAACGCAGGAACGCGGGGCGCATGGGTTGAAATTTTTCCAAATTGGCCCAACCGAAGAGGAAAACGCTTATTGAGCTTTTTTTTTTTTTTTCTTTTTTTTTTCTTGTCTTTTTTTTTTTAGAAAGTTTCTTTTTTTAGATGCCTGTCTTGGATAACCCTTAGACAAGTATAAAGTTGGGATTGTTTTTTTAGTGGCTTGTCTTGCCTGGATTCGAACAATTTTCTTTCTCGTCATGAACGCCCCCAAAAAAAAGAAGGAAAATTCGAGTTGGAAATGGCCAAGAGACATAATTACAAGGACAGACTTGACCGGTTCAAATAGTTTTTCCTATTGTATTGCCATGTCGGGGGGACGGGTTGCGATGAAATATGGTTTTTTTTTTTAATTTTTTTTTTTAATTTTAAAAATTTTTTGATTTTGATTTTGATTTTGATTTTTTTTTTTTTTGATTTTTTTTTTTTATAGCATATGCATCAATAATGCACGTGGAAAATCATCCTCCGAGTTCATGTGTGTCAATGAATGGCCTTGTTCGTTCTGGCCCAATGTACTCCGTATTAAGATAGATTTGGCTAGCGCCTGAATATTGATTCGCTCATCTCGCTGGAGAAGCTCCAAGAAAAGAAGGGGCTTGTCCTTCGGTTTTGACGCTAAGCCGTAGCCGGTAAGAGGGGCAAGTTGGAGGCGCCGGTTGACGGAGCAGGAGGGGCGCTCGGATTCGAAATTTTTTCCTTCCTCTTCTTGTTCTCTCTGAAATTCCTACGAGGCACAATGAAAGGCACAGGTCAATCCCCCCCCTCCAGAGCGGCCCATCACTCAAGACGTTGCCTGTTCGGTTCGTCTCGGTTACACATTGTCCACCGGGACGCATTTGCCTGTAGGGCTGCCGAGCATCTGTTTTTTTTTTTTTTTTTTTTTTTTTTGCATACATGGTAGCCAGTTGCGCTGATGTCATAAAAAGGGTCGCAATTCTAACTAACCCAACGCTCCGAACTGTGGTGGGGGGTTGCAGGAGTCATCGTCATCCTCTCTCTCTTTCTTCTCTTTCTTCTTCTTCTTCTTCTTCTTTCATATTTAAAGAGGTGAGCAGTTCTCCCGAATGCCTTGGGAGGGAAAAAAAAAAACTTGGTTGTGCTGATGGGCCAAATGAATTTCTTCATTCCTCCTCCTGCGGTTAGAATAAAGGCATCATGGCGTCTCTAGAAGCCCCAAAGACCTGCAAGGTCATCACCGCCGAAACCATCGCAAAGAAGTTGCTGCTGGAGGTCAAGGAAACCCTGGCCAAGATCCAGGAGACTGGCAGCAGTGCCCCGACCCTGGTTGCGTTCCTTGCCAACGACGACCCCGCGGCTGTCAAATACGCCGAGTGGTCGAAGAAGACCTGCGAGGAAAAGTGAGCATTCGGCCGTGTTGGGTGTGCCTGCGGTTCACTAACGCGGGCGCTCAGTGGTTTCAACTTTGAGCTCCGCATCGTCGACAAAGACCTCATGGAAGAAGACATCGCAAAGGCCAACGAGGACGATGCCGTCGATGGCATCATCGTCTACTACCCAATCTTCCCAAAGAACCCTACCCACGACAAATACGTCCAAGAAACCGTCGGCCTTTCCAAGGATGTCGAGGGGCTGCGCCACAGCTACCTCTACAACATGTACCACAACATTCGCTTCTTGGACCCGCCCGAGAACAAGAAGAAGTCCATCCTGCCCTGCACCCCGCTGGCCGTGGTCAAGATTCTCGAGCACCTCCAGATCTACAACCCCATCCTCGCTTACGGCAACCGCCTGTTTGGCAAGACCATTACCGTCATCAACCGATCCGAGGTCAACGGCCGCCCTCTCGCGGCTCTTCTGGCCAACGACGGCGCCACAGTTTATTCCGTCGATGTCACTGGTGTGCAGCTGTTCACCCGTGGCCAAGGGATCAAGAAGCCGCGCCATCAGGTCGAGGAGAAGGAGGGCTGGGGTCTGGAGCAGTGCCTGCCACTGAGCGACGTCGTCATTGGCGGAGTACCCGTCGAGTCGTACAAGGTCCCGACGGAGCTGATCAGGGACGGCGCTGTGTGCATCAACTTTTCCTCTCACAAGAACTTCGATGGCGTTGCCGTAAAGGACAAGGCCTCCATCTACGTGCCGTCCGTCGGAAAGGTCACGATTGCCATTCTGTTGAGAAATCTTGTGGTGAGTGCAGGCCTGTTCTCGGAATCGAGCGAGAGAGCTGTGGAGGCTAATTGAACAGCGTCTGGTGGCGAACCGTCCCTCAAGGGAGACCATGGATAAGAGCACCATCCAGGCCCGAACCGAAGCCTTTGCCGACGATTGATTTGACCGTTTTATGTGATTAAAGGCAGTCTAAAAGAAAAAAGAAAATCTAGGGAAAAAAAAGATGGAAAAAAAAAAGAAAAAGATGGAAAAAAAAAAAGATAAAAAGAAAAGAAGAGAAAAGAAAGCCTGTTTCCCACCTTTCACCCCCTTTGTCATGACTACAACAATGGCACATTGCTGGAGCACCTAAAAGGCGAGAAGAAGAAGAAGAAGAAGAAGAAGAAGAAGAAGACAAATCTCATAGAACATCTCGTACCACTCTGTAGAGGCAGAATCGTTGGGTCAAGGATTACAGCAAAGCACATGCTCGTATAAGCGGGCACCTATACCACACGCCCTCTAGATTGATTGTCTTGTGCCCGGCTGAGCATGTCAAGCCTGGTGTTCGTTCGGGAGGCTGGGCGACGAAGTGTGCGTGCCTGACAGTGACGCCGCGGCTTTGCAAACGAGAAACAAGGACAAAACGAAGCTATGCGTACGAAACAAGGACGAAACAAGACGAAAACAAACAAAACAAAACAAAACAGAAAACAACGTCCAGGGATGCTGATGAATCAGAGGGGAGTCGAAAGGGTGGCGCCATCCGCACTGCGTACCAAGGTACCTATCACGACCAAGTAAATACCTAGAACTTGCCTACCTAAGGTAAGTGTACCTATCGTACCAGGTACCTACTAAGGAAGCACGGCCTGGACAGCACTGCTTGGAACATGACAGTACCTTTAAGTTGGCATCTACTATGTACTAAGGCACGGAGTAGTATCTGGCTAATTGTGCATGACAGAACCAGGCACATCTTAGGTACCTATAGTACCTTATGGTAGCATCCAGGTGGGCCAATGGCAGCGGTCCAAAGCACCGAGGACGGGTGTCTGTGCCTGGTCCCTGTCGCAGGCTGCCACTGGCACCGAGGTACACTCATGTACACGCATGTACATGTGTTGGAATAGAAAAAGCCTTATAATAGGCCTAACCTCGTTCGCAAGAGCGGGACCCGTTTTTTCTTACAGTTATGAGCCCGGGAGGTAATGGCCCAACGGTCAAAGCCTGTAATTTCCACTGATCATGGAATTGCCACTGTTCGAACCCAAGATGACCCCAAAACGAACCCAATTATTTAAGCAAAATTGCCTATTGAATCATGTGACCTAGATTCTGGAGAGAAGTACCCAGTCAGAAGGAAAAACACAGTTCATAGGAGAGGGCTTAACATCTATAAACTGGGGGGGTGTGTTGGAATAGAAAAAGCCTTATAATAGGCCTAACCTCGTTCGCAAGAGCGGGACCCGTTTTTTCTTACAACATGCTTGTTCCAGCCACTAGCACAGGCACCAGGCACCAGGCACGGTCGATTGCCGGAAACGAAACGGAAGCGGAACGGAGCCAGAAATTACGAGCATCAGGTAAGATCATGCGGTGGAGAATGATTGAGATTTTTTTTTAATTTTTTTTTTAATTTATTGTTATTTCTTTATAGGAGTACTCCATACGAGGTACGGAGTTTGGATACTAAGGTAATAGGTACTAGGTACTAGATGGTACTACCTGCTATACCTACCACCTATAGTACTAGGTACCTACCTACCTTGTACCTTTAGGTATGGCGGTATAGCAGTACCCAAGGTAAGGTAAGGTAATTGTAGCACCAGGCGGCACGGAGCTTTTTATTCGTACGACAGACGGCATTTTCGGGTACCTGGCGCATGTTACCACGTATAGGTACCTCAGTACCTAGTAGTACTATACCTTACCTACCTGTAGTGGGTACCTAGTACCTACAGTATTTCGCATAGGCAAGGTATGCGAGAGAGAGAGAGAGAGAACGGTTCGGTTGGTGGCTTGCAGAAACATGCCGTGACATGGGGGATTCGATATTAAGGTAAGCGGCCGCCTGCACGCAGCATCACGCGCCGGCAGCAGTTCAACAAACCATTGGGTTGTTCAACGTTGTTTGCGCTCCGCCTACGGGAACGAACGGTGTTGCATCCGTTGGCTTGGGGGCTTTGGTCGAGGTCGTGACGGGTTGCCTCGTAAATCTGTGTGCACACCTCATGTAGTGCTACTGCTGCTAAAGAGTCACGCGGTCGATTTCATTTATCAAGGCTACCCCAAAAAAAAACACACACACACAAAAAAAAATTAATAATAATAATAATAAACAAAGGGCCTCCTCGTCATCATATCATGCGCATTTTACTTGATTTGCGTGCCAACAAAACCCATTTCAAAACCGCATAAAAAAAGCCCGTTTCTGGGTACTGGTACGCATTAGTACCTTAGGTACTACAAGGTACTTGCTGCACCAAGCCTCGTTGCCTTTTAGGTAAGGTACTTAAAAGTTAGGTAGTTTAAGCAAGTTCAGGCAAGCCCGCGCCCTGATTGGGAACCTTTTTTTCTCATTCTCTTCTTCTTTTCTTTTCTTTTTTTTTCTTTTTTTTTTCTACCTTACCTTAGTTTACCTCAGTACCTGGTGGTAGTGTCAAAGTACTTCTCGGTACTTTGCCATAACCAGAACGGTGGCTGTTCCGCCGTTCTTTTTTTGTTCCAACCCCCCCCCCCCCCCCCAGTTCAGCGCCTCCACCCTCCCACTAAATCGCCCTAGAAGAGGCCCTTTTGCATCATTTTTTTTTCTCGGGGCGCCCCTGTCGAACAATCTCCCCTTCCCCCAACTCGATTTCTGACCAAAGTAGGGCGGCCCGAGCCACGAGACCGTCGCCGTTGCTTTTGGACGCAATTTTTTTTTTAATTTTTTTTTATGTTCTTTCTTTTTCTTTCTTGACAGCGTCTTTTGTAAAAAAATTTTGTTTTTTTGGTCTTCATTCGTTCGGGGGGTTTTTTTTTTTGTGCGCTTAATTTCCTGGGCTTCTCTCTCTCTCTCTCTCTCTCTCTCTCTTTTTCTTTTTTTTTTTTCTTTTTCTTTTTCTAGACGACAATCTACATTTTCGTGGCCCTGCCCTGCCCGCCTCGGCGTTGCTCACCGCAGCAAGGCTTCCAACTCGTCGCTGTTACGAGAGCTCTCCATCGGCCGCTTTGAAGCTTCTCCCGAGGCCACCTTTCGCCCGATCCACTGTCGCTCCTTTCTTGTCTCGCGGCGCGCCCAATCGTTCTCACAGAATTTCAATCATCTCTTCCCCCCCTCCCCCCTTTTGATTTGCTATTACGGGCTTAGCAACGCCCAAAGCCTCAAGTCACAGCTGATACGCTCTTTTCTTCTTCTTCTTCTTTTTCGTTCTTTGTTTTTTTTCTTTTTCTTTTTTTTCCCCCCGTTACCGCTACTCTGGATGCAACTCATCAGACGCTTGGGCCACAGACGACTTCCCGCACGCCCAGGAGAATAAAGAGGGTGGGAAAAAAAAAAGGGATCAAAGCGGAACGAGGGAGCAGAGCAAAACACAACGAGGTCGAACAGACCGCCAGCCGCTCGCCTCAAGTAGCCTGGCCATAGCTAGCCGGTCCGCCATGACGATGCGGTCCATTGGCACAAATCGCTATGACAACCGACAGGATGCTCGCGGCATGGCCGTCCCGTACCCTCAGCCTGCATCTCCGACCTTGACCAACCCCGACATGATCTTGCCCGACTACGACGGCCCCGAGACGTATCACAACCAACCGCATACCGGCCCGTCGCTTTGGAACAGCGGCCACCATATCGAGGACGGGTTTCAGTTCAACCAGGAATTCTACGCCAATCCCGACCCTCTCTCAACGCCAATCATCTATGGAAACGGCACCATGCTGTCAGACATTGGCGAGGTCACAGAGGTGGAGAGCGTCGTTGGGCCGATACCCTCACGAACTGCGTCCAAGCGCTCAAACCAAAGCTCGGGGGATGAAGGCCCGTTTCGGGCCTCGCTGACCACGGGAAAGAGGTTTATCCACCAGCGGCATCAGCACCAGCGTCAACAGCAGCAGCACCAGCAGCACCACAAGGACCGCGAGCGGAGGATGTCGACCGAGTCGACCAGCACCATCGGCACGAGCGACGGCGGTGCCTTTATCGATTTCGACGACTCCGCCAGCGTGGGAGGCGATAGCATCTTCCAGGGCGACGACGAGGAAAGCCTGGCATCCGAGTACGTGGAAGGAACGGCCACCTCACAGCACTTGCGAGCCTTTGACCACGCTTCAGCCAGGAGACTGAGTGACGATGGAGCCTCTATCAGCAAGCGAGCGGAGCAGATTCTGGCCAATGCCAAAATGAGATTAACTGTAAGCTTTGCATGAAAAAGAATAACGAAATTCCCCCCTCTCCAAAGAAAAAAAAAAGACCACAAAAAGAAAGCCAGAAAAGGAGAATAATAAAAGAACAAGGACTAACGATGAACTCTTCTTTTTTTTTTTTTTTTTTTTTTTTTTTTTGCTTTCTTATTTTAGCATATGGAAGACAATCTTAGCCGAGCGAGGACTCTGAGCTATTCATCCGTATCGGATGGCTCAACGCCATCACCCACCATGGGGAGGCCATCCGGATCCCACCGCAGGCTAGGGATGACACCATCTCCGCCAAACTTTTCGAAAACCGCGACCGAGAACGGCGCCGCCCCCGGAGCGTCTTCTGGAGCGCCAAAGGTGTCGGGCTACCCGCAACGTTCTGCCAGCGCTCTTGGTTCCGCGGGTGGCTATCGGCGGCCTCTGCCTACATCTAGAAGCGTGGACGGCCTGGGCAGCGCCTCAGCCCAGGGCGCTCACGCGCACTTCAGTTACCATCACCCCGACAATATCTTGGAGCCCCTGGGCGAGGATAGATATGCCGCCGGCATGGGTGGGAAGCGAAACGGCTCACGAACGACCACCTTGGCGAGTCCTACGACGGGGGCGTTTTCCGAGCTTGGGTTGACTCGGTCCGCATCGGTGACCCAGATGCGCGATCTCCAAGATCAGCTGAAAGGCTTGAAAGGCAAGATATCCAACCTCAAGGAACAAGCGCGAGCGGATAGCATGAAGCGTCGCAGCCTCCAGAGCCTTCGCATGCCAAGCCCCTTTACCAATGCTACCTGGGATTCGGGGTTTGTGGATCCGCGTGGTGTCGTCTACAGCAGCGGCGAGGAGACGCCAACCACTGTAGAGTATGCCAGCGGAATCACGAATAATAGGGATGATGACTATGAACGAAAGAAAACCGAGCATGTGGCTGAGCCTATCGAGGAGGAGGAGGAGGAGGAAAGTGGAGAAGGAGAAGGAGAGGGAGAGGGAGAGGGAGAGGGAGAGGGAGAGGGAGAGGGCGGTATGGTTGGCAACGAATACCATCCTCAAACCCCGGAGCCTCGGGAGAGCTACGAGGGCTATGAAGAAGAAGAGGAAGAAGCCGAAACGCCCAAGGGCCGAGCCTTGGCCAGCCCGTTGGAGGTGGACCGGCGGCAAGCGGCTGATGGCGGCCGGAGTTCCTCGCCAGCTGAGAGCGTTGCTACCGAGTATACGGAAGCCGAATCGAGCCCCGGGGCCGGCCGGGATGGCTACGCGAGCGAAAGCGAAGAATCGCTGTATCACGAATCTTTCCAGCAGCCCATCTCTCACGAAGACCGCGAAGACGCCTTTGATTATGAGCACTTCTTTCTGCACTCTGCCATGGGCGCCATGAGTGGGCAGCGGTCGCGCTCGGAGAGCCTGAGCTCAGCAGACTCGGCGGAGACTACCCGTGGTCCGACATTGTCGCACAAGCGGAGCAGCAGTGCGGACACGACAGCGTCCGCGGACACGTTTGCCACGGCGGTGGAGGATCCGGAGAGCCGCAGCTCAACGGCCCAATCCGCGTACAGAGTCTACACCGCGGCCGATTTGTTCGAAGACACTCGGCGAAGGCACGCTCAGTCATTCAGAGACTCTTCAAGCGGCAGCGATGAAACCACCTCCAGCCAAGGGGTGCACCAACGAAGCAGCACGATGACGACCCGGCCGACGAGCACCGCTAGCTCGGTCGAGACTATGCACCGGCCGTCGCATTCGTCCTTTGAGTCCATCGGAACGAACCGAAGCTTCCCGCTCGTCAACAAGGCCAAGCTGAACGGCGGCATTCTGACGCCGGGCGGCTCTCCCGATCAAGGATTGAAGCGGATTGGGGATTCGCTCTTGACTGACGCGTCCAGCGTTTACTCCCAAAACAGCAGCAACGGGCGAGGCGGACAGTCACCCGCTCTCCAAGGCCTGTCCAAAGATGTCCAGCTGACGGTGGAACGGCTGGTGGCAAGCCTGGGCAAGTGTGTTTTGGCGTTGGGTGAAGCGGATGGAGCCCACCCTGGCGGCCATGATTTATACAAGCGGAGGATCGAGGCAGCCCTGCGTATTCTCGAAGGAGAGGCCGAACTTGCTTGAGCGCATGGGCCGGGGATGGAATTATTTTTTTTTCTCCTCCTCTTTGCTTTTTTTTTTCTTTTCCTTTCTCCCCCTTTCTTTTCGTTCTTTTTTTTTTTTCAACGACTGCAGAAGGAGACGGGATGAACAAAAGGGAGGGTTTGACGGGAACGGACAACTATGATTTTAATGCCATCCGACGC
Organism: Trichoderma cornu-damae; assembly: GCA_020631695.1. Lineage (NCBI taxonomy): Eukaryota > Fungi > Ascomycota > Sordariomycetes > Hypocreales > Hypocreaceae > Trichoderma > Trichoderma cornu-damae. The sequence goes on along the minus strand of CM036090.1, from coordinate 4,049,878 downwards.
TTTTTTTTTCTTCTTCTTTTTTCTTCTTTTTTTGCCTATGGCGCGCGGACAGCCTATACCTTCGATACCCCCTCCCTCTTTTTTTTTCTTTTTCTTTTTCTTTTTTCTTTTTCTTTTTCTTTTTTCTTTTTCTTTTTATTTTTCAACATTTTATTTATTTATAATTTCCTTATTTTTTTATTGCTTGGCAAGCCTGTTCTCATAGCGCTTTGTTGCTTTGGAGAGGATGCTTGCTTATTGAGATGAATGGCGATTATGACATGGTTCACCAGCGGCGGGAGGAAATCTGTCTTTAGCAACCACTTGGGCTAGAACGTGGAAAAACTGGAGGGAAAAAAAAAGAAAGAGAGAAAAAAAAAAAAAAAGTAGATTTTGTTATGCCAATTAAATTTCGGTCTTTGTGACGACGGACATGGTATGAAGATGTGTGGAGAAATTTACTATGTACGTAGTATCAATTGAAGTTGTACAGAGTGCACTTTTGGTGAGGGACAAGGGTTTTGGAGCATCACATGCAACAAAAGGGGAAAAAAAAAAGAAGGAAGAAAAAAATTGAAAAAAAAAAAAAAAAAAAAAAGAGAGAGAGAGAGAGAGAGAGAGAGAAGAGTTTAAAAAGGTTTGAACTTGATAGATCGGAAGCCTCGAAGCGGGAGAATCTCAAAGCTTGTCGGCTGTGTGTGTGTGTGTGTGTGTGTGTGTGTTGCCCGCCCAGAGGCCCCGAACATTACCCGGCGTCCAAGGCAGATTCCCCAAAAACTTTTGCGTTTCTTTTGCCTTTTTTTTTTTTTTTTTTTTCCCTGCCAAACGAAGGAAGGAAGGAAGGAAAGAACCGAGGCGGAGGGCGTGTACGAAAACGGAAATCAAGAAAAAAATAGAGGCAGAAGAGCTTTTGATCGAGGTGTTTTTTTTTTTTTAATTTTTTTTTAATTTTTTTTTCTTTCTGGAGGAGAGATTGCTGCACACCAAGCACACTTGTTTTTTTTTTGTTGTTGTTGTTATTGTATTTGTGTGTGTGTGTGTGTGCCGTGTGTGTTGTGTGTGTGTGTGTGTTTGTCCCACCGACTTTGAACCATTGTCTTGGGACCCTTTTTTTTTTTTTTTTTTTTTTTTTTTTTTTTTTGCCCTTCTTTTTTCTTTGTTTCTCTGTGCAAGTGAACGCAGCCTTGCTTTATTTTTTTTTTTTTTTTTTTTTTGACGGGACTCGATAAATTGGAGCGTCGTCCTACCAAAAAAAAAAACAAATTAATAATAATAATTCATTTCAATTTTTTTTTTCTCCCTTCCTTCTTTAAAAGTTTTTTTTTTTTTAAAAAAAAAACAATTTTTTTTTTTGCGGCCGCCGTCGGCTGGACAATTGCGAGCGACCAAAAACTCGTTGCTGTGTCTTGCTTGCTTTGCATGGGGGCGGTTTTTTTTTCTTTTTTTTTTTTCCTTTTTTTTTTTTTCCTTTTTTGTATGACGCGGCGCGGTGCGGAGCATAACGCGACTGGTCTGGAGTGCGAGAGAAAAGAAGGTGTATAAAACCGGCGGCAACAGCAGCAGCAGCGGCAACGGCAGCACATCACATCGCCGAGCAAATAAATAGCCATGGACGAAACGCTGGCGACGCAGCTCCTCGCGGCGTTTCTCCCACCCGAAATCGTCGCCCTCATCGACACGCACGTCCTCGACCCGCGGTCCCCCGTCCAGATCCTCAAGCGCCACGCGCTGGTGCAGGCCCGCCGCGGCGCCGACGCGGTGCTGCCTCTTGTGCGGCCGCTCCTCGACCGCGCGCTGTCGCTGCTGGCGGAGCACCAGGGCGCGCTGGACATGCTGGTGCTGGTGGCGGTGCTGGCGACGACGCTGGTGGTGCTCAACTGGATACGCAGGATCATCCTGTGGTGGACGCGCCTCGCCTTCAAGGCCGTCTTCTGGGCCGCCGTCGTGGCCGTGGCGGCCTGGGTGTGGAACCGGGGCGTGCTGGTCAGCGCGAGGGACGCCACCGTTGTGGGCGCAAAGGTCATGGGCTACATGGCCGTGTTGAAGAACGTCTGGCTGGACGAGTACAAGAGATATGAGAGGCAGCAGGCCAGCGGGCGGTGGGACGAGTATTCGGCGAGGGAGAGCAGGGTGTACGACCAGACGAGGTGAAGGGACAAAATGGAAGCAGAGGACAAAATGGAAGAGAGAAAAGGGGGGGCGGGCGCCTAGGCTGAGTTGCCGTATGAGGAGGAGACACACACACACACACACAGAGAGAGAGAGAGAGAGAGAGAGAGAGAGAGAGAGAGAAAAGGCACACGAGACACGATGTATGAATGCGATGGATGCAAAACACGGGGGCATGGATGGGTAGTATCAAAAGGCTCTGGCAGCGAGTCATTAGCAGACGGGAGAGAGGAACCGCTACGTTGGAAGAGGACAGGGCGTCTCTAATAGGAAAAAATTTGATATTTTGGATGGATGGAATTATTTGTCCCTTTTTTTTAAGCCCTTTTTTTTTTGGCTCTTTTTTGGTTCTTTTTTTTCTTTTTTCTCTTTTTTTTCTTTTTTTAATTTTTTTTCCCCATCCTTTCCAGATATATATTCTTGTTCCAAGAAAATAGCCAACGAGACTCGAAAATTAAAAAGTCTTGTACCACAAAAACGCCGTCGCTATGCAAATGTTGCCCCCCCCCCATCCTCGTACTAGACCTTTTGCCTTACTCGACTTCGTCGTACTCCTGCTCGTCGTCGGGCTCCCTGGGATCCTGGGCCTCGTGATACTGGATGCAGTCGTCGATGTGGCTCAGGATCCCGCCTACGCTGTCTTCGTCCGTGACGTCCAGCTTGAGGTAGCTGATCATGCTGAAGCTCTCAATGAGCCCGGCCACGGCTCTGTTGAGGCGGCGGAAGCTGGCGCCCTTCATGACCTGGGCCTTGTCGCCGGGGGGCGCGGACTCGTCGTCTTCCTCGTCGGGGCCTTGGGCCGTCCTCCGGCCGCGCTCGAGGGGGTCGTCGTCCAGGAGGGCGACGTCGGGCGTCAGGAACCGCTTCATGTCCTTCTTCTTGACCTGGTCCTTGACGAGATCCATCTTGGAGAGGACGTTGATGTGGGGGACCTCGAGCATGAGCATGGCGCTCATGGCGCTGAGGGTGCCGGCGAAGAACTTTGCCCTGTCGACGACAAAGGTAGCCTCGAGGAGGTAGACGGCGGCGAGCCGCATGTCCAGGGCGCCGGATTGCGTCAGGAACTTGACCAGGGCCGGTAGGATCGGGATGTGCGTGTACAGCTCGATCTGGCCGGGCATGTCGATGATGACGAGGTACTCCTCGGTGAGCGAGTCCAGGGCCTCGGTGAGCCAGTCGAGGTTTTCCATGAGGAACTCGAAGCAGTAGATGAGGCCGCCGTTGGGCCCCAGGCCCACCTCCTCCATGGCATCCTTGAGGGAGATGAGCTCCTTGATGTCGAGGTCGGGCTGGTGCTCGAAGGACTCGGCGGCGGGGTCGAGGTTGATGTAAAAGGCCGAGCGGCGGTTGAGCTGCAGGTGGGTGATGAGGGCGGCGCAAAAGGTGGACTGGGAGAGTTGGAGAGGAAGTCAGTCAGTCGGAGCTGGAAGGACTTTTGTTCACAAGCGCTGCTGCTGCTGCTGCTGCTGCTGCTGCTTCTACGCGTTTGTGCACACGGCATAGTCATGGCACAGCAATGGCACAGCAACAGCATGGCATAGCAACGGCATTAGCCATGACATAGCAATCGAGCAAATATGCCGTCCATCCGCATCCCATCCGCATCCGCATCCGCATCCGCATCCGCAGCCGCATCCCAACCACCAGCACCAGGGCATCCGCATCCGGCTCGTGCTCAGGCGTAAGCACGGCATAAGACGAGGCGCGCCCTTGAAAAAGAAATGAAAAGAAAAAAAAAAAAAGGCATGTTCATATCCCTTACCTTGCCCGCCCCCGCAGGGCCCATGACCATGACGCCAAACTTGCTCATGATTTGGCAAAGTTTGCTGGATGTATGAAGTATGACAGTGTTTTTTTTTAAAAAAAAAAAACTTATTTCTTTATATATATATATATATTATATATTATATATATATATATATATATAAGTATTGCGGTTTCAGCAGAGAAGGCGCTGGTTTTGTTGCGTCGAAGCTGTCGCAGTGTGGTTTTTGACGCCAAAAGAGAAAAAATTAAATTAAATAAGAAAATGAAAGAGAAAAAAAAATAAAATAAAAAATAAAAAATAAAAATATTAGGTAAAATCAACCAGCCCCGATCGAGCGAGCTTCCATCTACTAGGTATCTATCTAGGCAACTCTCTTCGTCACGCTGGGAGTTTTTTTGGTGCAAATCTGGAACCATCCTTTGGCACCCGGCTGCCAATCAAAAAAAAAAATATATATATATATATATATATATAAAAATAAAAATGAAAATTAAATTTAAAATAAAAAGAAATAAAAAATATAAATAAATAAATGAATAAATAAAAAAAAGGTCCCGAATTGGATGGGCGCAACAAGCAAAAAAGATTTTCTCGTCGGCGTCCGAACCGCTGAGGGCCGGGCGGGGTTTTGGGAGGGACAGGGGATCAGGTACACAGCACACAGCGCGCTTGGGCCTGGTACCTGGCTGCAGCTGCTTCTGGGTATGGGCGACGCGTGTGTCGTTGTGCCGCGGGGCAGGTACGGGGTACGGCGCGGACGAGTCACCGGCACAAGGCGGCTTGTTGACGCGAAATGGCGCAATTTTCACCAAAGCAGAATATGCCGTCTTTTTTTTTAAAAAAAAAAAAAAATTCTTATTTTTCTTTGGTTGGGAAGCCTCTCCATGAATCAAAAAACATGTACGGAGAAACTTGGGCGATGCGTTCTTTACCAGCTCTGCTCTCTCTGGTTACGCAACTGTACCTGGTACTACTATACCCAAGTTTTGGTACTAGGTAGTAGATACCCAAGTTTTAAACTGGCTATATATATGTATATATGTATATTTATATGACCTGCCTACTCCGTACCGTATACTATGTATGTACTACCGGGTAGTATTAAGTAGTACGTAGTAGTAGTAGTAGTAGTAGGGTAAGGTACCTGTAAGTACCTAGTAGCAGCACAGAGTACGGAGTAACAGGGTACCTTGGGTGCTGTTAATGCTTTTTTTGTTGGGTGCACTTGGCAGAACAAATCCTAGGGCAGGGCCTCCCCATGCACTGCCGCAAATCCCTCGGGTTGCTCTGCTGCTTGTTCGGATTCTTTCCTCGAGCTTCTCTTGGAAAAAGAGGGCTGCAAGCGGGGGGGTTGTGCGGGTTTTTTAGGTACTTTCCGTGCCGCCGTAGATTGGCAGCGATCCCTTGTACTCCCCCCCCCCCAGCGGTGCGGCAGCGATGCGAATACGACGCGCAATATGGTGCAATTTATCCTAGTTTTTGGCTCTTTTTATCATTATTATCATTATCATTATCATTATCATTATTATTATCATTATTATTATCATTATTATTATCATTATTATTATTTTATTATTATTTTTATTTTATTCCAATTTTAATATTATAATTTTATTTTATTTAATCCCTGTACCGAGTTTGTCGCCTGGCAGAGAGACAGACAGACAGACAGACAGACAGAGACAGAGAGAAAGAGAGACACACAGAGAGAGAGAAAATTTATTATTTTTCCATGCAACTTTTGCGTGCGTGCTTTGGCCGCCCCTCTTCCCTTCACCGACCACCGGACCCAAATAAAAATCCGAGCAAATCCGCCTAAATTTTTTTTTCTTTTTCTTTTTTTTTTCTTCTTCTTCTCTTTTTTTTCTTCCCCCCTCCCTCCCTCCCTTCTCACACCAACTCTTATTTTTCTCTTCTCTCCAGCCTTCATCTTTTTTTTTTTTTCTCTCCAGCCTCCCAGCTTCAGCGATTTGTCTATCCCACTTCCGCCCTTTTGGCTCGTGGAACCATCTTTTCTTCTTCTTCTTCTTTTTTATCCTCTCTTTGTTCCATCCACACCAACCGCCAACAATGTCGACTCCCAACGGCGTTTCCCAGTCGGGAACCTTCCTGTTTACCGTAAGCCGCGCCTCTTCCCCTCTTCCCCTCCCTTCTTCCCCTCCCTCTCCCTGAAGCCACAGGGCCGCCCGTGTAATGCCAAACTTTTTGTCTCGTTGGGCAGCTGCTGATCCGTTGTGCGTTACAGTCAGAGTCTGTGGGCGAGGGTCATCCCGACAAGATCGCCGATCAGGTCTCAGACGCCATCCTCGATGCCTGTCTCGCGGAGGACCCCCTCTCCAAGGTCGCTTGCGAGACGGCCACCAAGACGGGCATGATCATGGTCTTTGGTGAAATCACCACCCAGGCCAAGCTTGACTACCAGAAGATTGTCCGCAACACCATCAAGGACATCGGCTATGACGATTCCGCCAAGGGCTTCGACTACAAGACCCTCAACCTGCTGGTCGCCATTGAGCAGCAGTCCCCCGACATTGCCCAGGGCCTCAAGCTCGACCAGGCTCTGGAGAGCCTCGGCGCTGGCGACCAGGGCATCATGTTCGGCTACGCCACCGACGAGACCCCCGAGCTCTTCCCCCTGACCCTCCAGCTTGCCCACAAGCTCAACGCTGCCATGTCTGCTGCTCGCCGTGACGGCTCCCTCCCCTGGCTCCGGCCCGACACCAAGACCCAGGTCACCGTCGAGTACAAGCACGACAACGGCGCCGTCGTCCCCGTCCGCGTCGACACCGTCGTCGTCTCTGCCCAGCACTCTGCCGACATCACCACGGAGCAGCTCCGCAAGGAGATTCTGGAAAAGATCATCAAGACCACCATCCCCGCCAAGTACCTCGACGAAAGGACCATCTACCACATCCAGCCCTCTGGCCTCTTCATCATTGGTGGCCCCCAGGGTGACGCCGGCCTCACCGGCCGCAAGATCATCGTCGACACCTACGGCGGCTGGGGTGCCCACGGTGGCGGTGCCTTCTCCGGCAAGGACTTCTCCAAGGTCGACCGATCCGCCGCCTACGTCGGCCGATGGATCGCCAAGTCCCTCGTCGCCGCTGGCCTCGCCCGCCGAGCCCTCGTCCAGCTCTCGTACGCCATTGGCGTCGCCGAGCCCCTCTCCATCTACGTCGACACCTACGGCACCTCGGACAAGACCTCTGACGAGCTTGTCAAGATCATCCGCGACAACTTTGACCTCCGACCTGGCGTCATCGTCAAGGAGCTGGACCTGACCCGCCCCATCTACCTCCAGACGGCCAAGAACGGCCACTTTGGCACCAACCAGTCCTTCACCTGGGAGAAGCCCAAGCAGCTCAAGTTCTAGACGGCAGCCGCTACTGCGGGCAGGGTATATTCAACAACCCCTCTGCCCCATGATTAACAAAAAGAAAGAAAAAAGAAAGAGTTTTTTTCTTCTTTTTCTTTACATGTCGATTTTTCATCAGGCACATTTTAAAGCGGCGTACGGTTCTCAACGAAACCTGGGGGCTTCTCCCATTGGGATTTATGGGGAAGCGAGGTGGTTTCCGGCGTATTTCTTTTTCTCTCTTTCTTCTTCTTCTTCTTCTCGTCATGCAGAAAAGATGATTTTAACATATACCAAGGTCTTTGGGAGCCGGGGGGGGGCAAAGGGAGCGTCTTTCAACAAAGACAAAAGTTTGGGATTATCGGCATAGACAGCAAACAGGGTCACGTCTGCAAAACGGAAATATGCACACTTTACGAGCCACGCTAATGATGGGTATAAACAAGAACTGCGTACCGGCGTTTTTCGGGAACCAAGAAGAAGTTCAACATCTTTCTTCCCGATTCTCTTGACCGAGCTGCTGAACATGCAAGTCAGTTGTCGGGGTTGGAAACAGGAGAAGCTGGTTTTTCTTTATCGGGAAAGAATTTTTCATGAGTCGGAGGGTTTTTTTTATTTTTTACTCTCTCTCTCTCTCTCTCTCGCTCTCTCTTTTTTTTTTTTTTGCTAGACATTAGACTTCATAATAGAAGAACCCGATCAGAAGCGAAAAAAAAAAACACATCTCGTTCGTCTTAGACTCTTGTGACGTTTGCTGCGTTGGTTTATGGCTAGGATTATGTCATTGGCCTGGTATGTACATCTGCCACGCCCATGGACTCTTTTATCTTGGTATGTGTAGTAGCGTCCTGACGGAGTATAACCCAGCTTTTGCCATTCATGTGTTACTGCGTGCCACTACTTGGGTGAGATGCTAACAAGAGAAAAAAAAAATTAAAAAAAAATTAAAAAAAAATTCGCCGAATGGATTGCGAGAGAGGTGTAGAGCTCCACCATCCCCGGGGGGGGGGGATCATGATTATGTCAGCATGTGCAAAAAAGCAGCACAAGTATAGTAGCTTTGTAGGGCCAGCTGGCGGGTTGAAAATGGGAGCAATACGGCCGAATGAATGGCATTTTGTCGCGCTGTACGGAGTATGCAGGAGCAACAAGAGCAGGAGCAGGAGCAGGAGCAGGAGCAGTTGGAATATACAATGAGTCCGTGGCGAGATGGCAGCAGATGGATGCTACATAGATGCTAGTTGATGAGCGACGATGTTGAACAAAGATGACTCTCTCGACTATGTTGACAAGCTGACCCCGTGCAATAACACGCCTTGGCTCTGCTATACTAGAAAGATGACCCGTGCATGCACAGGTTATGGATAATTGATTTTCCGCTTTATAATGAACAACTTAATTTTCTGCTATATGATCAACAGCCATTGCTCAAGTAATATAAAAGAAATAACATGCTTGTAATTAATTTATAATTATTTAACTGAAAATGTAAAAAAAATTGCATTCCCTTATTTATTCTACTTTTCCTTATAGTATGTTCTATATAAATATACATTTTATTCTGCCTGCAAGTGTAAATAACAAGCAAAGAGGTAAGGTGTGCATGCACGCACAGGTTATCTTTTCAATGCAGTATAGTCAAGGCGCGCATTGCACGGGGGGGGGGGGGGGGGGTCAGCTTGTCTATACGCTCAGTTGTAGCTCGGAATGCATCATTTGAATAATAATAATGATAATAATAATAATAATAATAATAATAATAATAATAATAATAATAATAATAATAATAATAATAATAATAATAATAATAATAATAATAATAATAATAATAATAATAATAATAATAATAATAATAATAATAATAATAATAATAAAAACAACCGAAATCGCACAGTTCTTTTGGTGTCGTGCGGGTGGAATTGTTATGATATTTGGGAGGCTTTTTTTTTTTAAAAAAAAAGGGGGGGGGAGGGGAGGGGGGAGCATTCTGATTGGATGGCTCGTTTGGAAGCATCCTTTGATCTAACTTGTTTCTAAGGCATCTTTGCTTGTGCCTTTTTAATGACAACGAGGGCAAGCTCGTGCTTTTTTTTTTTAGCTTTTTTTTCAATTGATGCGAGTTCTTGTGCGCTGTTGCGGCTTGTATGAGATGGCAATAGTTGCCACCGGGATGGAGACCTGAGGGAGGAGGAGGAGGAGGAAGAAAGAGGGGGGGGGGGGGGAGAGAGCACGGATTGGTTTTGTTGGGCATGATGCGATCCTTGGACGCTTATTTTTGCGGTCATGTCCTTAAAAAAAAACCCCCCATCAGATTGGCCTTGCTTATGGAAAACGACAACCAACCCCCCGTCATCGGATATGCCATCGTAAATCTGCATAAAGGAAATCAACTCACCCTGAAAGAGAGATAAGGGGGGGGGACAAACAGCAACAACATGGTTCTCAATCCTTGGCAGGCAAACATGGCGCTTCGCCTCTCATGTTCTGCCTGCCATAGCTCTCAATGCTAACCTGGCAAGCCCCATCCAATTCCGTGCTAACGGGCTCTATTTTTTTTTTTTCGCTTTGCACAAATCTGCGGCGAAGCTATTCAACCTTAACGAATACTCGGGACCGCACAGGAACTTTACCACATGCAGACACCGAATCCAATCCAAGGGAACCCATTGTCCGGGCCCAGATCCCCGGGACCGCTTGGCGATTGGGTGGAAGAGATGGGAAGGTTTGAACGGGATCAGAAATTGTTCTGGAGCGGTACTAGGTTGGTGGGGGAAGGGAGGGGGGGAGAAGATGGCGTTTTTGTTCAAGCCTAGGCGTAGCTGCCAGAGGCGAAGTATCTGGATCTAAAAAGGTTGACTGATGAAGAAGTGAAAAAAAAAAGGGGGAGGGAGGGAGGGGGACACTAGATTTGAAGATGCGAGAAAGCCGAGGTGGTGTGTTGTTTTGATTGCTAGCGGTAGCTGCTGCAGATCCGCGAACAAAGTTGAATGAAGATATCCCGACTTGCTCAACAACAACAATAGCTACGCTAGAACCAGCCGAAGCCAGAAGCAGGGCATGACGATTCCGCAGCCGGTTCCCGCTCGGCCGGGCGACAAGCCATGGCGGACAAGATGGGGTTGATTTCGTTCGACGGCGTCTCTGTTCCTCCTCCTCCTCCTCCTCCTCTTCCCCCTCCCTCCCCTTTTTTTTTCACGTCCGAACCTTTGCAAGGGCTGAATAGGGCGTATCGCGATGCTCCCCTCCTATTTCGGCGTCTACCTTGTTGGGAGCGCCGTGCGCGGAGCTGTGCTCGGTAAATTTCCCACTTGTAAACAGCTTCATGCCTATTCATGCACATCAAATAAAGGCTCGCCTAGCTGCAGCAAAAGCGGCCAAGCTGAAGCCCATCCGGATGCTTCGCATTTTGACGCATGGTACCCTGTATGGGGCTGAATCCAACTTTTGGTTCCTCTCAGGCTGGAACTCTCTCCATCTTTTCTCTTGCGCCGGCGCGGCACGCTCGTTGAATCGTCGCCAATCAGCTGGCCAAAGCAGCCAGACTTACTCGCGTGCGTCCATCCATCAAGCTGCTCAGTCGCCTGCCGCCAAGGTGGTAGTCAAAATAGATGACAGCTCTTCGAAATCCCAACGCTGTGGTTGACGCCCCGCCCCCCCCCCCGGGGCCCCGTCTCCCATCTCGCGTTGACGCCCACGCCCCTATTGAAAACCGCACACACACACGCCCCTCCCTTTCTCCCCCTGGTTATCGCCTCTCCTCTCTTCCATCTTCCCTATTCCAAGCCAAAGCCACTGCATTGGCGGCAGACTAGGCGAACACAACGCCGGGCCAACGACGACGGTGCATACCCCATACCATGGCTGCGGTGCTGGCAGGGGCGTCAAACATTCGGCCAACTCGCTACCCACGCCAACAACAAAAGGGCTGGAAAGCCAGCGCGCCCCATCCCAAGCGTATTGATTGATAGATAGCTTGGCCAACTGACTTGGGCTGCCGTATTTGGCCGAACGAGCTGGCCGTGGAACCGACATGAGCGAAAAAGCCAAGGCTGAATGAATCATGATATCCGCCATATCAAACGTCTTTTTTTTTTTTTTTTTTTTTTTTTTTTTTGCCTTTTGTTCTTTTCTTTCAAGATGACATGCGTCCCATGGCCGATGCAAAAGCTGCGCTACCCCAGTATAGTTTTTGCGTCATTTCGGATCGATGATGCGCTTTTGGTGCCTTGACTGCGACCAAAATATCCGGCTTATTCTCCAGACTTTAGCATCACACACTCGGCATTAGAATGGGTTTAAAAAAAGGGGGGGGATGGAAGGGGGGGAGGGGGGGGGGTGGGAAGAACCAAAAAGAAAGGAGAGGGTAGGGGAGGGGGGGTAACCAACCTCGACGCCTTCGTTAACCATTTCCTCTCCGAGAAGAAAAAGAAAAAAAAGAAAATAGAAAAAGAGAATAAGAAAAGGAAAAAAAAAAACAAAGAAAAGAAAGAAAGAAAAAAGAAAAAAGAAAAAAAAAAGTTGGGTCCCTCCGGCCCGGCAATTGCGCTGTCCGGTCCCGTCAGCCGGGATCAGAAGACGAACACCTTCACCGGAAACTCGCTCACGCACGTGCGCACGCTTTTGATTTTCTCCCATTGACACGCACGATGCCAATAAGATGCAACATGCATAAAAACGCCCTCTTTGTGGTATTTTTTTCCGAATTTGGCGATCCGTGAGAGGGGCGTAGGGGGGCGTAGGGGTGTCGGGGAGGTTTGTGCGCGCACGAAACATGCATGGAAAGAATATACTAATGAGAATAGAGAGAGAGAGAGAGAGAGAGAGAGAGAGTAAGAGAGGGGGAGAGAGTAAGAGAGAGAGAGAGAGTAAGAGAGAGAGAGAGGGGGGGGGGGGAGATGTTTGCAATGGAGAGCTGAGCGCGGCTATGTAATGCAAGTGCGCACTGGCCGGATGGCCATCGTCTTGGATCTCATTCTGGCAAAGTGGATTGACGGAGCGACAGCGCGGAATTGAAGCCATCTCGTGATGCGTATTGAAGAACAGTACTCCGTATGAATGTGTGTAAGCTAAGGTAGTCTGTAGCAGGTAGAGTAGAGAGAGTGTGCTGTGGACCAATTGCTAGATTTCCAGTTTTTGCCATGATGAATCTTGTTTGTAAATACAAATCTAGGCACTCAAATCAAGTGCCCATGCGGATTCTCTCTTTTGGCCGTTGCCAGTTCCAAGCCTGGAGCGCTCCGTATATTGATTGTCGGAGAAGATTCAAAATTTGACCTATTTTCATTGACAATAATGATGATAAAAAAAAAAAAAAACCATTGTTGGAGCCACGCATGGCCCATCCAACACGGCCAGAACAAAGAGAGAACGGTCATGGGCGGGCCACCTCGAATGTCCAAGTCAACTTTGACTTGTGGAATTCGTAAACAGCAGAGACAATGTAATATTTTTAAGTAAGAGAGAGAGAGAGAGGGCAAGACTTTTTTTCCAAAAAAAAAAAAAAAGGAAAAGAGAGAGAAAAAAAAAAAACCTTTCTCACAAAGAGTCACCAATGCCGTCTGCCTGCTTGAATATATCCACCTCGCCCATTCAACAGGACACTCACAAACAAACAAAAAAAAAAAAAAAAAAAAAAAAAGAACACAACAAAGTGGTGGAGAATGAAATGGCAAGGCGGGGCGAATAGACCCCATGGAATCCACAGATCCTTCGTTCGTCTTTCATTCTCGAGAATGCGCAGGTTTGCAAAAACACAACAGGGACAAACTGCCTCGTTGAATGCAATCCCCCCTTGGCCCACGGTCAATGTCCACCAGGCGGCCACGTCAATGGCGACGCATCTCAGCTGTCCTATTCTGCCCTGTTTCGACCCCACCGGCCACGGAGCACACGGACAGCTCCTCTCTTTTTTGGTATATGCGTTGTGCCGTGTTTCTCTTACGAGAAGACGAGGTGTAGGTCCTTTGTACCCTTTTTTTTTTTTCCCTTTTCTTTCTTTTTTTTTTTTCCCTTTTTTTTTTTACGAAGAAGATAGAAAATTGGAATGGAATGGAATGCCCGAGCCTGATCCGGGGGTTCTTGGAGTTTCGCTGGCGGGCAAATCAAAGTCCGAACTTGGAACGGCAGGCCGAAAGTCGCCGAGACGGTGGCTGCTTCCCCTGTTGCTTCGAATTATGATTTTTTTGCTTATTGGAGTCTAGTGGGGCTGAATAGCTTTGTCTCTCTCTCTCTCTCTCTCTCTTAAAAAAAGAGAAAAAAAGAAAGAAAAAAAAAAGGAAAAAAAAAGAAAGAAAAAAAAATCAGGGCATTCATCAGGTAGTGCGAGGAGGAGAATTCAAAAGTTTCAAGAAAAAGAGTACTATAGTAATCTACCAAGGTAACTACGGTAAGAGTACCAGTAACCCTGTGGCAGGTACCTTCTAAAACGGAGCTGCCACTTCCGGCAAGAAGAGCAGAGGGCAAGGCAAGGAAAAAGGAAAGCACAACCTGATGCAATTTCAATAGTTCCCATCTGCGCGTCCGTACGAGGCAATCGCGGGCACGCTCAGCCCCTTCCTTATTGGCTCGCGCCTTTGCAGCTGCAAGCGAAACAGCGAGAGAGAGAGAGAGAGAAGAATAGAGAAAAAAAAAATCAGAAAAAAATAAAAATCAAAATATCAAAGAAAAGGAAAACAAGAAAGAAAGAATAAGGGGGAAAAAAAAAAGGAAAAAAAGTGAAGAGATCGCCCGCTCTTCGGCGACTCGCCCCCCCCCGCGCCATATCCGGGCCCCGGGACGGCGGGCGCTAAACCGCTTCGGCACCTCAATAACGGACAACAATAGCAAAGGACAATAGCAACCAAAAGCCGGGCTAAGATGACGCGCACCCCCTCCCTCAACACACACACACACACAAAAAAAAAAACTTTTTTTTTTTTGGCCATTTCGCGCCTCTCAAAAGGGAGCCACAATATGCAGAGACAATACGCATGGCCGGCGAACTGCATGGGCTGCGTCGTCTCACCGGCGTGGTCAGTTGGCCGATTTTTTTTTTGAATTTTTGATTTTTTTTGGGTCATGGCCGACTCGCGCAGAGCCGCGTACGATCCCCCCCCCCCCGTCATACGATGGTGTTTCGTATGGCTTCCTGCTTAGCTCGGCGGTCGCATTCCAGCCGTGGCGGCACGGCATCCGATTCCCCGCAAAAAATTCACAGAGAGGGTTTTCCATTAACACAGCGAAAGTTTGTTCTTGTGCTTTGGCGTTCGGATTTTGTTGTTGTTCTGTGGTGGTTATCCAGCTCTTCGGGCGGTGGAAGCAGCCATACCAAGGGCATCTCCCTGGGCACCACGTGTGCGCGCGGCCGGTATTCCCAACACCTCGTCTCTCGTTGCTGCTGTTGTTATTTGCTGGTGCTTCTGCCGGCCGCCGTTGTTGTCTCGTGGCATAATTACCAACAGTTTCGGCCATTATTCCGCCGACAATACGTGCAACAGCAGCAAAATGCCAAACACAAAAATCTACATTGGGGGAGGGGGAAAGGGTGGGGAGGGGGGGGGAGGGGGGGGGGAGAGCTGGCGTCATGGCAATAAAGGACAATCTGAGCTTAAATGATACTGGGAGGAACAGTCCTTTCCCTCGATATTTCATTCAAAAAGGAAAAAAAAGGAAGAAAAAAAAAGCCAAATCAAATAAAAAAGTTTTGGTATTGAGATAATACTCTACAGAGCGAGAGGGAGAGAGAGAAGGAGGGAGAGAGGGGACCGAGAACGAGAACGAAGCCCTGAGCCGCTCTACAGCTTCTGTGAACTTGGGTAAAACCCACGCCCCCTCCATACCGGACGTTCGGAATGAATTCAAAGCGGACGGGCGTGTAACTTTCTTGGCTTGTGTCCCACCAGCTTGGGTGCGCTTCGCGGCATCTGCGGTCGGGTCGGCGCAGAAGGCGAGGAGGCTAAAGCCATCTCACCTCCATTCAGCCTATTCTACTTGAAGCGTATTCTCAGGTATTCATCCCTTGCAGGGGTGTGTGTGTGTGTGTGTGTGTGTGTCTTCTTCTTCTTCCTCTCTTTTGTGTGTGGGTTCATGTTGTTGTTTGTATGGGCATAGGTATAATAGGTATGGGGTATTGGTATCCGTGCCGACCACTCGAGCCATATTATCCTCCACCCTTCTTTGAAAATGCCGAGAACGACGGAGCTGGGGCTGCAGCAGTAGTTGCATGGAACGACTACACAGGCTGATCGCGGGGCCATGAGTAATCCATCAGAGGAGGGCAAATCGTATTGTTACTAGCGGGCATCATGAGATAAATCGAGAACGAAAGAAACGAGGCGTCGCTGTATCACGGACCAAGATGCAAGGGTGGTTTTTACACTTGGCTTCCACAAAAAAAAAAAAAAAAAGGGCGCACGGTTGTACCGCGAGGGTGTGTGTGTGTGGTCTGATTTTCTACACGAATCAATCAACGTTCAATCATTCAAGTTTTGAATCGAAATGCGGACGGGGCATGGCTTGGGCCTAGTTGGGGAAAAAAAAAAAAAAGGTTTCAACCCATATTTTGGCTTTTCTTTGATAGCATAACATGAATTAGGCCGTTGTTGAAAAAAAAGGGGGGGGGTGTGTGAGTGGACCAAAAAGAGGGTTTTGAGAGACCCGAGGCCGAGAAGAGGGTTGCCGGTCTCAACAACCCATAGACATATATATATACATATATATATGTATATTATATTATATTGTATTGTATATATATATATATATATATACATGTACAACAGACACACACACACACACACACACACACACATACATATATATATGGCTTGGTGTCTCCCTCCGATCCCTCGACACGTCCAACAACTTCCATCAACGAACCTTTTTTGTTTTTGTTTTTTTGGTCTTCTTTTGTGGTTATAATTCCTGTCCCGTCATAATTCATCATCATCATCATCACCACCACCACGCTCGCCTTGACATCCAGCATACAACATTCCTGTGCTGCGCTCCTCTTGGCTGTTGGCTTATACCACACACACACACACACACACACGCACACACGCACACCTCTCCCCTCGCCCAGCCACTCACATGCTCTGACTGGCCCTCACACGGCCTCTCTACAACGCTACCAACCCGCATTCATTCCACCTTGGGAAAACATACCAGGGCGGGCGAGAAATTCTTCAATCCAGCACACTGTGAGCGGCTGAGATTAAAGAAGAAGAAGAAGGAAAAAAAAAAAAAAGACCACTGATATAGAGGGCCCCCAAAGGGAAGACAGCTGAGACAAAACTCTCCAAAGTCTTTATTTATATATATAAACCTTTGATTCGTTGCCCTTTTTTTTTTTTCTGGAAATCTCCTCCATTTCCACATCTTTTCATTTTTTTTCCCAACAAATCAAATCCATAAAAAAAAAAAAAAAGAGTTTGATTCATCCTCATTTCTTCTTCTTCTTCTTCCCCTTCTTCTCCAACCCTCTCTCAACAACTAGTCATCCACCTACCCCAGCCATGGATACGTCATCCTCGTCAGCAACAGCAGCAGCAGCATCAGCCCTCGGCTCCTCCCAAAACCGCATCAACGTCCCCAAAGACACCTCCCACCAAGCGTCTCTCAACTCGCCGCCTCCGGCATACACCCCCCGCATGGCGTCAGATCCGGAGCAGCTGCTACGGCAGCAGATGCGCGGGCCCTTCACCGTGGGCCGCCCGCCCATGGCCGAGGCCGTGCTGGAGACCATGGCGTCGGAGAACGAAGACGACGAATACCAGGAAGAGGGAACCTCGGCCATCTGGCTGCGCATCAACACCTCGGTCCTCATCTCCAAGAACAACAACCTCGTCTGCCTCCCCGACACCCCGGCCAGCCACGCAAACGCCATCGCCAAGGCCGTCGTCCAGGCCATCCAGGAGAACAGCTCCGGCCAGTGCGGCATCCCCATGATCGACGAGGACGGCAGACCCCGCCCCGTCAAGATTGAGGTGGACGCGGGCATCACGGTCGAGGGGTCGGGGAACGTCGTCGGCAGCGAAGACGTGGTGAACCAGGTCCTCCGCCAGCGCGGGCTCGCGCGTAAGAGGGGAGCGGCGGACCATGAGGACGAGATTGATTTATCCGCTCCGCCCACGAAGCGTCGTCGCGGAAGCGGCAGCAGCAGCAGCAGCAGCAGCAACAACAACAACAACTACAACTACAGCAGCAGCAGCATCAACTCTCCTTGAAAAGGGCCCAGCAACTCTCATTTCCTATGCTGCCATCTCATTTCTTTCTTTCTTTCTTTCTTTTTTTTTTTTTTTTTTTTAATCTTATATTACCATCGTTTTTTCTACTTTAATAATTTCCCTTCTTTTTCATCATCATTGGGCACGAAAAAAAAAAAAAAAGTCTCATCACTATTTCCGCCCTTGGGAGTTTTTTTTTTTTTTTTTTTTTTTGGTGTCATGTTTTTTTTCATATGGATATGGGTATAGTTGGGCACTTGGCGTTTAGGCATCATCATAATACCCAAAAGGCTTGGGGCCGGTTTTTTTTTTCTTTTTTTTTTTTTTTGGTCCATCTCCACTACACACACACACACACATTCACACACTATAATAAGTTTGTTGTTGTTTCATTCTTATTTCCCACCATTTTTCGGCTTAGCACATCACGAAACGGGGCTTCGAGGGCGAACGAAAAGGTCATGTGATATGAGAAGAGAGAGAGAGAGAGAGAGAGAGATTGGGAGAGCAAAGAGAAGCCCACTCTCAGCCCTTGGAAGGATGGGGAATTTGGAGAAACTACCATGTAGATGAAAAAAAAAAAAAAGCCAACTTACACATATATACTGAATACATAAAAAACTTGCGACCAATGTCTTTTGTCTTTGTCTTTTGTCTTGTCCGTCGTCGTCGTCGTCGTCGTCGTCATGCGCACTTTGTGTAGTAGCGATGTTGTTTTGTGTTAAATTATACTAAAAAAAAAAAAAAAAAAAAAAAAGGTAAAAAGTAAATTTGGTTTATCTTTATTTAAATTTTTTTTTCTTCTTCTTCTTGTAGTTGGTCCGTCACGCATCACATGGCTGATACATTATATAATACTAGTATAATAAATATAGTAGCTCGAGTTCCGAAATAGAGAAGAAAATCACACACATTGATTGATATGCTGTTGGTTCAACCCATTCATTCCTCTCCTCTCATCAATTTTCCCTACAACACCGTCACAAATCACAACCCATTTAAAACATTCCCATCTCCAACACACCTCATTCCGCCATCGCTGCTCCCCCTCCTCCCCTCCCCCCTTTGGGCCGAAGAAAATAAAAAAAAAAAAAAAATCAAAAATAAAAATCAAATTCCCTCAACTCTCCTGGTATTCAAACCTCGTGCGATAAGTTAGTTGTGCTGACACACGCGACCGGCCACACACACAACACACAACACACTCGCCCCCGGGTGAGGGTCCGTCCCATTTCACACGATCATAGGCAACAAATTTTTTTTTTTTCAAAAGTCGCCGTCTGAAACACCCATCAATCGATGGATCGATTTTTTTTTTCCATTCTTCTTTTTCTTTTTTTTTTTCTATTCTTCTTTTTTTCTTCTTCTTTTTTATGGACGCCCCCCATCTGTGGAAAACGGGTCTCTCTCTCTCTCTCTCCATTGATACGGGGGCTAAAAAAAAATAAAAAAATAAAAAAAAATTCCGTGTCGTCCCCTCTTTTTTGAATTTCAAGATATTTTTATTTTTATTTTTATTTTATTTAATTCATTTCTTCTTCTTTCTGTCATTTCTACTCCGAAATTTTTGCATGGTTATTTTATTTAATTAATTAATTTATTTATTCAATGGCATGTACAGAGAGAGAGAGAGAGAGAGAGAGAGAGAACATCATGACACATGGACAATGCACACACACCAGCCCCACTGGCTAATAATGGCTTCTTGGCCCATTCATTTGTGCTTCTCTTCCCCCTTCTTTTCCAAAGAACAATGCGAATTGCTTTCTCAACTCGCCCTCGTGTCCCACTCACTTCCCGTCGGCTCTCTCTCCTTTTCTCTCCCCCCCCCCTTTTTTTTTTTTTTTTCTCTTCTCTCCTTCTGCCTTTTTACACTCACCCCCCCCCCCCCCCTCGATGGCCGACCTCACCATCCGCAACCTCACCATCACCCCCCTCGAGCTCATCTCCGTCCAGCGCTTCCAAGGTCACAAAATCCGCACCGGCAGCGTCGTCTCCAACGTCACCGGCGCCATCACCGGCTTCATCAACGCCACCGAATTCTCCCCCCACCGCATCCTGCCCAGGGGAGACTTCCAGGACCACCGCGACGTCTCCGTCCACCTCGACCCCTTCCGCGCCGTCCGCACCAATGTCCGCTCCGCCGATCCGGCCGGCCGGGAGATCCTCCGGCTGACCTTCCGGGCCGGCGACCGCCGCTACGAGACCGACGTGCCGAGCCCCAGCCGCAGGTCCTCCGTCATGAAGAGGCTTGACGGCGACGGCGACGGCGACGAGGCGCTTGACCTGACCGTCGTCTACATCGCCGCCGGCGCCTTTCTCGCCGTCTTCTCGTCCTCCAGGCTCGACGCCTGGATGAAGCAGCTGGACGACGCCTGGCCTCTCCCCCTTCTCTCCATCCCCGGCACGCACAACTCGCCCACCTGTCACACCGCCCTCCCCTCCGTCCGCTGCCAGTCCGTGGGGGTGACGGAGCAGCTCCGGAACGGCGTGCGCTTCCTCGACGTCCGCGTCTCCGTCGGCACCGACGGCGACGTCCTGTCCCTCGTCCACTCCGTCTTCTCCGTCTCCCTCACGGCCGTCAAGTACTTCTCCGACCTGCTGGACGACATCTACCGCTTCCTGGACAGCAACCCCAGCGAGGTCGTCCTCATGAGCATCAAGCGCGAGGGCGCCGGCCGAGGCGGCGACCACCACCTCAGCCGCTGCCTCAAGAGCGCCTACGTCGACAAGCGGCCCGACCGCTGGTGGACCGAGCCCAGGATCCCGACCCTCGGCCGCGCCAGAGGCCGCATCATCCTCGTCCGCCGCTTCGGTCTCGACGAGGAAATGGCCAGGGCGTGCTGGGACGGGCGCGGCTGGGGCATCAATGGCCAGCACTGGCCGGACAACTGCGAAGACGGCACCTGCGAGGGCGGCCACATCCGCGTCCAGGACTTTTACGACGTCACCGAGAGCCAGAACATTGAGAAAAAGATTCACTACAGCAGGGGCCAGCTGGAGCGCGCTGCCGAGCGGGAGCTTCGCGTGGCCGAGCACGGCTCCGACCTCCCCATCTTCATCAACTTCCTGAGCGGCAGCAACTTCTTCAACGCCTCCTGCTGGCCGGAGAGAATCGCCGCCAAGGTGAACCCTGCCATTGTCGAGTATCTCTGCACCCGCCACGGGGAGGACGGCAAGGGGCCCGGGCAGCTCAAAGTCGGCGCCGCGAGCACCGGCGTCGTCGTCACCGACTGGGTGGGTGCCAACGGCGATTGGGATCTCATCAGATGCATTGTCGGATGGAATGCGAGACTGCAGCTCCCATGACGACGACCCCAATGATTTTGACAACTTGTCGTGTTTTCCATCATCGAATTCATAGAGATCACACACGTGACCGCTTTTCGTTTTTTTTTTCACGTGGGAAATTCATCAAACAGAAAAAAGGAGGGCAACGATTGCAGTCATACGAGCAAAGAAGCGAGCGAGACAATAGACGAAGCAAATCATCAGTTATCTATCTATATATATATTTAATACATCACACTACACCAAAGCCGACCTCAATGGCTTGGGTTTTCTTGCTGGGATAAAGCCAGCGCGGCAGTCTATGGGACCTTCGCCGCGTAGTATTACGCAAATATCAAACTTGTCGGCAGAAGACAACGTGCCAACGGCTGTAGAAAATCTACGGTAACTTGTAGCTTCATCACGACGCCTAACGCAGAAAAGTCAGCCACTGCCTCCCTCTACGGCCTTTGCTTCAAGCAAATATAAAGTTAAGAAACCAAAATCAGTTCTCCAAGGTGAAACTTTTTTTCGTCACGAGGAACTCGGCCAATGTAGATAATTATGAATAGTCATCATGATGGTTGGTGCTGGGTGTGTAAAAAAAAAAAGGCAATTAAAGGCAAGAGCATAAAAAATACGTACCATTCTATGGGCCATCATAGGACTGCCTTATTGACCGTCGCCTAGATGCCTTCGTGCAAGGTCAGCTTTCTGGGCTAGCAGATGATGCGGCAAGTACAGCAAACAACATTGACATTATTCATCTACCCGGTGGTTAGCTACGTGCCACAGCGGCCGTCGAGTGCAGGACCAACTTACCATCAGAAGGTGTAATTTTGTTCATATCCAACGACTCACAAAGGTGTCGCGGAAATCAGACAGTGTGAATACAAAAATAATAACATTTCATCACGGAGATGCACCAACAAGTGAAAGGAAAAAAGGAATTTTTTTTTGTATAAGTACCTATCGTTGTACAGGTTAGCCAACAGATACGCTCCCAGCCAGCTGAACAAGGAACCGATTCCTATGAACCACGATCAGGTGACGAATTATCATCCTGAGTTCTCGCTCCCTTTCACCACGAGGATTGTACGTCCTCGCTTTCCAAGGATGAAAGGCAGCAAGGCTCGATATGTCCGCCCGTTCGTTCAAATTTTCATCATGTGGGACAAGTTGGTTGACGAAGGAACATGGGAATTACCTGTTTGACGGTCTGAGTTAGCAAGACTAGCTTTTGATAACAAGAGAATGCAACAGAAAACATTGTGTAAAAGCCTGGATCAGACAAGGCTGAAACTTATAAAAACACGGTATCCACATCATATATTAAGCATGAGGAATCCCTAAGGTGTCAATTGTTCATCATACAGAAGAAGCATATCGGCAATGCCAAAAAAAATTATTTTTTTTTTCACCCACCTTTTGTAAATGCACGTATACTCGTGGTGTGGATCAAGGGAAGGGGGTTATGAGCCCTATTTCCCTATTTCCTGCAAAAAAAAAAAAAAGGCATTAGCAGAGCTCGCTGTTCGAAAAGAGCCTGGAGAAGATGTGATCCAAAGCTTGCTCAGGTACGTTGTAAAAGTTGGTTACAAAAGTCACCATGGTCTGGTATGAATTGGATTGTTCATGAAAAATAAAGCATCATGTAGGGCGCAATCGAGAGGACCGGAGAAAAGCTTACCTTGAAGGGAAAAAAAGAAGAAAAAAGAAATTCAACCACCACAGCTCATGCTCGGGCGTGCACTTGCAGCTCCGGAATAGAAGCTTCTGGTGGTTGGTTGTGTTTGGAAAGAAGGAAGAAAAGAAACTCGGGAAAAATTTCTCGGCTCGTTGGAAAAGCTTTGCAATTTAAACGCAGCCTGCACTAGCCCTGAACGAATCTAGCGGGAAAATAGCCCCCGCATCGACCGTGGCGCAGATCTCACATCTGTGGCGGTGCTGCCGGCGCATTAGCGCGCTGCATGCTTGCGTGGCGAAGGGTCAACTGCCGGACTTATAGAAGCCCGTCACCTCCCCGTCGTCTTTCCAGGAGTCGTAAGTCGTTCTCAACTCTCCCTTCGGCCATCATTTTGGTGAAGGCATCCCAAAGGATTTCCAACATGGCGTCCGCGGGGGCGATATGGGGCCCAACGGCCCTGCGTCTCCTCCGAGCCGCCGTGTCCAAGACTACGGCCGTCGTCCGGGACAAACTCGCAAGCGCGGCGAAGCCGTTCCAGAACCAAGCACTTCAACCAATCCCCGCGTCCGCCAGAAGCGGCCGACAACCCATCCATCCGGCGGCTCTCCTTGGGCAGCAGACAAGAGGCGCTCGATGGTTCTCTAGCACCTCGGCGAAGAATGCAAACAAGTCTCTCCGACGATGCCTTGGCTCCGAGGGTGCCCCTCGACTGGATCGATCCAAGCTCCCGAGCTCCAATACCTCTCGCCGAGTTGCCCAGTTCTCCGGCCGAGCTCCGTTCGCGAGTACTCTACGGCCCAACTTGACCGGCGGCGCCATGCCACGAACTGCTGGCGGCTACAGTTTGGGCGGAGGCGCCCGGTACTTCTCGCATACCCCAACCGCTCCTGCTCAGGTCGTGCAGAACGTGTCGCAGGCGATGCGGGCTTTCTTCCTGTCGGGGCAGAGAATCCAATATGATGGAACAGGGCCACGCGGCGAAGCTCAATACCGGGCCGTCTCCATGCTCGAGGACGAGGCCATGCGTAAGCTGGCCGACGTCCCCCGGTTTGCTCCTGGCGCCCATGTCGACTTCCAGCTCAGCCCAACCATCACGGCCATGAGCCCTCTTGCCGCCGCCATTGTCCGCGCTTCTGGCACATCCGGTTTCCAAGCCGAAGCCGCTATGCCAAGCCTCCACACTGAGGGATTCCTCGATGTGCTGTCGGCGGACTTTGGCCGTGCGTTGAAAGACTTGACAGCCATTTACGCCGATCTCGAGCGGCTTTCGGCCTTGGGCGACTTGCCGATATCCTTGGAATCAGGCAGCCTGCTTCGGGTTCGATTTCCGGGCGTCGATGCCGAAACGGTCGAGCGGCTTTGCGATGACATTGGCATCCAGAGGGGCATCGTGAGCCAAGACGTCGGCTTCGAAGGCTTCGCTGCCGCCAGGACGGCACTCAAATTTCCCTTTGCACCGGACACGGGGAAGGCCTTGACTTTTCCTGGAGGATCAGAGAGGTCTTTGGAAGGACATGAACTAGATGACATGTCCTCCCTTGGCGATGACTCGTTCGTCCACGAGGCGTTTGCGTATGAAAATTCGGGGAGTCACTGGTTCTCAGAGACGGACGGATACGAAAGCATGCCGCCTCCGGACAAGCCAGAGCAGCAATGCTCTGACGAATATGAGGGCCTGGAAGGCATCTACCGATTTCTCGAAGAGTGCGACAAGGCCAAGGGTAGACTGGGTTGATGCCTGTGCGCCTTTTGCGCATGCAACATGAAGGAACAACAACAACAACAACAACAACAACAACAACAACAACAATAACAACAGATGGGTTTATGAATTTAGGACATCCACGCTCTTTTTTTTTATTTTTTATTATTTTTTATTTTTTTTCCCCTTTGCCATCTCCTTTGTATGATCATCTTATTTAGCCATTTTGCTTAGCCTCCTTGCGACCAGAATTGAGATTTCTTTTGTGTTTACTCACCTGGCCATCCAAGGCAGGCTTGCCGCGTCGCAGAAAAGGGGCTGATATCCGCTCATCTACATCTGCTTGAGCCAAGAAGCCAGCCGGTCTTAAAAGTCGTTGCTTTTCGAGCCATTCTCGCCCGAGCGAGAGGGATACGGCGGACCGTTTAAGAGGTTCGTATTGGTCGAAATGTCTTGCAGGAATATGCCAAAGGAAAAGAGATGGGCGCAGCAGAGGTCGCAATTGATTACAGAGGCCGGTTCCATGGTTGGTTCCTATGGGGGCTGGACAAAAGTACGACTCTACCTTGTGTGTGTGCTGCAAGCATAAAAAGTTGCATTATTTGTTCTTGCACTACGCGCTCCGTACGGAGTACAGTGGCAGGAAATGCTTTATCGCTTATCGTGTTTTTTTATCGACAAGTTCCAAGGTTTTCTTTTTCTTATCTTAGGTAATCGGCAAATGTCAGCTACCTTATGCAACTCTTCCGTAACAACTGTAAAAGGTTGACGAACGACAAATTATTACTCAGTATGGCCAAAAATAAGTAACAGATACCCTTTTTTTTTTTGTCTTGTTTTCCTTTTTTTTTTCTTTTTTCCAAAGTGTATAGCGGAGTGGTCTTGCAAATGCAAAACGCAGTCGGCATAAAAAAATTCTACGGATTGCATACGCAGTACGTATGTACTTATTACTGTGCCTACTAAGTACCTTATGTACCTACCTGGTAGTAGCACTACTCATAGTGACAGGTGTGCAACATTTTATTTCCTCGTATGTAAGCGCGACATCGTGACCTGTGAGATGATAGATTTCTTTCCCTCGTCGTCTCCCTTTTCCTCTCCTCTGATAGCCGTCATCAGTTATCAATTGCAAGGCTTCAAAGTTACTTGAATTGCCCTCCCAACCCTCTTTTTTTTTTTTCCACCTCCCATCAAAGGCTCGACACAGAGTCAACGAGATCGCCAGATCATTCTCGCGGGGCTGCTCGGCTGTTGTCGATGTGCCGTCCCTAGTTGAAGCTTTTTTTTTTTTTTCCCCACAGAACCGTTGCCTCGGCTTGGATCGCACGAGCTCAGCCATCGGATCCGAGGCCGCCCCCCCCCCCCCTTCCTTGAGGCTTTCTTCTCGTTGATATAAGCCCTACTGGCATCCCCGATCCTGCCTGTGCCGCCTGCAATCTGTCTCCGGTCGCCCCTCAATTTGAATTTATTTATTTTTTGATATCCATACAATCACACAATGTCTGGACCTGGCGTCGGCTTCGAATATCCTCCTCAGCCGGTCTCTTGGCTCAAGCGCGATGTCCTGCTGTTCGCCAACTCCATCGGCGCCACCGTTGACGAGCTGCACTTCCTCTACGTAAGCTGATGGTGCCGGGGCTTAGGGAGAAGAAGAAAGAAACTTGAGAGTTGTTTGTAGAGCCAGGCGCAATTGACAATCCATATCTCTGTCCAGGAACTTCACCCCGATTTTTCAGTCTTCCCTACCTACCCCGTCGTCCTGCGTAAGTGATCAAACGGTCGTTATCTGTCATGGGCCCGCGCAAAAACGCTGACACAGGGGTCAAAACCAGCCTTCAAGGGCGACACACAGGACGTGATTGACTTCTACGCCTCCCAGAAGAAGGTCAAGGTCCCCGGCATCCCCGACTTCGACTCCCGACGCGTCGTCGACGGCCAGCGAAAGATCGAGTTCCTCAAGCCCTTGCCCGTCACCTCCGAGGGCCACAAATTCGAGCTCCGCCAAAAGGTTCTCGGCGTCTACGACAAGGGCCGCCCCGGCTCCGTTGTCGACACCCAGCTCGAGCTTGTCGATGCCAACACCAACCAGGTCTACACCCGCCTGCTTGGCAGCTCCTTCTATGTCGCGCAGGGCAACTGGGGCGGTCCCAAGGGCCCTGCCACCGAGAACTTCCCCCCTCCCAAGGACAAGAACCCCGACTGGGTGCTGGAGCATCAAATCTCCAAAGAGGCCGCTCACCTGTACCGCCTGAATGGCGACTACAACCCTCTGCATGCCACTCCCGAGCCCGGCACCAAGATGGGCTTCCCCGGCATCATCATGCACGGCCTGTACTCGTGGAACTCGACAGCCCATTCCATCCTCAAGGCCGTGGGCGGCAGCAATCCCGCCAACCTCAAGGAGTACCAGGCCCGGTTTGCCAGCCCCGTCCTGCCTGGCGACAAGCTCATTACCAAGGTTTGGAGGACGAAAGAGAAGAAGGGCGAGTTTGAAGAGATTCGATTTGTCGTTGCCGTTGAGGGCGGAAAGGTCTGCTTGACCAATGGCCGTGCTTTGATCAAGGTTGTGGGCGATATCAAGGGAAAGCTGTAAATTTTTACAATAACGTGCCATCTAATAAGACGTTGAATGAGTTTGGGTTTTTGGAGACCCCATATTATGTAATTTGGGGCTTGGGGGGCTGAGCGAAAGTCCTGCCTGATAACGCTTTTGGTGTAGCCTTGAAAATTGAATACATACATGAATAGATGGATGGATAAATAAATAAAAATATATAAAATTTAAAAAAAAAGAATGAACAAAGGAAAATGCATGTTAAAATTATACAAATGATTGTTGCCTCGAGGTGTGGAGGTTGAGAAGCGAACATTAGCTGCCTGTGCCTTGCGCCTAGTTTGATCAAATTTGGCTGCCTGACTCGACATATATATATGTATATACTCGGTATACAATATATATATCCCATCTCATCTCCATCTCGCAACCCACACAGCGACCAGACATGCCCTCCATCCCTCCTCGCCCTTCCTCTTTGACATAGGAATCAGTCGATAAAAGTAAAAAAATAAAAAATTAAAAAATTAAAATTAAAATTTTTCAAAAAAATGAGCCAGAGCCATCACATCGGACAGCGGATATCCTACGATGGCGCGCCTTGCACGGTCCGCTACGTTGGCGGGATTGCGGGCACGACAGGCAGCTGGTTAGGCGTCGAGTGGGATGATGCCGCGCGAGGCAAACACGACGGCTCTCACAAGGGCACTCGATACTTCACCTGTATTCCTGCCCCCTTTTTTCTTCTTCGCCCCATGAGATCTCGCCCGGCCGCCTTGCGCGCTCGTGGGCTGACGTGGCAGAATGCAGGCATATCGAAATCCCCAACCGCAGCTTCGTTCGTCAGGCCGACACGCCCGGCGGATGTGCCCCAGAGCTTCCTCGCCGCTCTCAATGAGAGATACGTCGTGGATGCGCCCGGGGCGGTGCAGGGCAAGTCAAAGGCGGAGATTGTCATCTCCGGAAAGGTTGCCCAAGAGATGGGCTTCGACAAGATTTGGCGGAAGCAGTCGCGGCTGAAGGAGATGAAGATTGTGATTCTCGACGGCCTCAGAGTCGCCACGGCAAAGGGCGGCGGCGATGCGGCGACCATTGCCGAGACGTCT
Organism: Trichoderma cornu-damae; assembly: GCA_020631695.1. Taxonomy (NCBI): domain Eukaryota; kingdom Fungi; phylum Ascomycota; class Sordariomycetes; order Hypocreales; family Hypocreaceae; genus Trichoderma; species Trichoderma cornu-damae. Next base: position 4,022,083 of record CM036090.1, on the reverse strand, counting down.
CCCAGGATCGTGGAGTTGGATTTGAGCAGGAATCTGTTTGAGCGATTTGGACCCGTGGTCGACATATGTAGAGATTTGAAAGACCTGCAGAAGCTTAGCATCAAGTAAGTTTGTCCTTCTGTACGGGTGTACCATGGATGCCGCACTGTTATGCTTACTTATGACTCTCTCTCCCTCTCTCTCTCTCTTCCTTTCCCCCCTTCTCTCTCTCTTTTTTTTTTCTTTTTTCTTTCTTTCTTTTTTTCCCCTTACTATAGCGGCAACAGATTCTTGGACATTCTAGCCGATGATGCTCTCAATGGCGCAGAACCTGTGCTCAGGGGGGTAACAGAGCTGCAGCTGGGAGAGATGCTGTTGAGCTGGGAGGAATTATGTCTGCTGGCCAGCAAGTGCCCTTCCTTGACAACGCTCCTCGTGGGATCAAACCAGTTATCTGCTCTGCCGGCTATGCCTCATGTCAGCCTACCTTTGGCTCTGACGTCCATCAACTTGGAGTACAACGATTTCGCGAGCTTGTCGGATATTGCCAGCCTCACAACGCTGAAATCCCTTCGCCATCTGCAACTCAAGGGAAACAACGTATCGGCGATAGCCTCTCCTTCCGACTCTACCCACGTCGTCTTCGCTCCGTCTTTGCAATACGTCGACCTATCGTACAACAAGATAGGCGGCTGGGAGTTTGTCGACAAACTGTCGGCGGTATTCCCCGGGATGACGAGTCTTCGAATCACCCACAATCCCATCTACTACACCCTGGACGCCGAAGCCAACGCGCAGTCCTCTGATGAATCGTTCATGTTCACCGTAGCCCGCATTGCGCAGCTCAAGACGCTCAACTTCACTCACATCACCACCGCGGACCGCACCAATGCCGAGATGTTTTACCTGTCACGCATCGCGAAGCAGCTTGCCACGGTGCCCGAGGCGGCAGAGGATTCAATCAAGACCCTGCACCCGCGCTACCGTGAATTGTGCGAGGCATATGGCGAGCCCGATGTGATTCGTCGCGAGGAGGTCAACCCCAATTTCCTCGAAGCCCGTCTCATCACCACCGAGCTTCACTATGAAGGGGCTTCAGAAGAAGGGGGGAAGACGAGGGTCGCAAGGATCCCCAAGTCTTTCGATATCTACGCAGTCAAGGGTATAGTAGGCAAGATGTATGGCCTAGCACCGCTCAAGCTGCAGTTGATCTGGGAGACGGGCGAGTGGGACCCCGTAGCTGGATACGACGAAAAGGACGACGACAGCGACGACGACGATGACGGCAGCGACATCGAAGACGACGCCTTGGCGGGAGCGAATCCAGAGAGCCAGGCGCCAGGCGGCGAAGATGACCAGGCAGGGCGGTGGGTGAAGAGAGAAGTTGAGCTTGCGGATGGGCCAAAGCAGCTGGGGTATTGCGTCGATGGTGTAAGAGTAAGGATCAGAGTAGAGGCTAAATAGAACCAAGTTCCACGGGGGAATATCTGACGGCACAGTAAAATGGATTCTCCTCGCAGTGGCGTCAGGACAACGCCCCCTTTTGGACGAAAATATCCGCATGCAAAGTCTTCAGCTCCGAAGTGACACCGCGACCCCCTCTTCCGCACAGCCTCGGCGCCGGCTCATAGTTCGACGAGGACAATGCAGCCGCGTGAGGCGCGTGCCAGGTCGCTGCTTGAGGGCGACATTCCCCGGACAAAGCTTGCGAGTACGAGGTCAAGGTACAAATTTCTATATGCTTGTGGTTCCTCACATCGACTTGCCCAGACCAACCTCCCCCCCCCCCCCCCCCCCCCGGGGGCACAGCAGGGATTCTGTCCGCCATCGTGGTGCTGGACCTGCAAGCTTGGCGAAGGGAGCTGAAGAAAAAAGAAAAAAAAAGATGCTGAATGGAAAGGAGGGAGGGGAAGGGGAGGGGGGAAGATGCAGCAGCCTATATTACATGATGTTACACCAAAGGCATAATAACAAAGAGACGTGCGAAGTCTGGAACGGACGAATAGATAGATAGATGAGCCCTTTGGCATTATAGACAGTGATACACACATCACACAATATCACACACACACACACACACACACACACACACACACACACACACACACACACATATATATATATATATATATATATATATATACATCTTTTCCCACTGCGAGCGAGCTCGGCAGCAGTTGGCGATACTCACCAGCATTGCCGCGTTGTCTGGCTCAAGCTCACTCACAACCTCTTCTCCCACCCAATCAGGAATGCTCTTCACCACCGCCGTCGCGAGCCCCGTCTGGCTCTGGCTCTGGCTCCTCGCCGCCGGCTCCGCCTCTGCTTCGGCCTCGGCCTCGACCTCGGGTCTCACGTGGCATTGGCTCAACTACCCCGGCGTCGAACCCGTGTCGCCCGTCGGCCGCTCCGTCACCATCCAAGTGCCGCCCGACACGGACATCTGGCGGCCCGCCATCTCCAAGCACAACTTCACGGCTCCCTTCCTCTACACCAGCGTCCCCGCCGCGCGCTTCCGGAGCGTCCAGGTCTCCGTCGCCGGCCCCTGGAAGACGCTCTACGACCAGGGCGGGCTGGTGCTCGCCTTTCCGAACCGCCGCAACCCCAACGCCACGCGCTTCATCAAGGCGGGCATCGAATTCAACGACGGCGCGCCCGCGCTGGGCGTCGTCGCCACCGACATCCTCTCCGACTGGAGCCTGAGCCCCGTCACGGAGAAGCAGGCGGGCAACGCGGAGGCGACGATCCTGGTGGAGAGGGACGGCACGGACGCGTGGGTGTATGTGCTGGAGGACCGCGGGCGGACGAGGCGCGCGCTGAGACAGGTGACCTGGGCGTTCAACGAGGATGGCGGCCAGGGCCTGGCCAGGGAGGTTCGGGTTGGCATCTATGGCGCGAAGCCGACGGAGGAGTCGGGAGAGGGACACGCGAGGGACGATATCGCCGTGTCGTTTTCCGGGTTCGTGCTCAAGACTGTGTGATAGAATTGATAGAATTGATAGATTGGAATGGACTTGATGCAACTCGGCCAAACTCCTCCTCTTCCTCCTCCTCGTCATGAAACTCCAGCCTCTCGCGTTTTTCTGACGCGCAAACTCCGCAGCCGAAGGGGGACAAAGAGAAACATTAACCCCGAGGTTCGCCTTAATCCCGCCAGTCCAAGAAGCCACGCCGTCGCATTCAAATCGCCTTGGGCTAGGCTGAGTCTCGACTGCATCTCGTGATTACGGATATCCCCAGCTCTCTCTCTTCCCTTTACATGTGTGACTATGTAGGTCCGGATTTAGAACGGGACTCGATAAACTCCTATATCCGGTTCCCCGAGGCGGAAATGCCCTCCCTGCCTTGAACATCATTGCCTCGAAATGACGAATAGATGGTTGCAGTATTGATTTAAATAGATGGTTTTGAGGTTTTCGCATATCACGAGGGGCTTTTTTTTTTTTTTTTTTTTTTTTTTCATATCAAGACATCGGATTCAAGTAAAAAAAACAGTCCTTAGCTTTTTAGCAACATTCGCATCTTTCAAACAGACATGGCCACAGTCATCAACAAGAGCGTCGGTCCCATTGGCTTCGGCCTCATGGGTGAGCCTTGTCTGCCATCAGTTCGACTCAAGACACAACGTATACTGACACCATTTTCCTTTCGCAGGCCTCACTTGGCGACCAGAGCCCCCTCCTCTGGAACAGGCCATTGCCGCTTTGAAGGCAGCACTGGCCAACGGCATGACCCTATGGAACGGCGGCGAGTTCTACGGCACGCCCGAATACAACACCATGACCTTGCTCAAGCACTACTTCACGAGGTACCCTGAGGATGCCGACAAGGTTACGCTCGCCATCAAGGGCGGCGCGAACCTGACGACACTCACCGTCGAGGGCGGCGCGAACGTGACCACATTCAAGCCCGACGGGACCCCGGAGGGCATTCGACGTTCGCTCGACAACATCATCCACCAGCTAGGGGGAACCAAGAAGCTAGATCTCTTCAGCTGCGCGAGAAGAGACCCCGACACCCCCCTGGAAGTGACTTTTGGAATCATCCAGAAGGAGTACATCGACACAGGCAAGCTGGGCGCTATTGCGCTTTCCGAATGCAGCGCCAACACCATTCACGAAGCGGCCAAGATTGCCAAGATCGGCACTGTTGAGGTCGAGCTGAGCATGTTCACACCAGACATCCTGACCAACGGCATTGCCGCAGCGTGCGCCCAGCACGGCATCCCCATCACCGCGTATTCACCCATTGGACAGGGGGTGAGTATAGCCCCATGGAAGCGCATCCCTCTTCTATCCTGTTCGCTGGCTAACTTTGGGGGGGGGGGATTAGATGCTCGCTGGCAAATTCAAGGACATATCAGATGTCCAGAGCATGGGCTTGCTCTCCACCTTTCCGCGATTCGAAAAGGCCGCCTTTGATCACAACCTCAAGCTGGTCAATCAAGTCAAGGAACTCGCCAAGGAGAAGGGCTGCACCCCGGCTCAGCTGGCCATCGGCTGGGTGCGCAGCAAGAGCAACGGCCCCGGACTGCCAAAAATCATCCCCATCCCCGGCGCAACAACAGTAGCGCGAGTGGAGGAGAACGCAAAACTGATCAAGCTGACGGAGGAGGACATGAACAAGATTGACAGCATTGTCGAGTCATTTGAGGTTGTGGGCGAGCGATATCCCGAAGGCATTGCAACAAACACATAAAAAAAACAAGCGAGGGCGAAAGACGCACCTCCCGCACATGAATTTCTAGCCATTTCTTGTTAGAGCCATCGTAATGATTTGCGATATAGACTTGGGAGTTTGACGTAACGCGTCGTAGAATCAAGAATCAGGGGGTGAAGTTGTCCACATCTGGTCGCCGCAGCTTGAAGCCAAGATGACCTTGAGCATTGCAGAATTCATCGAAATGAATGCATCATGTTGTGAATTATCAAAGACGGGTGATTTCGTTGCCAAAACTTACCGTGTGCGCATCGCCAGCCTCTTGAATCGAGTATTGCGCGCAGATGCATTCAATAACGAACTGTAAGACAGAGAAAAGACGCGTCTGAAGGAAATTCGGGTCGAGGCAAAATATTTCTCTCTGACGAATGGAGACCCCACGTGACGCTGAGAAAGCGGACCTTATCCCGTTTTACCTTATGTAAGAAAAAACGGGTCCCGCTCTTGCGAACGAGGTTAGGCCTATTATAAGGCTTTTTTCTACCCTCACACCTTACTAGTTATTAGGTAAGTGACTGAAAGGGGGCATCAAACAGAGAGATTAGGAATGAATAATGAATATCTTCAAGCAGTAACAGCAGTAGAATATGAAGCACACAATCACACTGCACATGCATGTAGATAGTACAACAAACAACACTCCGTTGTCATCATCGTCTCTCTTCTGTCTCGCATTTTTCTAGGGGTATACATGTGTAAGCTCACCTCCGTCAATCATTCGCACAGGTCAAGGATTCCGAGAGAAAAAAAAACTTAAGGGACCATGCGCGCCAGTAAACAAAAGGAAAAAAAACAATGGAAAAGAAGGGGGGGGGGGGGGGGGGGGGGAAAAAAAAAAAGAGAGAGAGAAGAGAGAGAGAGAGAAGAGAGAGAGAGAAGAGACAGAGAGAAGAGAGAGAGAGAGAGAGAGAGAGAGAGAGAGAGAGAGAGAAAAGCTAAACCATCATTGCTCCATTCATGCCCACGGCTTCCACCCTGTTGACAAGCTTCTTGACATTTGCCCATTCCTCATTCTTCAGCCCTTCCTTGCCGCCCAAGCCGCTGGCCACCTCAAAGACGGTAAGAGAACCGTCAATGCCGCCGGTCGCGATGCGTTTGCCGTCGTTGGGTTCCCAAGCCAGCTTGTTCAAGCTCCTGGACAGCATCGTCCTCCCATCCTGCCGGCTGCTCGGCGTGATTCTCGACACCGGCTCCTCCGTGTCTATGGCAATGTCCCAGAATTCCAACCAGCCGGCTCCATCTACGAGAGCAAAGACGCTAGGCTTCACGGGTGACCATTTAGCATCGTAGACGACGTCCTCGCGGACAAAGTCAATCAGCGGCGAGACGGCGCCATCTCCTGCGCCGATTGTCGACGTAGCCGCCGGAGCACGGACCTTCCAGAGTTTGACGCTCCAGTCGAGAGAGGACGAGATGGCCAGGTCGCCGAGGTCCACTGGGCCCCTGGCCGGATGGAAGTCGACCGACATGACAGGTGCCGCATGTCCCTTGTAGCTAATCTTCTTATCGACGCCGGCTTTGGCGCCGGCGCGATCGTACCTGTGACAGGGGAATATCGTCCCCTCTTCGCTCCCTACGAGGAAAAACGTTGGATCTGTCTGGGGGAATGATAGGCACGTGGGGCTGACGTCCTCGACGGCCACCTTGGCCTGGCTGGGATTCTTCAGCTCGAGCAGCTCTTGCGGCTGCGCAAACACGTCCATGCTCCAGCCGCAGACGACGCCGTCTGTAGAGCACGAAATGATGTTGTTGGCGTTTTGCGTGCCCACAATGTCCACGGAGTAGATTGGGTGGGCGTGGCCGTAGCCGGTCAGCGGCGTCTTCTGGACTGGCGCAGACTTTGCTCGGGTGTCCCACAACAGGACCTGACCGCTGTACGAACCGCCGATGATGAGGTTTGGGTGGTACGGCGAAAACTTGGCAGTGAGGATGTCGGACTGGGCGGTAAAGACGTATTCCGGCCGGTTGTGCATGTAGACGTTCCAGACCTGAACGAGCCCGTCCGGCTCGTGGGGTGCTGTGGGGTTCTTGGTGTAGGACGCGAGCAACAGCTCGTTGAACTTTGGGGAGAAGTCTATCCCGCTAATCATTCGCTTTTTAGACCAACGATCGTCGAAGAACTGCGTCACCTCCTTGACTCTGTGCCCTCCCTTTCCTCCCGTGTTGCCGCTCTCCTCATCTTCGTCTTCAAGGTTCTTGCCATGCAGGGCGTAGTCGGTCAGGATGTCGTACGTCTCTTGGTCCAGCGCTCTCTCGATCACTTTGGTCGACTGCTCAAGGAAATCCACAAACTCGTCCGAGTGGGTGACGGCCTCTAGCTCCTCCGCAGTCAGTTCTCTGATTGGATAGTTGGATGCTGAAAAGGGCTGGGCCGCTGCGGCACCCTCCGCCAAAAGCTCCTTTGTTGCCCGTAGCTCTTCTTCCACCTCGAGTCGGATCTTTTGGCGCAGCTCCTCCTCCCGGTCGCGCTCCTTCCTGCTTAGCCTCTTGCTAGGCGTTGAAGTGACTCCCACGAAGTCATCCGCATCAGACGCTATTGACTGAGCCCTTGTCCTGGTGGGGGTGGCCCAATCATCTGTCGTCTGCACACCTTTGCTGTAGGAATAGACCTCCTTCACGGGAGACGGCGGGCATTCGTACACGGTGGTCAAGGGCGCGGTAGTCAGGCTCAAGGCCACGGGAGTAGGACCCGGGGTGGCCTGTCCACCTTGCCCAGCCAGAGACGCCGTCCATTCGGAAGTCACGTTGCTGATTTCGCCGCCACTAAGCACACTATTTGGCCTGCTTCCGCGAGGCGCAGGCGACCCGGGGGGGCCCGTTCCAATCGAGCTGGGCCTACTGTTGCCGACCAAGCTGTCAATGAGAGATTCGAGCTCGCGGCGAGAATCTCCTCGTCCCGGCGTCGGCGATACTAGCTGCTACGGGGTGGACGGTCAGTGGACGGATGGCGGGTTGGCTGCAGGCCGGGGAGGGAGAAAAAAAAAAACAACAAACCTCGTTGGGAGGGCTCATGCCATTGCGAATGTATACCGTCTGGCTGGGGTTCTGGGAGTTGCGAATCTCCCTCTGGCGCTTAAGCTCTGCGAGCTTCGCCTTTTTAGCAAGAATCTCTTCTCGGCGTTGCTGCATCGTGATCTTCCCACAGTCCCATTTCGGGACTCTCCAGCTATTTAGAAAAAGGGGGGGGGGGGGGGGGCGAGATGGCGAAAGGAGAAGAGCGAGGTCGAAGCCACGGGGCGCAAGACCGCGATCCAGGAGGTCCAGGAGGGCGGGGCTCGACGAGGTTCCCAGTCGCAGGAGGAAACGAACAGAAACCGGTCAAAACTAAATGTGAAAAAAAAAAAAAAAATCGATCAAAACCCAAAGACGAGCGCCTTGCGATCTGCTCGGGCCATTCGCCCACTCCTTTGCAGCGTCTTATCAATCAATACTCGCGTACACCGCAGCGAAAAAAAAAAAAGCGAGGCGATTGCGATGAGCTCTTATCAGCCCCCAACGCCATGAGAGCTGCTGGCATTCCGGGCCGGCACGTGACTCCAGGCGGTCTTCAGGCCTTGGAGCCAAGCCTGTGGCCGGAGAAGCAACGGCGCCCATCCGGGCCTGGAAAAACTGCGACTTTTCCCGAGGACGTTTTTTTTCTAAAATCTTCATCCCAGCCGACGCAACAATTCCCTCGAGCCACTCCCGACAGGGTTCATCGACGGCCATTGTCGAGCCCCCTAAATTCGCACTCACTCCTCGATTCCTGCTCCAAGCAGCTGCGCGACGTGCGATTTTCAAACATGTCGTCAACAGGAGTCAACGTACGTTTTCATCTCATCCTCGCTGTGCCCAACCGCAGGCCCGTCTTCCCGCATCGGCTTTGCAATCTTGCGATGCCAGCGTGCCATTGGCCCCCCCCCCCCCTTTTTTTCTTCTTCTTCTTTGGCGACTCGAGTCTCATTGATCGATCCACTTCCAGGTCCTCCGGTGGTCCGCCCTCGCCTTCGGCGTCTTCTACGGCTTCTCCCACCAGCGCACGATCACCACGACACAGCGAGCTCAGCACGCGCAGCACGAGTATGAGCACAAGCAGAAGCTGATAGATCAAGCCAAGGCCGAGTACGCGAAGAAGAAGAATCCTGTCGTGGCAGCAGCAGCAGACGATGGTATGCACATCCGAGAAGCTATGGCATGGCATCTTTCCCCCTTATTCCGCCGGGGTTACTCCAGCGACACCCCCCCCCCCCCGGGGGGAGGTGGGATGTTGGGAGGAGGGGGAGAAATGCGCATGCCAGGATTTCGACCAGCAAGGCTAACTCTGGAATAGTCGTCACGGATGTGAACAGCCCGGATTTTGACCTCGAGAAGTTGCTACTAAAGATCGCAAAGGAGAGCCCTTGACGTAACCATAAACGTGGGCAGATGGAGGGGTGAGGAGCTGAAAGCGACGTTGAAAGAGGAAAAGAAAAAAAAAATAAAGAAAAAGAAAAGAATAGAAAAGATGCTGGCGGGCGAACAAAAACCTGGTCGTCATGGAGACCCAAAAAGCCTTGCGAGGCATAATAAGACACCACAAGACTGCAAAGGCAGTGTATATTTGAAAACTACACTTGGCGCCGCTGCATAGAGGTATCCTTTGGGTCATTTGTTTTGTGAACTGTACTATGTAAAAATATGCGCAATTAGACGATTCAAAGTTTCAAAAAAGAAGAGATTATACATCATGGGTTGCCAACAATGCTGCGAGAAGAGCAGTTTGACGCTTGAACGACGAACAAATGGCACTGCGACTGGGAAACCGTGGTCTCTCTCTCATGGCCGTCTGCAGAGTGGTGATGAGTTTTTTTGGGTGGAACGATAATCCGCACCACGCCTTGTGTGTGTGTGTGTTTGTGTGTGTGTGTGTTTGTGTGTGTGTGTGTGTGTTTTGTTATTATTGTTATTATTGTTATTATTGTTATTAATCGTTTACATACCATTCTCGCACTCTTTCATCTTTTATGCTTCAGAGAGAAAGATCAAAAAGAAAGAGGCGTCCACAGTCCAGAACCCGTTCCACTTACGCCAACGGACGAATCCCCCGATGCCGGCCCATTCGCACAAAAACATCTCTAGCAACTTCAGCCATGGTCCAATCCAGCTCCCACTTTTGCAATTGGCGCAAAGGCACTGGCAAAGCTCGATCGATTATTCATAATATTCCTTGCGTGACAACTGGGTGAAAGCTTGTGCCGTCGGGAAAACACCGGGGTTTGCGCGCGCCCCACAATCTCTCGAACATACGTAGCACACTTAAAGCTCCAAGCTGTCCTCACCAGGGCTGGGGCGCGGCCTTCTCGAGGCACGAAGAACCTCCTCCAACGAAGCTTTAGGAGATTCATCTTCCGACGCGCCAGCAGCCGCAAATGGCGGCCAAAACCCCCCAAGGGCCCGCCGTAGGCTACACCACCGAAAGCACACGGGCTTTGCTCCGGGTCGTCATCCTCTGCTTCATTGCGGCAGCCGCCATCTCCAGCCGTCTCTTCTCAGTTATACGTAAGCCCGTTTGTTCCGGCTGCCATTTCCGCAGCGCCGGAGCCATTGCTTCGCCCAATGGCAGCTGGGTCGGTGGTGGTGTGAGTTTGCTGACTCGTCGCCCTTAGGATTTGAAAGCATCATTCACGAATGTTAGTGAATGCTCCCCCCGTGGAAGCGCACCAAGCGAGCCCCCCAGGCCGCTGAAACTGACAACCGTCTAGTTGATCCCTGGTTCAACTTCCGAGCAACCAAGTACCTCGTCGCAAATGGCTTCCACAAGTTCTGGGATTGGTTTGACGACCGGACGTGGCATCCTCTCGGCCGAGTCACCGGAGGCACCCTGTATCCCGGCCTGATGGTCACCAGCGGCATCATCTACCACGCTCTGAGAACGCTTACAATCCCCGTCGACATCCGCAACATTTGCGTTCTCCTGGCGCCGGCCTGCTCCGGCCTGACTGCGTTTGCCACATACCTTTTGACCAACGAAATGACCACGTCGCCATCTGCGGGCCTCCTGGCCGCTATTTTCATGGGCATCGCGCCGGGTTACATCTCGAGGTCCGTCGCCGGCAGCTACGATAACGAAGCCATTGCCATCTTCCTTCTCGTCTTCACCTTTTATCTGTGGATCAAGGCTCTGAAGCTGGGCTCCATGCTCTGGGGAGCCCTATGCGCGCTGTTTTACGGATACATGGTGGCTTCATGGGGCGGATACGCCTTCATCACCTGCCTCCTCCCCGTGCACGCCCTCGTCCTGATCTGCATGGGCCGATACAGCACTCGTCTCTATGTCAGCTACACCACCTGGTACGCTCTGGGAACATTGGCCAGCATGCAGATACCCTTTGTCGGCTTCCTTCCCGTCAAGACCAGCGAGCATATGCCCGCCCTGGGTGCGGATTCTCCCTTTTAATCCGTCGTGATACTCGTAGGCTTGCATCGCTAACGTCGCTTCTGCAGGCATCTTCGGCTTCATCCAGCTGATTGGTGTCATCCAGTATGTGCGGTCTGCCATTTCTGGGCGCCAATTCCAAACCTTCCTCGTCACAATCCTCGTGGCAACGTTTGGTTTGGGTCTGCTCGGCCTCGTCGCCCTTACTTCTCTGGGGTATATCGCCCCCTGGAGCGGACGGTTCTATTCTCTGTGGGATACCGGCTATGCCAAGATTCACATTCCCATCATCGCTTCCGTCTCCGAGCACCAGCCCACCGCCTGGCCATCCTTCTTCTTCGACCTGAACTTCCTCGTCTGGCTCTTCCCCGCCGGCGTCTACCTGTGCTTCCAGGAGCTCAAGGACGAGCATGTCTTCGTCGTGGTGTATGCCCTTTTCGGTAGCTACTTCGCGGGCGTCATGGTGCGCCTGATGCTCACGCTCACGCCCATCGTCTGCGTTGCCGCCGCCATGGCGGCCTCGCAGATCCTCGACACCTACCTCTCCTGGAATTCAGCTGTTCCCCCCGAGGAGCAAGAAGCGCCGAAGAAGGCAAGGGGCGGGCTCCGCGGCAGCGATAAGCCCACCGTCGGCATCTACGGCAACCTCACCAAGGTGATGGTGTCTGGGGCCATGCTTGTCTACTTCTTGATGTTCGTCTCTCACTGCACCTGGGTCACGTCAAACGCCTACTCTTCGCCCTCCGTGGTCCTCGCCAGCCGTATGCCCGATGGAAGCCAGCACATCATTGATGACTACCGAGAGGCTTACCAATGGCTGCGCCAAAACACCAAGGAGGACGCCAAGATCATGTCTTGGTGGGATTACGGCTATCAGATTGGTGGCATGGCCGACCGGCCCACGCTGGTTGACAACAACACCTGGAACAACACCCACATTGCTACCGTCGGCAAGGCCATGAGCTCGCGAGAAGAGGTCAGCTACCCCATCATGAGGCAGCACGAGGTTGACTATGTTCTTGTTGTATTCGGTGCCCTCCTGGGCTACTCCGGCGACGACATCAACAAGTTCCTGTGGATGGTCCGCATTGCCGAAGGCATCTGGCCTGACGAGGTCAAGGAGCGAGACTTCTTTACCCCAAAGGGAGAGTACCGCGTCGATGAGGGTGCCACCGATACCATGAAGAACAGCTTGATGTAAGTGGGAGATCAACAACACGGCCGGCAGCGGCTTTGATTTCTAACAACAAGACTAGGTACAAGATGTCGTATTACAACTATCACTCTCTGTTTCCTGCGGGACAGGCCGCTGATAGAGTCCGAGGGGTCCGAGTTCCAGACCAGGGACCTGTTCTCAATACGATCGAGGAGGCTTTTACCAGCGAGAATTGGATTATTCGCATCTACAAGGTCAAAGACCTGGATAACATTGGCCGTGATCACGCCAACGCCGCAGCCTTTGAGCGCGGCCAGAAGAAGAAGAAGCCCACGAAAAAGAGGGGCGCCCGTGTGCTGCGCGTGGATTAGAAGGGTGAAAAAAAGGTGTCATCTTGATGGAGGCCAACCAAAAATGAAAAAGAAAAAAAGAAAAAAGGGGGGGGGGGGGGAGAAATGGCTCTGGCGCTCCTATATATCTAGACAAAAAAAAAAGGCTAGTCTAGAATGTGTATTAAATTTCATGATTTTTTTTTTAAAAAAAAAAGGAAACGATGCCCAACATTTCATTTCGAAAGAAACGTTGATCTGTTTTTGACTTCCAGCATCTGCGACCTGCAGCAGTGAATGAGAGGAGCAGAGCAGCCACCGATCTGGTTCCATCGGCACACGATGAACGTTGCCCCAAGTGAAGTTGATTCGCCCCTTCTTTCGCCAAACACCAAAAAACAACACCAAGCGAAAGCCAAATCGGGCACCAGAGCGAATTCTCCAAGTTGGTTCAACCGGTCCTCGACTGCACGCTTGTCGCCTCGCCTCGGCCTTTATCGAAGCTGCCAACAGAGAGAGAGAGAGAGAGATTCGAACTGGCAATGTCTTGACAACTGCAGGCACCCCCAAGCCGGAAGGACCTGCCAGCTGGCGTGTCTCGTGTCTTCGTTGCCATGACATGACACGCGGAATTTCTGCAAAGACGCGTATTCGTCCCGGGTCGCGCCGGCTTCTTCTTTTGCTTCCTTTATTTATATAATATTTTTTTTTCGCCTTGATTAAAAATTTTTTTTCTTTCACCTTTACTTTCACTTTCCCTCTTTGCTTTCACTTTCGTCCTTTGCTTTTCACCTTCGCCTTCGCTTTCGCTTCTCCTTCACCTTTTTCTCAATTGGACTTGCCTCTTACGTCTTGTCCTCTCTCTCTCTCTCTCTCTCTTTCTCTCTTCCTCTCTTCCTCTCTCTCTCTCTCTCTCTCTTTCTCTCTTCCTCTCTTTCTCTCTTCCTCTCTTCCTCTTCCTCTTCCTCTCCCTCTCTCCGTCTTTCTCCCCCTCTCTCTTTCTGCCTTTCATTCCGTCTTTCTCTCCCTCTCTCTTTCTGCCTTTCATTCCCGTCTTTCTCTCCCTCTCTCTTTCTACCTTTCATTCCTTTCATTTCCTTTATTTTCCTTTTATTTTCCCCTTCTCTCCCCCGTCTTCTATTTTCTTTTTCCTCTTCTTTCTCTCTTACGCTCCTTTCCTCAAAATCACCCACTCTCTCGATTCTTCGCTGCCGTCCCTTCTCTGTCACCTTTTTTTTTTCCCCCGCCATTGTTTTGATCCTTTGCATCTCCTCTCTCCCATCCTCTCTACCCTTCCTCACCTCACATCCTGATACCAGCACGATGGGTGGCAGCAAGAAAAATCGACGCAAGAACCCATCTGATGACAGTGGAGTCGATCTCCTCAGCCTTGCTTTCAACCTGCCCACGCGCCGCGATATCGAACGTGCAGATAGAGAGGCAGCCCAAAATCAGATCCACAGACAGAGGATCAAAATCAAGTACGACCCTGGCGAGGATGGATCCGGTGATACCGAATCATCGGCTGCATCCAAAACAGATGTCAGCGAAGCAGGCACTCAACAGGCTGCCGAGACCCCAAAGGCTCGGAAATCATCCAAGCCTTACCATCGCCCTCAGGTCAATGAACAAAAGGGTATCCCTCGAGCTCCTTCGCCAAAGGATTGTCTGAAAAAGGTTGACCAAGAGCTACCTCCATCTCGTCGAGCTTCGAAGCGGGAGTCCTCCAGACCCCCCAAGGCCCGTGAGAGGTCGTCCTCGAGCCCAGCCACCATCAGAGTTTCTTCTCCTGCCTCTTCCATCCCATCTTCCGCTACTTTTCCCCGCGCTACCTCTAATAACTCGCAAAAAGCTGCTAATATCGCTACTTCAGACTCCTCAACTAGGCCTCCTCATCCTAGCATTGGTGGAGGAGCGCATCCGCAGCAATACTACCAACCCATGTTCGCTTTTCCCTCGATCCCTGTGTACCCCCCGACGCATTACTACCGGGCAATTGCAAAAAGGGATCCTGCCACTGATTGTCATCAATATGTACCTTTTCCAATGTACTCGCACCCCTCTCCCCCCACAAGTGCTCAGAAATCGCCGCAGAAGCCTAGCCTTACTTCTCAGGAGGTTCAGCATATCCAAAAAAAGCTTGATCAGGTGGTGATGGAGCTTGCACAACACCCGGAAGACGCTGTCTTGAAAGGCGAACTGTCGGCTTTACAGACAGAGCTCAACACCCGGTTGAACTCTCTGCTGGGTATGGAGCCCCATATGGAGTCGAATGGGTCGGACGCCTCCGCGCCTCACAGTTCAAAGACGAAATCCCTGAAGCCTGCAAATCCCCAGTCGCAGCAAGCAGCCACTCAGCGAGAGACGAGCCCCGAGAGAAAGCTTCGGCATCACCTTTGCACGGGTTGCGGCAAGGTCCGCTCCTCCCACTATCACAGCAAGCATCCCATCGTTCCAGGAGGCAAGCCTTCTATGAACTACTGTGAAGATTGCTTCGGAGAAAACGTCGAGAAGGGTAGTTCAAAGCACCATTTCTGCTACGGGTGTGGGGCTGCCAGATCCAAGGAATTTCATCAGTGTCACCCCATATCGATCGGCGATAGGCCCTTTCCTAACTACTGCTCAATATGTGTCGAAGAAATTCGGTCTGCCGAGACCATTGCAGACGTCTCTGTGGTTAATTTTGTGAGTAGTATCACGACCGCCTATCTCAATGCACAGGCAATGGAAATAGGGCTAAAAACGACCAATTATGCAGGCTCCAAGTCGCTCTCACGAGAGCAACGCACGCTCCAATATTGGCCACGACTGCTCGGGGAGCAACGAACCTACAGAGTCATTGAAACCGCGTCAAGGGCTGAACAATCAAGAAAGCCATCCTGATGTTGTGCTACCCTCTGTCCATGCAGACAAGCACAGCAAAATCGATGGTCTTGGACAAAAGAAGATTCCACAGCCACTGAAGCTTTCAACAGGCGTTCCTCAGCTAAGCCCCTCAAACTCCTCGCCCGACTCCCCATATTACCCGGTTCGCAATACCGGAGCATCCCAAAGGCGCGCAGAGCGGAGCCCACTGGCTAGTCCAGGAAGCCAGTACTGCAGCTCTCCCGATACTCCGACTACGCCAAGATATCAGTCCCCTTATGTTGAGGATGTCGTTTCGCCTATGCAAGAAGTAAATCAGCGATCCGGAGATGACCAATGCTCCTCCAAAAGCTCGCCCTGTGGCCGTGGAGGTGGTGATTCTCATTCCGTGTCGCCTGACAGACAAAAGCCCCAGGGTGAACGCCTTGACCGCCCTATCAAAGTTCCCAACTCTGATGTCTCCCAAGAGGCGTCTGACGATTCTACAGAGGGACAAGCTTCCACCGATGATTCAGCTCATTCTACCGGAAGCAAGACTGTCAAGTTCAGACCAAAGGTCGATATTCGTCTTTCAGATTCCCGTACATCAAGCAACGCCTCGTCGCACGCCAAGATTCTCGAAGAAGACATCAAGCCCGACGATGATACCATACCTAGCCGGGTAGGCATATACGGGACTTCGCCTATAAAATCGCAAAATGGCTATTACGCAAGAGCACAAGCGTCTCACAACGCATCTCCTTACAGCGCATCTCCTTCGCTCGCAGGGGAGGGTGGGTATAGTGAAGCTATCCCGGAAAGAAGCTACAGGGGAGCTTTTTCCAAAGACAGCCCGGCAAGTTCATGGCAGCCCCCTACATCTAACATTGGGGGAGAGCATTGGTATTCGAGACCCACCGCGTATCACTCCACCACACCCCCCAGCATGGAGAGCTTCACGGGATTTCGACCAGGCAGCCACTCAACCTTCAACTACGGTTCCAGTGGTGGTGGTACCGGAAGTGAGGCAAGCCTACCGCCGTTTCGCACAACCCGCAGCGCATTCAGCTCGACAGGCCACAGCACCACGGCGGCTTTCCAAGGCAGCGGGCAGGCACAAAAATCGCAGAAGCCTTCCCTTTCCCCAGCTTCTGGTCCGCAGGCTCAAGCGTTTTCAGAATCACCCAACGGCAGTTGGAAGAGCTATTCGTCACCATATATACGAGGACAAAACGTCGAGTCTTCGTTCAGAAAAGGGTCGCCCTGGAATAATTTCCCTTCACGGTTTGACTCTGAGTGCTACACGATGCGGGATGATTCTTCCTTCAGCCAAAGTGCATTTAGCGATTACTCTCAGCCGAGCAGCAATCCTTACTACGAGCCTCGCAAACGATCGTTTCCGCATCTATATGATTATTGCTCTTTTGGCACCCGGGCGCCTCGGATTCCAGGCAAATGGGCAAAAGAGTACCAAAGTACAACAAAGGTCCCCAAGAGGGCGCCATACTGGATCCCCGAACCTATCATTGAGGAGCCGGATTCCCCCGTGAGCTCACCAGGGAAACAAACCACGATGCTTGGTAAGTTGGTGAAATCGTGGTAGTCCTATCTTAAGTTTTTTAACCCCGACCGTCTACAGAATTCACCGACATTGATATCTCCCCCGCATCGGCCAGTAATGCCGCTTCTAGGTCGTCCTCTGATTCCGAAGATGATTCAGCTGCCCTCGCTAGACACGAACCGAAGTCAGATGATGACTCTGACGAAGAGAACACGCTCAGCAAGAGCAGTCTTGAGACGCCCTCACTCGATTAGACTTGTGAGATATTTATCAAGCCATGTTACGTGGCTTATTGGGATTTGCTGTGAGACGACTTTTTTCCTTTCTTTTCCTTTGTCCAATCATCGCCGTTGTCGTTACGGATGATGCACATATATTTGTACCAACTCTTCACGCGGTTTCGGGACGATGTTTGCGGCAGGCCAAGACTGATTTCAGGGCTGCTATTGCATTGTAATTTCAATGGCTTCGCATGTATTATGGATTTCTCAGCTCTACACTGTTGCTTCCCACTGTGGCCAAAGGTAGCCGTTATGATGATAGCCATTCATCGTGAGAAAAATGGGCATTTTTTTTTTTTTAGGGGGGAGGAGACTAATATGGGGCGGATAATGGTTCTCTTTCAACTTGTTACCTTTTTTTAAAAACAAAGAAAGTAAGAAAGAAAGAAGAAGAAAAAAAGAAAAGAAAGAAAAAAAAAACAAAAAAAAAAGGGGGGGGGTTAACGTCAGTCAAATCATCGTCGTCAAGGGACGTAGGACGATTTTAATTTCGATTTGTAGTTGAGATTGCATTAGCTAAATGGTCTAATTGTATTGGAATTGGCAACGCCTATACAGGTATCAGACGACATGTGTAATGCATACGCCTCATGGTAGCCAATACAGCCTGCGCTGCTACATATTCCTCCCAACAAACCCCATCCATCCCATCCATCCAATCATCCAAGCACCCAACACACATCAGTCCTCAAGACTCATCTATAAGAAAAAAGAAGAAGAAAAAAAGAGAACCAAATTCATTCCACATGAGTATAGATTTTCCAAAAGCAGAATGAACTTTTAAAGACAGTAGAAATCATAATAATAATGAAAAAAAAATGAAAAAAAGAAAAAAAAAGGGGGGGGGGAGACGAATGGAGGAGAAAAAAAAGAAAGAAAAACAGGACGTCGTGCTCGCTCACGTGTTGCTATCATGAACATCTGACACATACCAACTAAAAAGACCAAAATAAAAGAAAGAAGGAAAGAAAGAAAAGCAAATGGGAAAAAAAAACAAAAAAAAAAAAAAAAAAAAAAAAAGAGAGAGAAGGAAAGAAAAGAAAAGAAAAGGGCAACGCTGTGGCGGTGAAATAGTGCTCGCTCATCGAACCGACCGCAATTCGTCATCCCTCTCCGGACTCAGCCTAATCATGGTCGTCTGCAGCCGGCTCGAATGCACGGTGGACGTCACGCTCGCGGGCGACACCCTCCTCGAGGAGAGCCCCTGTCTCGCCGCCAACAAGTCAATGGCCTCCAGCCTGCTCTGCTCAAAGGCGTGGCTCCTCTCGCGCTCGAACTCGATCCGTCGGGTGCGCTCCTGGTCCTCCGCCTTGGCCTCGCTGATCCTGCTGCGCTTCTCGGCAACGACCCGAATTCGCCTCTCGGTCCGCTGGCAGGCGGCGTCCAGCTCCTCTGCCACGGCGGGGGACGCCAGCTCGAGCCGCTGCCCGTCTGGGCGCGGATGGGACGAGCCGCCCCAGAAGCACCGAAAGACGAGCTTCGTCTGGTAGTTGGCGTCCTGGCCGCCCCATACGAGCAAGGTGTCTCCGTTGTGAATTTTGGTCCAGTGCACCGAGGGTCCGGATGGGTTCTTTGCGTCGGAGGACTGAAGGACGTGCCCGTTTACGCGGATCCCAAGCGTGGCCTTTGACGAAATCCAGAAATGATACGAGTCCGCATCCCCCGTCGAGCCCCGGGCCCACGGGTGAGGCCTCTTGGTCGGGTCCTTTGCCGGGTCATACCCTTCTTTCCACAGCAAAATCTTAAAGGCATACTTTGGCACTCTCGGCTCAGACTTTGGCTCGAAGACGACGGTGTTTTCCGGGCCACGGCCGAACGACACCAGGGAGTCTGTGACGGGACACGAAACCCCCTGGATGCAGGAATTGACGTCAGATTCAATCACGCCAATTGCCGTGGATCGTCGGTCTTTTTGCACGGGAACCACGATTTGAGTGTCCGGGGTATCGGGCACCGGGTCCTCGGCAGGTCTGGCTGTGGGGGGGTACTCCATGGCCACGTCTTCCTCGGGAGAGCGCCCCAGAGCAGGCGAGCTCAACGGCCCATTCCGCCTCTCGGACGGGGCCACAGGAGGGAAGTGCTTCATGGCCAGGCTCCACAGCGGCGTATTCCCCGGGCCAAACTGCTCGCCCCTCTCGCGGGCAGCCTGGGCAAACGCCTCGTACTGAAGCTGCGTCATTTCGGGATAGTCGAGGTGCCAGGTTCTGCGGTCTTGCTCCCAAAAGTGCCTTTTGCTTACCGGTCCGTCGATCTGACGGCCGGATCCCGACCTCTTGATCGGCGGCATGCGGGCCAGCAGCTTGCACTCCTCGATGGCTTGCTCGGAAAGGTCGTCCGCGAACCCCTTCGACTTGAGTCGTTTGATGGTCGGTTTCCCAGTAGGCGTGCTATCGTTGTCAAACTCGTCGCTTGCCTCGAGAGACGAAGGGGGCTTGCGCTTGCTGGAATTGAATTCCATTGATTGATTTGAGTAGTCCGACGCACTGGGGTTCTCGGCCGCCGACTCGGAGCCGCCGAGGCTCTGCGAAGCGACGTCTTCTACCAGGCTCTGCAGTTGATCGGCAGACTGCCCCTGGTCAACGGATGCGCCCGCCTCCTGCCTGGAGACGCGACAGTGCTTGGCGAGGACGGCGGCGGAATCTCCAGAATCGTACGCCTCGTCAACCTGGCTTTCGAAGTTGCCGCTGCCGACGGCTGCCCCGTTCCGATTCGTGACCGGCAGGTTCAGGCGGTTTTCCGGCACGGCTCCAGAACTGCCGACGGCCGAAGCCCCGACTTCGCCAAAGAGCCAGGGGGCTTGCGTTCCTTGGTCAACGGCGCAGTTGCCATTCTCCGGTTCCGACTCTTCTCCCATGGAATCGCTCACCCGGTCGTCCTCGCATTCGTTTGTGTAGTGTTGGGGCGATTCCAGGACTTCTTCCTTGATGGCGATTTCGTCAAACGACTGCGAGGCCTTGATGATTGTATCGACTAGCCATGGGTGATCCTCCAGCTCTTCCACCGTGGCACGATTTTCCGGCCGTCTCTGGAGCATGCGGCAGAGAAAGTCGATGCCGCTTTCGGAAATGGAACGCTGGTCCAGCGGCCTGATGTCTAGCATCGTCGTCATGACCTTGTGCAGCAGCTCGGAATAGCTGACGCCGCCCTTGACGGGATAGGGGGGCTGGCCGGTCATGGAATAAAAGAGGACGCCGCCTAGAGACCATATGTCGACGGCGTGGCTGTATCTCTGACCCGGGGCGCGGCGAGCCCTTTTCCCCCTGCTCCTGATGCCGTTGTCATCGTACTCTGCGTATTCGTTGTACACCTCCGGAGCACAATAGAGCAGGGTGCCGCAGAACGTCCTGAGGAACGTCTGCTCCGTGTCCACCATTTTAGAGAGGCCGAAATCGGTGAGCTTGACGTCCAGGGGGTCGAGCGAGTTGATCAGTATGTTGTCCGGCTTGACGTCTCTGTGGGTGATGTTGTTGCGATGCAGATAGGCCAGTGCGCTCAGCAGCTGCTGGGCCATTGCCCTCGCGTCCTTTTCGGGGAACGGCCCGTTGTCTGCGACGTGTTTTCCGAGATCGCCTCCAGGTACGAATTCCATGACAATAATAAGCAGCCGATCATCCCAATCGAAATTTTCCATGTAACGCACAATATTGGGCTTTTTCAAAGGCAAGGGAGGGGGGAAGGGGGGCAGGAGAAAGGAGAGGGGAGGAGGAGGTTAGCAAAAACCACAGCCATGATGGGACGGTTGTCATGGTAAGAAAAAAGTGGCCATGCCCACAACTTACATGTTCCACTTTCTGCATAATCCTCATCTCGTTCTCCACTTTCTGATCCAGCACGCCATTCTTGACGAAGCGGCGCTTCTCGATCTCCTTGGCCGCATACGGCCTCCCGTCATACTTGGACGTGACTTTGTAGACGACGGCAAAGGCCCCCTTGCCGATGGTGCCGATCCGGTTGTACTTGCCGGACCCGTTCCACTCCCGCCGCAGACTCCGGGCATCTTTGCGTTTCGAGGGAGAGCGCAGCTCGGCCGGCTGGCGTTCCGGGCGTCGCGGCGCGGCCTGCGGGGCGGCCTTGAACAAATCGACGTGGCCCCCAGGGCCAGCGGCGACGGTGGTCTCGACGGGCCCCGGCAAGCCGTGCCGAGCAAAGTAGTCGTCGATCTGGTGTTGGTAGGCTCCTTCGTACTCGTCGTCGCGGCGCGGGATTCGGACCCGAAAGGTGAGGTCGTTGGTATCGCTGTGAAGAAAGATGCGGATGATGGATCCCGAGCTCAGCACCCATCTCGGGGTGGGCTGCTTGCCAGCCTCGTTGGGGTGGGAAGTGAGGAGGCCGCCGTCAACCCACGTCCCGTTGGTGGACTGATCCTCAATCATGACGTTGCCGTACTCGTTGACGTATATACGGAAATGGATGTTGCTGAGCCTCCTCAGCGGGTCGTTGACGAAGACGACATCGCACCTGGCACGGTTCCTCCCAAAGGCAAAGCCCACCGCAGGGTTCTTGACCCGGCTGGACAGGCGCAGTATGATGGCGTAGTTGCCATTGTTTGCAAGGTTGGACTCGAATCGGCTCGCGTGGTCCTCGAGCTCGTAGTCGGGCTCTACGCCGTCGGCCTCGTCCTTGCCAATGACGTACGGCGAGTTGATCCTGGCCAGCTGCAGGAGCTCCTGGCGAGCCGTGTCGGAGTGCGGATACAGCACGCAGATGATGTCTGAGATGTCCTCGTCCGAGAAGCCCGAGTTCTGCTTCCCCACCCTGCGAGGGTCGAGGATGTTCTGCGTCGCTGCGGGAAACAAGAGTCAGCATCGCACCGAGTCCTGCCGAAGGGGGGGGAGGACACTGGTATCCGTTCCTTACCTTGCGTTGGCTCGTCGCCCTCCATTGGGAGCGGACCCGGCGAGGCTACGGCGACCGGTGCCCGGGATATAAAAGGGGACGCTTGCGATGCGTGTTAGCAAAGGAGGAGGACTAAGAAGCAGAAGCAGAAGCAGAAGCAGAAGCAGAAGCAGAAGCCCTTGTTACAAGGCCGAGATGGAGAGGTTGGCGTTTTATCAGGACAACCCGGCGGCAGCCTATCATGTAGCCGTTCCAATCCAATCCAAACGGGAAGCTCATACCAAACCGCAACTCGTCTTTTTTTCTATGACGCCCACCAGCGCAGCAGGTCGGGAATGACAAGCCGAAAAGGATGTTGTGCCACGACGCCCAGCCCAGGCGAGAGGTTATTTATTCGTGGGGATTTTGCTGGAGTTTCTTTTTTTTCTTTCTTTTTTCTTTCTTCTTTCTTTCTTCTTTCTTTCTTTTTTTTATGTTTTTTTATGTTTTTTTAAATGAATTTTTTGTTTTTTATGTGAAGGAAAGGAAACGAGAATCCGGGGGAGCAAATGGTGGGCGTGGGCGGAGAAAATGAAGGGCGGACAGCACAACAACAGGCAGAAGGCACAAAATGTTCTGGGGCGGGCCTTTGCTTCGCTGTCAGCGCTCAGCAGGACAGGCGGGCGTCCCGCGACCAAGTTTTTTGTTTTTTATAGGGAGCCGTTATCCAGCACCCCAAATTCATTATCCAGCACCCCAGGTACTTGCGCGCACTATAGAAGGCCTATAGCAGAATAAAGTACTGCCACTGCGGATGACTCAGCAAAAACCAATGGGTTCTTTACAAAAAGGTACTTCTTTATTAATTTTTAAAATTAAAAGTTTTTATTAAATTTTAATTTCTTTTTTTTAAAAAAATAAATAAAGAAGTGTTATTTAATATTTAATTTATTAAAATTTTAAAATTAATATTTATAAATTATTTTTTATATATAAAACCTTAAATCTTTACTTAAGGTATAAGTATGTTTTAGTATTTCCACTAAAAAATCGGGGTGCTGGATAATGAAATTGGGGTGCTGGATAACGGCTCCCTTTTTATAGGGCCCGGCTATAGCGATGGCGGGGGTGGTGGTTTGACAGCAGCTACAGGGAAGGGGGGGGAGGAAGAGGGGAGGGGCTGGTTGTGTGTTGATGATGGAGGAAACAAGAAAGAAATACTAAAAAAAAAAAAAAAAGAGAGGAGAGAAGGAAGAAATAATAAAAAAATAAAATAAAAATAAAATAAAATAAAGAGGCCGCCTCAGCTGCATTGCGGCAAAAAAAAATCCATTTGCGATACTACTATATTATTATTATACGGGAAGAAACACAGCAGCAGCAACCTTTGGAACAGAGAGAGAGAGGCGCGCGCGCGGGGGGGGGTGGAGGAGGGGGAAACGCCCATTTGCTTGTTTCCCATCCACGACCACGTCGATTCGCGCCAGAATCAGAAAGAAAGAAAAAAGAAAAGAAAAAAAGACAGAGGGAGAGAAAGAGAGAAAGAGGGAGGACAAACGGGAAAAGAAAAAAAACGCCCATCGCGGAGACAGAAAAAGCGCGTGTCAACCCGCGTGCGCGTGCGCAACCCAAAGTTGAAGCTTTTTTTAACACAACCAAAACCCGCCACAAGTCACGCGCGATGCTCGCTCACAGCGCGCGCGTGTCTTTTTTTTTTTTTTTTTTTTTTTTTTTTTTTGCGTTTTTTTCTGTAAACAATACGCGGTTTCGCTCCACCATCTCAATCTCGCGCGTTTCGTTGGAATTGTAATGATAATAATAATAATGATGATGATAATAATAATAATAATAATAATAAAATAAAAATAAATAAATAAATGTGCCCCAGTCCAGTCCAGTCCAGTCCAGTCCAGTCCAGTCCAGTCCAGTCCAGTCCAGTCCAGTCCAGTCCAGTCCAGTCCAGTCACCATACGTCTCTCACAGGTCCTGCCCGGTTCATTTTCCAAGAAAAACAAAAATAAAAATTGAAAAAAATATCAAGTAATAATAATAATAAAATAAAAAAACGCCCATCACTTTCGCGATGGCGATGGCGATACTCCGTATACACACAACACACATAACACACATGTACACGCATTCAGTACGGGAAGAGGACGGGCGGGCCTTGCATGGTTGCCACGGGCTGCGATCTTGCTGCAGGCTGGGGCCGCACGCGCCAGGAACCAATGAATTTCCATGCAACCCAATGACGCGCCCGTCTTTTGATTCATTTATTCATTTATTCATTTGTTTATTTTTTATTTTTATTTTTCATTCGTCGGGCACACCAGACCACCCAATACCGGACCGCGAAGCGCCATTTGCGCTGGTATGTGGGGGAGATCAAAAGCAGGAACTTGACGAATAATAAATACTCCGTAGACGTACATACATCAGATGCAGACTCAGAGTAACAGACGCATCGACTGCAACCCTCAAACGGTCCTGTAGGGGGGAAAAAAAGAAAAAAAGAAAAAAAGAAACTTGCCAGGTGCTTCGCTCCAGCTAGGCAAGGCAGACAAGACAAGACGTGAGGCAATCATGTGCCCAGCTCCCCCTCTCTCTGCGAAAAAAAAAAAATGTCACGAGAACTTGTTCCAAGGAAAAAGGAGGATAATCTTAAGATGCTAGTCATGAAAAGGAAATCCATCCTCCTGGATGGGTACTAGTAGTATTCCATCCGCATAATGAAGTCTACCTCTACCTGAAGTCAAGAATGATGATGATTCCATGCTTCTTCTCTCCTACCGGTCAACACACCATGTTGCGGATTTCCACATGACACAAAGGAAAACACAACGCCCATCACGTATATGAAGGATCCTAGAGCAATATCGATACTGCTCAGATATGCTTCGTATGTATATATATATGTGGTATTATAATGATCCCAACCCAACGCCTCCCATGTATGCATACTGCATCCAAAAGTTGCCCTATACATCACCGTTGCCTGACAAGGTATCTATCACAAGATAGAAGAGATATGCAAAAGAACAAGTGCAAGGCGCACGCGCGCGCACAAACACACACACACACACACACACAAAGTTTAAAAAAAAAAGAGAGAGAGAGAGAGAGCAAAGGAAAGAGGTGGGAGGGGGAGGCAAGGGAAACATGAGAAAGGGAGGGTATGTCGTTGACCAAATAAATATAAAAACGGTCTCGCACTTCTTGGAAATGGGCCGTTTTAATAACTTATTGCATGTTGGGTAATGGTTGTGGGTATCCACCAGACTGCGCTGCGGGCATCATGGAGCCATACCCGGGCTGCGACGACATGCTCCGCGCCGAGTTGGCCGAGAGAGTTCTCCCATGTCCGTACGGCGCCGAAGCAATGGAAGCGCGCTGCTGGACGTACTGCTCGGGGGTCAGGCCGTGGGATCGCTGCGAGGTCGGCGAGGCTGCCGGCTGCCACGGCACGGTTGCGGAATCCTGCCTCCTGTGGCTGACCCTCGACGACGCCGGCGATGTCGGCGTTTTCGGAGGCTGCGCTTGGGCGGAAGGGGGTGCGGGCTTGCGAAGCACCGAAGGGGCTCCAAAGTTGACGGTCGGGCCAAAGTTGACGTCTGGAATTTCGAACCCGGTGGAATAGTGCGCATCCGGATCCGCGCCGCCGACCGTCTTCAAAACGCCAGCGCGGGGCCGGTCAACAAAAGGCTGCTGCAGCTCGTCGCCAAACTCCAGGTGAAGCGGCGGCTGCGGGGGGAGAAAGCTGTCGTACTGGGCTCGGGATTGGGTGGTGTAGTGATCGATGATGTCGTTGGGGGTGATGCTCTGGTGCTTGTCATACGGTCCTCCCGGCCTCGTGGGGAGGGGTTTCCGATGAGGATGCCCTTGGCCGTATCCGGAGCCATAGGCGGCGTAGTCGTCGTTGGGGTAAGACGTCATCGCATGGGCCGGTGCGGGCGGCGGGCGCTGGCCGCCATATGGCGAGCGATGCCCGTCTCCCGTAGACGGCCTCTGGTCGTAGGGTCCTTGCGCGTAAGGCGCCCTTGGGCCGTTGGGGGATGGCTGTCGCTGATTTGATCGGCTAGAGTGGTTGGTAGGCGGGCGATCGCCGTCTTGGTGGCCGAGGTGGCCGTGGTGGCCGTGGTGGCCGTGTTGGCTCGGCGGCGGGTTCAACGATTGAGCAGACCGGTTCTCGTTGGCGTAGAAGCCAGGGCCGTTGCCGCCGTGGGTCGGAACCGGTGGCGGGATGTGCAAGGAATCCTCCTCTTCGTCATCCGGGATGTCGGGGACCTGGGGCAGGGCAATGCCGCCGGCCTTGGCCATTTGGGCCAGGGTGCCGCTGGACAGGCGGTTGTTGGCCCGGCGCAGCTCGGGCGAGTGGTACGGCGTGCTCGTCGGGCGATCCCGGGGGTCGCGGTTGAAGGTCGGGGGCCGGACAACGGGCTCCGGGGTGTGGACCGCTCCCATGCTGCTCTCGATGGGTTCGACGTAAGCGTTGGGCGTGACCACGCGGCCCTCATCCGAGCTCGAGCTCCCCACGCGCGCGGCCATCTCGAGGGGAGACTGGTCGTTGGGCGAAGAGTTTGAGCCCACCGAGACGGGGCCGTTTGACTCGGAAGAATTGCGCATGCGGCCGGAGCGCACCCCATCGTCATCGCCCGCGAAGCCTACTCTGCTCAGCCTGGTGCTGGCTCTGTTCGAGCCGGGAGAGTAAGAGCGGCTTCCGTCTTCGATGGAATTCATGCGTGTGCCCGTGGCCTCCCTGAGGCGCTTCCGCCATTCTCTCTCGTTCCAGCTTGAGCTCTTGTCGTCGAGCAGGAGCGTCGAAACGTCCTGGAGTTCCAGGTAGCCATACTTCCTGTGCTTGGGCATGGCAAACATGAGAGACCTGGCATCCAAGACACTGGCGACAAGCCTGCCCGGGCGGCCGTATAGGCCAAAAGTGTCCCACGTCGGGAAGAGGAAGCGGAGCAGCGTCTCGAATCCGCTGACGGCGGGCCGCGTCTCGGGCATGATGAAGACGAACCCCTCCGAGGACGACGCCGGCGCGGAGTGGATTGAGATGTTGCCCTCGATCTTGATGAGGGTCGAGGCGTCTACCAGAGATTTGGCCTGAGGGTAGATTGCATACGCAGAGTAGGCTTCGCTGATGGAAGCGATGGGCCTCGTCCTCTTCTGCTTCTTGCTGCCTTCGGTCTTGGTATCGTAGAATTTGATGTCTCCTCTGACGACACGAGCCGGGGACCGGTCGTAGGGAGCCTTCTTTTTCAGCTCCTTTTGGAGCTTGTTGTATTCCTTCTCGTCGGGCGGCGTTATGACACACCAGCACCGTCTCCACGGCACGCCGGCCCCGAACCGGACCCGGACCCACGCCTCCATCTTGAACCTCGACCTCTCCATGATGATGTTGATGTTGTTGAGAAGCTTGGCCCTGCCGGCAATCAGAGCGCCGGTGTAGGCCTCCTGGAGGGCCGCGTGCTCGTACATGGCCAGCCGGACAGCGGCCGTCCACTGCACGAGCGAGTCGTGCGAGGTGAAGTGCAGCAAGTACCGATTCCTCCCGGCGGTGGACAAGCTCAGGATATTCTGCAAGGGCTGCTCATCGCTCGAGCGGGTCGGCAGAGAGTCGATCTGTGAAGGAACGGCAAAAAAAAATTTGGTCAGATTTGAGCCCCCCGACAGTTCAGTTCATGGCGAGCATGTTGGGGTGTGTGTGTGTGTGTGTGACCCTTACCACTTTGATCGAGGCATCTGTGAGATTGATGAATTTGGGGAGAACTTCGCCATTCTCACCGGCCGCGTCCAGTTCTGCGGCGTCCCACAAGGAGAGCACAGTCCCAACGAGCTGCGCGAAGCATTCGGCCCACGTCCGGTCGGGATTCGGCTTGCCCTCTGATGATGGGAATGGCAAGGTCAGCAACGGGTCCCCCACAGCACCAAAAGGGCAAAACAAACAAAAGTGCACATACGTGTATTTTGATCGTCCAGCTTCAAAAAGTAGCCCTCGTGATACAGCTTGTTGGAGTGGCTGTTGAGCAGCGAGAAGATGGGCTGCAGCTCCGGAATCGTGTCCTCGTTGACCTCCATGACTAGCGGCCGGTACGTCTGGATCATGGACATGGGTCGTGCGCTATTCCGCGAACTATCTCGGTTGCGTCGGGCGGGAGCGTCGACGTTTATCGGGGTGCCATAGTCGGACTGCGGCGGCGGGCTGGGAGGGTTGGGAGGGCTGGGAGGGCTGCGAAGGTCAAAGTGCGCGAGCGAATGCCGCTTCCTGACCTTTGTTTTTGTATCCGCGGACAAGGGAGAGTCGTCCGAGGGAGGCGTTGACGAAGGCGACGTTGGCGTCTTGCGCCCAGAGGAAAACTGGGACATGAACGAAACCACTGTTTTGCGCCAGGTTAGCCGCCTGCAGTATAGTGAGGTAGTCAGCAGCACCTGCAAAAAAAAAAAAAAAAAAAAAGGGAAAACATGAAGAATGGAAAATACGAAATTAACATAAAACAAAACAAAAAAAAAAAAAAAAAAAAAAGAGGCCTGTCGAGGGGGAAAGGCGGCACCGAGCCAGCTGCCAGCAGGGCGGCAAAAAGCATAAAGCCTCAGTACTCTCAAGGTACTCTTGGGTATTTTGTGGTTGTGGTTGTGGTAAGGTAAGGTACTACCTAGTAGTACCGGTACCTAAGGCACTACCTAGGAGGTACTAAGGCATGTTATGCAGGCAAGTACAGTACCTTAGGTACTAAGCGGTACCGTCGCACAGGTACCACTCGCACAACCGACCGGGCGCGAGGAACCAGATGCGTGCGTACCTCGACCGTACAAAACAACAGCGACAGGTTCCGTTCCCGCCGCGTGGAGGCCACTGATGCCACCACGCCTAGCGACAGACCCAAAAGGGGGGGGGGGGGGGGGGGGGGAATAAAACAAAAACTAAAGAAAATAGAAAATAAAAATAAAAAATAAAATAAAAAGGGCTTGGAGAGAATGGAAACAACGGAAGGGGTTGCGGCTTCAAGGGATCGGAGGGGGCGTCCCCTAGAACACAAACTGGCCCAAGACTAATAGGGGGGTGGCCTCACCGGGGTGTGTGTGTGTGTACATATGTGTACATGGTGTGTGTGTGTGTGCATAAGGTAATGTGTGTAGGAAGGGGGGCCGGGCCGCCTTGTGACGAAGATGCAAAAAATGAATAGGAATGGAGGCACGAACCTCGATTGCGAGCCATCTTGCGATGCGCGCCTGGGCTCGTCGGCGGGCGATCCGTGGGACGAGGCAGAGCAAATGGAGGATTGCGCAGAATGCCGGCCGAGATTGCTGCGATATCATGTAACCCCGTGATCGTGGCGGAGCAGGTTTCGCTTTTTTCCCTCTCAACCGCTCCTTGTCCCGGGATGGACTGTCGACACACAAAAAAAAAAAAAAAGGAGAAAAAAAGATGAAAAAAAAAAAGACAACAAATAGGTAGTGAATGGCGTGGTCGGCGGCCGGCGGCGATGGTTTTGGATGGAGCAAAAACGAGTGAGCTTGATTAATCAATAGTAGCCACGGTTGTCGCGGGCTGGATAGAAGAATGCAGACGACGACGTTATGTCCCGGGGGGAATAAACAATCTGTGGTTGACAGGTGCGCCGGCTCGACCTCGGTGGTCTTTTTAAACGAACTTGCAAGAGATGCCTCTTGGTCTCGTGTCGTCAGGTCTGTTCCGGGCCCCGTGAGACAAGCACGCGATGATGCAGGCCGATTGGGGGCCTCGTCTCGTATTATATTAGTCGGGCTGTATAGCTGGTTCTTGGCATCGATGGGTTTGTTGCTGGTTGCTGCTGGTTGCTGCTGGGGGGGGGGGAGGAGGGGGGCTGGCGTCGCAGTCTCTCTCACTCTTGGGGAAAGATTTTTAAAGTTCCAAGATGAGACGAGGCGAGACGAGGGCAAGACAAGGCCGGCTGAACGAGAGTGTGTAGCAAACTATTTATCATTCTCAATTAATCTACCTTGCTTCACCCAACCGGCCGGGAAAGCGCTTCTTTTGGGGGTGGTGAGCGGATATGCCGGAGCCCATCAACCAGAATTGGCATGACAGCATGGCCAGGAAGACCCGGTCTGGAGCAACACAAAAAAAAAAATTTAAAGAAATATTGAAAAAATTAAAAAAGTAAAAAATAAAAAATAAAAATAATACGTATTGCCAAGCAGAAGGAAGGGGCTCCGCTTCAGAAGGGGGTTTTTTGTTTTTTGTTTTTTTGTTTTTTTTGGCGTTCCAATTCATTCTTCCTTCTCGCGGCCCAACTTCGCCCGGGCGGCAATGTAAACAAGCCATGCCGAGAGCGAATCTCTTTTTTGCGCCGCTCGTTGGTGGGTTTTTGCGCCGAACCACGAAGCGGCGAGCCCACGGGCTCACGGGCACGACGGGTACGGAAAGGGGGGGGAAGGGGGGGTGAGGAAGAGAGAAACTGGGTCAAAGCCAAATGGTTCGAAATCTTACTTACAGCCCAAAAAAGCGCCAAAAAAAAATTAAAAAAAAAAGGTAAACCGAGTTTATTACTTTGTGCTTCCGGGGAAATGCGTTTGTAAATGTTGTTTTATAAAGCACGTCAAGCTCTAGTTTTGTTTTGTTTTTGTTTTTGTTTTGTTGTTTTTGTTGTTGTTGTTTTGCCTTTTGGTACCTCGTCTCGTACAGAGTACACTGCGTTGCCAAGAAGCCCCGGAGATAAGGTAGGTTACCTGTACCTAGAACCACGGCGGCCTGCTGCAGTCAAGTCAACCAGGCGCAGAAGCAGCAACTCTCGAATTTCTCTCGCTCGTCAAGTCGTCTCCCACCGGCTCCTCCACGTCAGTCGCCAAGAAACAAGCAAGCGAATGCAGTCAGACCTAATCGGGCTGTTGTGAGGGCGCGGGATGGCAACACATGCTCGACGTCACTAGCAGGCGTTGCAGCTGAGGCGGCAACACTAAGCAACGGCGATCTCTCACGCCAGCAAAACGTTAAAAAAAATAAAACAAAAAGGAAAAAAGGAAAAAAAGAAAGAAAAAAAATCCCGGGAGGGGGGGGAATGGAATGAAGAGGAAAGATCGTCACGACGACGTCGCAGGATCAGCCACAGATCCCCCAATGCCAGAGGACGCAGCGCAGCGAGTGAGGGGAGGCTTAACTATTTAAGCATGGCGGAGATGAATTTGCCCAAACCCTTTTTTTTTTCTTTTTTTTTTTTTGGTTTTCTTTTTTGGTTTTGATTTTTTTGGTTTGCTTCTCCCCTCCCCCCCTGCTATGTAATGTTATAATGTACCCAGTGAATGAGCTTTTGGCCCTTTGGATCATTACGGCTACATATAAGGCGCACCACCACTGCTCCATTAGGTACTATGCACGCAAACTACGTACCCACTGGGGGGGGAATTCCGGCGCCTATACTGTATAGTATGAATGAATTGCGCCGGCCCCATGCCATATGCCCACAAGCGGTGCCAAGCGGTGATTGCTCGGTCGCGCGCTCTTTGCTCATAACGAGATGGCGGCCTTTGGTGTACGCTGCTTGAACTTTCTCTCCGTAAATTGGGAGCGACCATCACCAGGTTGGCTCCGGATGCCCCCCCGTTTTTGCTTCGAGGTGGGGCGCTCAAGCCTCTCTTACCCCCCCCCCCCCCTACTACATAATCGAAACAATTTACACAGTGAGGCGCTGTGCCTCGTAGTTCTAGTATTCATAAAAATATATATATATTTAAAAAAAAAATATAAAGGAATAAATAAATAAATAAAAGAACGGGCTTCTGGGACGGCAACGGCTTTTTTGCTTCGTTGCTGGCGCTAATGAAATAGCCGTTGTGGGCGTCTTCATAAACGTAACCCCCCCGGGGGGGGGGGGGGGGTGTGCCAGAATCATGATGATGTTACAACGTCCCGCTCAGAGACGGCGCCTACTTTTGTTGAAAGGTAAAAGAAGAAGGAAGAAAAGAAAAAAAAAGAAAAGAAAAGAAGAGAAAAAAAGAAAAAGAAAAGAAAAGGGGATTTGGAGCTTGTTGCCCTTGCCTCGGGCGCAGTTTCGCGGCCCTCCTAAGCCCGCTCGCTCGCTCTTATTTCATCAACTTTTGCTGTCGCAGCTTCAACCAACCCATCATGCAGACCGCCCTGCAAAGAGAGGTTACTTGCCAGCATACGGAGTACCTTGTCTCGCATTGCCACCTTATGCAGGGGACTTGCGCAACCTTTTTTGCCCTTCTTTTTTTTGCTCTTCTTTTTTTTTTGTTGTTGTTGTTGTTTTTTGTTTTTTGTTTTTTGTTTTTTTTATCCTCCTTCTTTGTCCAAGGTTTCTTGAAGCCAAGCCAAGCGCGCCCCCCCCCCCTTTTTTTTTCTCACCCCCCAACCGTCGGGCCAGCTCTACAAGTGCGTTCCTCCGGGCAGAGAGCAAATGCACAAGTACCAACTACATATCAAAACAACTGCTGATTCTTGCTAATAAAGCCCTGCCCCTCGTCCTCCGGTCTGCCAAGCTGCTCCGGCCCGCTTTTGGTCAAGATGACGGACGAGGCTGCTTGGCACCCTCGGCTGAAAGTTCTCATGCAATTGCCCCTGTTGCATCAAAGTTAAAACAACGGCGACAGCACACGGTACCGGTACAAGCCAGATCGTTGGAATCGGGGAAAAAATTGAAAATTGAAAATTAAAAAAATAAAAAAAAAATTTTCTCGCGACCCGACGTTGCGGCGCAGCTGCCAAGCAGGATCCGGCGTCTTTGCCCTTTTGTCCTCTGCCAATGGGGGCAGCCGAGAGAGGCGATCCCTCCCCTGGGCTCAAAGCCTCACCAACGCGGCTTTTCTGAGACGGTCCTTGGCGGCCATGACTCTGTGCACCTCGAAAAAAAAAAACGAGAAAAACCCATGTCAGCGCTTATTTACTGCTATTGTTAGCAGTATGCAGCATGCAGTATGCAGTATGCAGTGCCCTCCCCCAGATGGAACGGGGGGACCCTTGTAGCCCATTGGCCTCTGCCGCCGAGAATGCAGGAGCCCGGTCTGGGCGTTCCAATTACTACTCGTATTAGTACTTATACTGCTGCCACTGCTGCTACTACATAATGTACATACTAGGCTCTCTCTGTCATCTGGGCTACTGTTTAAAAGGATTAAATAATCAAATAAATAAATAAATAAAAAAAGGGTTCGCGTCCTCCCTTGCGTGAATGGTGTGGAATCGATTCTTCTGCGATTCACAAGACGGCGCCGCGGGTGGGTTGATGAGCAACGAACGAGTCTGTCCGTCTGGGATTCTCGAGTCTTACGCGGCCCTCAACCAAAAAGAAACGCAGCCTGACGTCATGCAAGGGCCCCCTGAAAAAAAAAAAGAGAAAAAATAAATAAAAATATAAAATAAAATAAAATAAAAGATTCAGGCACCGCCCTTGACGATGGACTCGATCATCTGGCAGCAACTTGTATGCGCATCGCGACACGTGCAAAATCACATAAACGACGACGGCCGTGCAACAATCGACCCCGTCATGGAATCATCATTTCGATCGCTCGTTCTTGGCCCGCATTGAATAACATGGCGTCAGTGAAATCGAACCGCGCGATCAGTGCACCCATAATGCCCATTGGCTGCTAACGGAGTAAGGTTCCTTTTGGGTGTTGGCCTGTTTCTTTTTTGCCATGGCGATTT
The DNA here is from genome assembly GCA_020631695.1 of Trichoderma cornu-damae. Lineage (NCBI taxonomy): Eukaryota > Fungi > Ascomycota > Sordariomycetes > Hypocreales > Hypocreaceae > Trichoderma > Trichoderma cornu-damae. The sequence goes on along the minus strand of CM036090.1, from coordinate 3,988,358 downwards.
CCGATTTCCAAAAGTACTACGTATTATTAAAAATAACCTCTTCCTCCCCCTCTTCCGATGCTGTTGATCCGCTCCCTTATCAGATAGAGAGCTGGGTGCTAGGAGACGCGTGTGTTGATCGAGGCCTCTGTGACGGTTTTATTGACGCGCGTTGCTTGTATTTCGTATTCCCTAGATTGCTGCGGAATTGCCCGGGGGCTGTCGGATTCTCCCATCCACCCAGGTAGGTTGAGGTGCCCTTTTTTTGTGTTCTCATTTCCGTTAAATTAGAGAGGTGAGGAATATTTCCCGATGCAATTTGGCCGCGTCGGCTTTTACAACACATCAGTCTTGGCTGCGGAATTTTACGACTGCTTTCACGCGCAGCCAAGCCCGGGCATGACAAATTCCCATCTGGTGTCAAGCGATATTGGACATCTGGCCGAAAGATGATGTATGCGGTCGCGTGCCGCTCTTGCACGAGAAAGCTGCCAGGTATATGTATGTAGCAGCAGTATAAATTTTATCATAATCCCCAATTACTGTAAAGGGTGTGAATGACGCGCGGAATCCAACGCTGTAGGGTAGGCTGCCCAAAAGCCATGGCTTCCATGGGTTACTCCGGATGCGGACCTTGGCCAATCACAACCATCACGTGCGGCGAATCAATAGGGTACTGGGTACAGAGTACTTCCTCTTCTCGCATGTTACTAAAGCTCCGATCCAGCTGCTGCGGCTGCGGCTGGGACCTGGGCACTCTGGTCAATCTCCCGATAGCCTCCGGGAATCCGCCAAAAGGCCGTGGCCGAGCTACCCAACGGGTCAGCGTTGCTGCACATGGTTGGAATGCGCACATCACACCCTCCAACGTTGGCCGCTTTCCTGACATCTCCATCGCGCCCGAGGCTGCTCCCGAGCCCGCTATGGCGAGGCCGTTGCGACAGGTGCTTCGCCTCTGCGCCGCAGTTTGGGAAATCGCCCTTTCGCTTTGAGACTGGCATCGGGCTGTTTGCAAAGCGATCGCCTCGACCGTTCCCCCCGCCCTTCTTGTCTCCCCCATCCGTATCTTTCTCGGATCCCCTTAGCACACACCACCAGAGCCGGGACCGCCGGGCCCGCGCCTTTGTCAATGGAGAGCTCATTAAAGGACTCACGAACGGTGACGATGCTGTGTATGCTAGCGACTATTTCATATGTGCAAACGATGGCGTAGGCGCGTGGGCGGCGCGTCCGAGAGGTCATGCTGGGTAATCATCTTTCCGTGACATGCGTGCATCGTCACCAACCCGTGCTTGTAGGATGCGGCCCTGACGGATATGCAGGTTGTGGTCGCGGCTGATATTGCACTTCTGGGCAACGACCATTGAACAAGAATCGACAAAGGGCCCGCTCCAGCAGCCGGCCTATCATCCCGACCCCGTTGCGTCTCTACAGACAGCGTACGAGCAGACTCGGGAGGCAACCGGGGCTCACAACTGGCAGGGGACGACGACGGTGTGCGGCGCTCAACTCCACTACAGAATGGTGACGGATGCGGGGCGCGAGGCTGCGACGCCGGTTCTATACGTGACCAACTTGGGCGACTGCCAAGTCCTCGTTCTCCGCCCCCGAGACCAAGAAGTCGTCTTCAAAACCACAGAGCAGTGGCACTGGTTTGACTGTCCGCGCCAGCTCGGCACAAATAGCCCCGATACGCCGAGACAGAACGCAGTGGTCGACGTGGTAGACCTGGAAGAGGGCGACGTGGTCCTCGCAATGAGCGACGGCGTCATTGATAACCTCTGGGGACACGAAATCGCCGCTCGGGTGTTCCAGAGTATAAAGGAGTGGGAGGCCGGCAAGGGCGCCGGCGGCGAAGGCGATCGAAAAGGCGGCCGCAACGGCGGGATGGCCCTTGCAGCTCGGGACCTTGTAACAGCTGCCAAAGCGATAGCTTTGGATCCGTACGCGGAGAGTCCATTCATGGAACATGCCATAGAGGAAGGTTTGGCCAGCGAAGGAGGTTTGTTCATTTTCGCCCCCCCTCTCCCCGCCCAAGTCTGTCATGCGTATACGTACTAACCTCTTTGTCTGACAGGGAAGCTGGACGATATCAGCGTGGTTGCGGCATTATGCGTTAGAGACGGAGAGTAATGACATGGAAGAACTAAATGGCAATTGGTGCCTATACATCGTCGGCGTTTTATATATGTGGAAATCGACGCCGAGGAGCTGCAAATTTGCAACATTGGGTTTTGAGTTCACGACGACTATTGAATTTATTAGCAACATGGTGGTCATGGTACGCATGATACAAAGCTTGGCGATGACGTTTGTATACGGATGTTTGCTATATTGGCTGAGGAGTAATACAAATACATATATACATACCCGTAGCCATTCCGATTTGAATTTCATATGTTTTTGAAAAACCATGGCAACAAACTTGAGTACAGTATGTAAGAAAAAGATGCAAGTTTTAGGGTCGGATGCTGGCGCTGGCGCTGGCGCTGGTGCCGGCGCCGGCGCCAGGAGCGGGGCGGGTCGCAACAAGTGGGCCTATGTCCTGAATCTTCAAACTCTTATCGCACGTGCTCCACTATGGTGCGATAAGAAATTTATTTCTCCAAGCTCGATCTGAAGGACGCCTGTATAGTATTAGATGGAATTTCATTGCTCCTGCGACGACGACGACGACGACTGGTGAAGCAAAAGAATCCAAAAAATGAGAGGGAAACGCTCGAAGCAATACCGAAAGCTCATGGAGCAATTCTCCATGACATTTGGCTTTCGCGAACCATATCAGATTCTAGGTTCGTCTCCATCATGGCTGGAAAATGTTCTGGAAAATGGCCGCGCCTAACAGCTGCTTCAACTCTACAGTGGACGCGGAAATGGTCAAAGATGCGAATCGATTTACAATGGATCTAGCAGCTGGGCTGCAAAGGACAGTTCACGGAAAAGTGAAGCCTTGTGAGTAGGGGCGTTGCCGTTCCTCTTGGATTCGGGCCACCGCTAACGACATCACTGCCCCAAGTGATCACCCAATGCGAAATCCGAAAACTCTACGCAGATATAGACCAGCCCGGCGGCAGTGCGGCAATCGAGCTGGCCAAGACGTTTGAGCGTAGGCGCTGCGGCCACCACCCTGACGAGTACCCCAAACCTCTCGAGACGATGGAGTGCATGCGGTCCGTCGTAGACCCAAAGTCAACAGGCGAGAATAAACACCGCTACGTGGTCGCAAGCCAAAACCTGGATGTCCGGAGAATGCTGCGAGGAATCAGGGGAGTCCCGCTGATATATATCAAGCGGAGCGTCATGATTTTGGAGCCAATGGCGGACGAGAGCGTGCAAATTCGAGAGCGGGAAGAGAGGCGGAAGTTTAGGGCAGAACTCAAGAATGCGCTGGGCAAGAGGAAGCGCGAAGAAAAAGAAGAGCGCGACGAGAGCGAAGGCGATGACGATGGGAGCGAAAGCGACGGCGAAAACGCGGAGCGAAATAAAGCAGCGCCAGCGCCCGCGTCGGAGAAGAAAGCCAAAAAGAACAGAGGCGTCAAAGGAGTAAACCCATTGTCCATGAAGAAGAAGAAGAAGCCCCAGCAACTGCCAGCGAAGGAAGCCGGGAAGAAGCTGGAGGCTGCACCAGATGCGCCGGCCAAGCGGAAGCGGCGCAGGAAGGCCAAGTCGGAGAATGGGACGACGTCCAACGTCTCGGGCGCAGTGGCTGCGAGCGGTGCCGGGGAGGAGAGCTGAAGGGCTTCATTCTCGTTCCACTGGAAGCGCGTTAAGAGCCGATCGGAATCACTGCAAATGGTCACCCCTTTTTTTTTTTTGAGGGCAACCGAAGAGTGTCTGTCCCTGGTGTCAAGCGAGGAGCTACTATACTCATGTTATGATATCTAGCACTCGCTATCACCGATGGAAGCGACTGCAAAAATACTTGTACGAATACTACGAGCGACAGCTACTAGGGGCCCATGGACGGTTGCGGGTTGCGAGCATCTCAAAGAGTTATATATGTATGATCTGCTTGAAAAAAAAGGACATGGAATGCAAGAATGCAAGGACCGTCTCAAAGCGGCAAAAAGCGAGAGAGAAGTGCCAAGCCATCCTCACAGCGGGCATGACTCGCACGTGCTTCCTCTTGCGACGGGCCGTGTGAAAGCCGGGATGGATGCTGGTGTCAATTTTTCCTGCAATTTCACCAGAGAAGCGGGCGTCTGCTCAATTCAAGACTACGACAAGTTCAATACACATGGGTAACAGTAGGCACATTTTTTTTTTTTTTGAAATACAAGATTGGGAATATATATTAGGTAGCTGTCCTCTATAAGGTATTGGTATTTTTTTTTTAAAAAAAGATGAAATAAAATCAAGGAGATTGAGTGATGAATTGGGAAACTTTCTTGCCAAACCAGTTTATGTGCCTGAGGTGGTACCACCTTATTACAGGTACTACTTACTACTACCTTATACCTTGATATGTATAATAACACTACTAACCTACTGGTAAGATACAGGTACTACTAAGGTAGGTAAGGTAGGTACTATCTAGGTATGTACTGACCTAGTATATACTCTATAAGGTACTCTGTAGTTCTAGTAGATTGTGATAGGATATAAGGTTACCTCACGTTGTGGTAGCCATAACATACCTCAAGCCTTTGCCAATCCCCTGGTCATCACGGGGTCAGCGCTGCCATCATCTTACGACTTGCCCGAGCTAAATACGAATGCGAGCCTCTGCCCCTCTGGAAATTGGCTACTGCCCAACAGCAGATCAGAACTCTTGCCCTTTGGTTTGTTTCTTCCGGCTTTGCTGCGAATTTGCCTTTTATATTCTTGCCAACCGGGACAGGGTCCGAATAGGTGTCGACATTCATCATCGTCTGACTCGTCGGGTTTGTCAGCGCCGGGATTTGCAGCCCGAAAAGCAGCAGCACCTTCTCTTGGTCACCCTCCCCGCTAGCCCCGGGGGGGCGCCGCTAAATGTAATCTAAACGACGTAACCACAAACAACTTTGCGACACCGCCCTCTCTTTTCCCGGCTGGGCTTGCGTCTGCAATCTCGAACAAGCAACAGGGCAGAAGAACGAGAGACAGGCGGAGACAGAGTCGCCTCTCCATCGCCGCCGTCACGTCCCATCCATGCTCCTCGCGTGTGCCGGCCAGGCGGATGCGGACGTGATTCCGATACTCAGCAACCCCTCCTCGCATACCTTGGGCTGGCTGTGACAATGGCCACCACGAGCGGGGATGCAGAGCCCAAGGCGGCCGCCGGCGATGCGACCCCCAGCAATGCGACCGCGGCGCCACGGGCGAGCACGGCGCCGGCCGCGACGATGGCCGCGGTAGAGGTCGACGACTTTGGCTTGCCCATCAAGCGCTTCGCAGCGCCGGCGGCGGGAGCCGCGGACTCGGACGCGGACGCTGACGCTCGAGATGCGACAGCCGACGCGGACGCGCCGAACGAGACTCGGGATGGGCTGCGTGAATCCATAGAGAAAGATGACGAGGCAAAGGAAGCTGCCGACAGCAGCAGCGGGCGCGCTCCGGGCAGCGATTCTACAGACGCTGATGCCGAGAGCGCCCATCGTGCCCAACAAGGCAGCCCTGCGGCTGCCTCGCCAGCCCGATGGGAATCCAAGACGCAGACGGATGACACGGTGGTGCCCCTTGGCCCACCGGCGGGTGATGGACAGACGCTCCCCGCATCCGCATCCGCATCCGCATCCGCATCCCCGTCCGCATTCCCATCCTCGGCATGGGAAACGCATGCCGTTGAAGCGCCTGCTACGCCAAAAACCCCCAAGATGGGCACCGAACCGGCTGAAAGGCTTCTTCTCCAGGCGAAGACACCCGAAGGGCCTTACCAAGCACGCAAGCGGGACATGAGCTTCTCGAGCCCTGCCAGCGGGAAGGGCGCCTCGGAGTTCTCTCACCAACACTTCCTCATGCGCGGAGAGGAAGCGAACGAAACGAACAAGGAGGACGAAGATGGTGGCTGGCAGGAGATGCCATCCTATGCGAGGTACGACATGTACGACGACGACGACCGGCTCATCGCCCGGGAACACGATGCGGACGAGGACGAGACCTATGGCTATGCCGGGCTCGGAGGTGCTGGAAAGGGATATACACGCGTCATCATGGACGAGGATGCCGAGTCGGCAACGAGCATGGACGAGCACACGCAATACTTGTTCAAGAACCCCCATGGAACGAGCGCCGTAGGCGAAGATGACGAGGCCAGAGACGCCGTGTCCCAGATGCAAGCCACAAAGGACCTCCTCACCGAGGGACAGAGGATCGCATACGTCGGCGTTGTGCGACTGGAAATCGTCAACCTGGTCAAGGAAGCAGAAAGCCTGCAGGTCGTAAAGGGCAGCGCCAAGAGACTGGCCGTCATGGGTGCTGAAGCAGTCAAGATGTGGGGCCAGAAGATGATGATTCGGCTCTACGCCCACATGGACATCAGCGATGCGGAGCAGATCATGATTGAGCAGCTTGCAGACCACGGCGTCATGGCGCAGGATCTCACGCCCACTCTCCTCGCCAACTCGAGAGTTCACAACCCCATGGCCGAAGAGAAAAGGCCCGGGACTCCGAATTCGGGCCGCCACCCGCCGCCGTATGCGGAGGAAGAGAAGCCTGCCGAGATGCCGCCTCCGTACGAGACGCACAGCGGCGAGGAGCCGCCCGAGGCCAAGACGCCATCGCAGATGCCGACGACGGAGAAGATTGACATTGACCTACGGTGGACGGCCCTCTGTGACCTGTTCCTGATCCTCATTGCAGACTCGATATACGATGCTCGGTCGAGGGTCCTGCTGGAGCGAGTTGGCAAGAGCCTGGGCATCTCCTGGATAGACATTTGCAAGTTCGAGAAGAGGGTAACGGATGCGCTGGAGATGCAGCAGGCGGCCGAGAAGGAAAACTGGAACGAGGAAGAACACATGGAGCATCGGAGGAAGATGGCCCTGAAGAAGAGATACATCATGATGGGCCTGGCGACCGTGGGCGGTGGCCTTGTCATTGGGCTTTCTGCCGGTCTGCTTGCGCCCGTCATTGGAGCTGGCCTGGCAGCCGGGTTCACAACCATTGGCGTGACGGGAACAAGCAGTTTCTTGGCCGGGGCGGGAGGAGCGGCCATCATCACGTCCAGCGCGGCGGCTTCAGGAGGCATCATTGGCGGCAGGGCCGCCGGCCGCCGGACTGGCGCCGTCAAGACGTTTGAGTACCGGCCCCTCCACAACAACAAGCGCGTCAACCTCATCGTCACGGTGTCGGGCTGGCTTACGGGAAAAGTTGACGACGTCCGCTTGCCGTTTAGCACGGTCGATCCCATCATGGGTGACATCTACTCGGTATTGTGGGAACCGGAAATGCTCCGGAGCATGGGCGACACCATCAACATCCTGGCTACAGAGGTACGCTTGATCTTTTTTTTTTTTTTTTTTTTTTTCCCCTTCTTTACGTCGATTAGGTTTTCGCTGCGAAAAGGCTAATACGAATCTTACTTAACCCACCACCCTTTAGGCACTTACTCAAGGTCTGCAACAAGTTCTAGGCAGCACCATCCTTGTCAGTCTGATGGCTGCCATCCAACTTCCCGTGGTCCTGACAAAACTTTCCTATCTCATCGATAACCCCTGGGCCGTCTCTCTGGACCGTGCAACGTCGGCGGGTCTTATTCTGGCGGACTCGCTGATAGAACGGAGCCTGGGCACGCGGCCCATTACTCTTATCGGGTACTCGCTCGGTTCTCGAGTCATCTTCTCCTGTCTAAGGGAGCTGGCGAGAAAGGGCGCGTTTGGGCTTATCCAAAACGTATACATGTTCGGATCGCCCATTGTGGCCAAGAGGGATGAATTTCTCAAGGCCCGATCGGTGGTTTCCGGCCGCTTCGTAAACGGATATAACCGCAACGACTGGATTCTGGGCTATCTTTTCCGGCTGACCAACGGCGGCATCAGGCGGGTCGCAGGCTTGGCCCCCCTGGACGACTGCCCGTGGGTAGAAAACGTTGACGTGACAGACCTCGTGGCTGGCCACATGGAGTATCGTAAGGCCATGCCATCGCTCCTCGCAAGATGCGGATGGGTCGTCACCAGCGAGGAGTTCTCAGAGATTGAAGACCCAGACCCCGAGGATCATCAAGGGCGGCAGAGAGAGCTCATCAACGAAATTGAAGAAGCACGTAGAGAATTAGAGAGGGAGGGCAGAGCGGCCAAGAGGACAAGCAAATTTGGGTTGTTTGGCCGACTCAAGAAGGGAGAACGGCAAGAGTGGGAGATTTACGAGGATTCGGCCAAGAATGGGAAGAAGGCTGAAGACAAGGAGGACAGCAACGATGGGGTGCTGTTTGACATTGACGCCATCCGGGCCGAGCTGGCCAAGGAGGCCGAGACTGCTGGCTCTGAGGAAATACAAGTCAGGGAAATCAAGTCGACGCTTCCGCCGATGAAGCTCGACTACTCGCCGGCGTCGTCGCCCAGGACGCCCGTGCGGGGGGCGAGCCTGGGACCTCGGGACTCGTGGCAGACGTCAAAGAGCGCAGAAGTGCTGCCGATGCGATTCCCAAACGGCGGCCACAGCCCCCGAGAGCAGCCGGCCACTTCGCGTGGAACCCCGATATCTGGCCCTTCTCCGGCGCCGTACCATTACGAGGCGAACCCACACGAGGGCGAGATTCAAATGACGTTTGACACGTCTTTCCAGGAGCCCGCGCGTCGCCATTCTGCGTTTGACGAGGGGCTGAGCAGGCCAGAGATGAAGACGACGAGCACGCTGCCGAACGTTACGCTGGCCGACCCATGGAACGATCCGGATGACGACGACTTTGGCAAAGAGCAGGAGATTTCCATGACGTTTGCGTAAACCTGCCGCTATACATTGCCCTCCATCCTTGGAAGGCATTGTTTCAACTTGCCCCCCCCCCCCCCTCTCCCCTAGCTTTCTCTCTCTCTCATCTCCCTCTCCTTTCTTTGCATTTACCCATTTGCTTCTGCACATAATATTGGAGTTGGGTAAACTTTTCCCCTGTTGTATTCGGCTGCCATCCCTTGTCCTTGTTTTGACAGGATGGATGTGCATGGAATTCATATTCTTCGTTCTTCTTCTTCTTCTTCTTTTTTTTTTTTTTTGCCTTGAATTTTCTTTGGCTTGATGGGATGTACACAGAAACATCGTTGTTGTTGTTGTTTTGAGTTGGTACCTAGCGTGGGGGGGGGGTGATGATAAAAGAACGATATGTGACATGTACGTTTGTGGCTGTACGATGGAAGCGAGATAGATGATGTGTGGCTAGAAAGAAAGAATGAAAGAACAGAGATATAAAGAGAGAAAACAATCCCCCCCCCCAAAAAAAAATTATACATTTTGTTAATAGAGGAAAGAGTTGTGCTGCTTGTGCTGCTTCCACACATTCTGCTTATTCATACATATATAGCTCACCCAGGATTAGTACTTACTGCCTTGTGTATAAGGCATTATCCTTAGTAGAGCCTATCTACGGAGTACTTAGGTACTACCTAGTAGGTACCTTACCTTACCTGTACCTTGCCTTAGGCACTCTGCACTCCGTATCTCGCAACTCTCATGCAACACACGTCCTCTCTCTGATCAAAATCGCCATCAATCAGACAAGCAACGAATCCCACACGGCAAGAAAGGCAGACAATCCGAAAGCCATCCGACTCTGCAAATACATAGTTCCGTTCTCCCCCCGCCATCGCTAAACCCATGCGCGCCCTAGTCAGCCGCAGTGGAGCCCCCCCCCCCCCTCAGCCTCACCCGGCACTCCATAGGCTGGGCTGTCTTAAGGTTGCTCCAATGATACGGCGGCCTTTATGGGACGATTGAATCCTGGTTCCAATGTGCGAGGTCTGGTCGGTCTGCAATGTACTGGGTATGTGCCTGTGGCTTCTCTTTCTCTCTCTCTCTCTCTCTCTCTCTCTGTCTCTCTGTGGAGGGAGGTGGAACATGGGCTTGTTTTGTGATTTTTTTTTTCTCCTATGGTTTGGGCTAACATGGTAATTGTTTATGGCTGCCTGTTACGACTACCACCAAAGGTGCTCCCTGCGATACATGTACGGACTTGTATTCTCTCTCTATTTCAAGCACAAGGGGAAGGGGGGAAAAAAGAGAGAAAAAGGAAGAAGAAGAGACAAACACAACTCGCCCGACCACCGAGCAAACCTCGTCGGCTCCGTGCCCGTAAGCACCTCCCGATCCATGGCTGTGCCTATATATATATATATATATATACATACGTACCAACGCGGTACACGCAGACGGAGCTAAAAAAAAAAAAAAAAAAAAAAAAAAAGGAAAAAGAATGGATGCCATTTTTAGACAGCCTCATGCAAGCCCCATCCAATCCTGCCAAACACCCACTCCAACCCACTCGCCCATCACCATCTTTTTTTCTCTCTTTTCTTTTCTGATTCTTCCTATTGACGGCAAAAACGGGGCTAAGGGGCCGTTGGTGGGCGAGTTTGATCCAGCGCTGCTGCTCGGGCGAGCATAACCCAACAAAGTCCCCAATCCGTGGGCATTGAGATGGCCTGCAGCAGCAGGACAGGCAAAACGATCTTATATGGAATCAGAAGCCGCCGAGCCATTTCCGCAGCTGAAGCGAGCGACGCACAGAAAGGCGGGCAGGGTCGGTGGTCAAAGTCACGCCGCTCGCTGTTGGCAGACCTGGAGACTTATGGACTGCTGCTGCTTTGCGCGTGGCCGCGATCCCCCCCCCGGTCTGACATCCCACCTCTTTTCTTGTGCAGCTTGCGTGCGCCTCTTTGGCGTTGTGTCTGGCGAGCCCACTAACACTCTCACTTACACCACCACTGTCGCCCCCCCCCTGTAGATTCTCTCTTCCTCCTCTCCTGTCTTCCCCCCTTCTTTGTCTTTCTTTTTTTCTTCCCTTCTTTTTATTTCTTTTTTCTCCCCTCCTGCTCTCTTCCCCCCCCCCCCCCCTTCCGTCCCCTTGTTTTTGGCCATCCATTTGTTGAGGTGCGTCGTCGGGTGTTGGCGTCGGGCACCGCCTAGCTTGGGAGAAGTCCTACTACATCACATAAATCACAATATATATATATACATAGAGAGAGAGAGGGAGAGGGAGAGAGAGAGCCATCTCCACCGGGCAGCTGTTCTTAATGGCGGGCTCGACCACGGAAGGCGTACCGACTTCCACCGGCGTCTCAACACTGGCTTCTAATGGCCTTGGGCCTCCCCACGGCGGCAATCCTGGCGATAATCCGAGCCCGCCTGGCGGCTCTGGAGGCTCGCCAATTGGGCAAGGCGGAGGCAACACCAGCGCCAGCAAAAACGACCAATTTCCAGCCTCGCCGACAGAGACTCTCTCACAAAACGACAGTCACCCGAGTCCTTCGTCTACCAGTTCCATCTCTGCGCTTCCCTCGCCGTCAATCATCACCTTCAACGACAACGCCAACTTCGGGAACAACAGCGACAACACCGGACGTGTCTTTTTCACCTCCAAGCCGACCAAGCTCTTCTCGTGGACGCACGACGACACCACGACGCTAATAGACATTTTCTGGTATGGGAGGATCGCTACGGACGAAGCTTTCAATGTCTCCCAAGCGACCGTCATTGCCTCTGCCAACTTTGGTGGCAGCAGGCCTTCGGAGTTTGCTGAACGTATGTTTTGCCTGCCTACTATGAGTTGCGGACCACATGAGAAATGCCTTTTTCCCCCTCCATCTCATCAAGCAAGAGATGTATAATGTATATATATATATACATATACATATATATATTATACAAAACACACATCCGTCGCATCAAAAGGAACATGGACGACGACCATGCTGACGACGAGCCCTAGTGAATTCCACATCGACAACGCTCAACCTCACGGCTACCGGCTTAAGCAACTGGTACAGGAAGGAAATGGTCATCAAGATTGATTGGGAAACAAAAAACCAGGAGAAGGGCTTCTCCCAATCTGGCGTCTTCACCGTTGCAGTGCCGGACACCATCGACCCAAAGGCATTCGGCGGAGAGGCAACCGGGCATGAGCAGGACAAGCAAGGCGGAGAGGCCGTCACCTCCGGCGGCAGCATTGGCAATCCAACCCTGCCCACCGGCGGGGGTTCTGGCAACGGTAACGGCATTGGCGGTGCCGTCGGCGGCGGTGATGGTCACAGCGGCGGTGGCCACAGCGGCCTCAGCACGGGTGCCATCGTCGGCATAGCCGTGGCCAGCTCCATTGTCGGCATCGCTCTCCTCGGCGCCCTGGCGTGGTTTTTCATCCGCCGGCACCGGCGACGCCACTTGGACGAGGGATACAAGGCCACCAGGCAAACCACGAGCTCCTTCATCGCCGCCAAGGAAGTCCAGCCCTCCGTCGCCGAGTCGCCCATCGTATCTCCATTTTCCGACGACGGCGAGGTCCGGGCAGCCGGTGGCCCGCCCAGCTCTGCCATTTCCATGCCTCTGCCTCTGGAAACAAGCGCCACAAGGGGAATCCCAGCAGGGCCGGCATCTACGCACGACGACGACAGGACGGATCGTCCAGACGCTGCTGCGTCGGGCAACAACAACATGGGGCGCAACATTGCCCATCTCGTCGAGGAGGGCATGACGGAGGCTGATATCCTGCGGCTAGAAGAGGAAGAGCGGCATCTAGACGCGGAAATCGAGCGAGCGGCTCGACGTGGAGATTGAGCGTGCAGCTTGAGGAACCGCGACTTGACCCTCATCCCGTGAAAATGATAAATCCTTCTCCTCACGAAAAGACTTCTCCTCACGAAAAGAGAGAGAGAGAGAGAGAGAGAGAGGCTAGTGAAAGCTAGAAGGGCTGTCTTTTGCCTTCATGAACCCAGGGATGCGGGATATGTAGGGGCCCCCTTGCGGCTGCATTCATCCGTGACGTGCGTACGGAGTAATTATCATAATTTTTTGCGACGATTTGGATCTCATGAGCAAAGAAAAGGGACGTGACGACATATTTTTTCCATTGATATCAATCTTTTGGCATCTTTATTATTGCCTTCCCCCCCCCCCCCCCTCTCTCTCTCCTCCCCCTTTTTTCCCCCTGGAATGGTTTGCTGCTGGAAATGAATACGGCGATCTAAATATTTTGAATTTGCCTCCTCATGCGAGCATCTCTCCATTTTGGTTTAAACTCTCGGTTGCATGCACACACACACACACACACACACACATATATATATATATATATATATATATATATATGTATGTATATGTACTCTTCTGCGTTTCTTTAGTAGGTTCGTTCTTAGTAGTAAGTAGCACGAGGGCGCCGCTCGCTGTAAAGGAATCTTTTTTTTTTTTTTTTTTTTTCAAATTAAGAAACAAGGAAATGCTGACCTCATTTCTTGGGTGCTTCATGTCAAGTGAGATAGATGCTTTGTGAGGTCGTAAAAGGGGAGAGCGGAGGCTGGGTTTCGGCCAAACAAGAACGCACGCGTTTCGATCAAGTCCCAAGCGGAAAAAAAAAAAAAACACGACAAAAACTCCATTGAGGAGCCCAACTCCGCATACGATCCCTCCGGTAGTGTACAGAGAGGCCGGTTTCATCGCCCCCGTGATTCAAACATGTTCCAGTTGGTGCCGTGCGGCGGCAATACAGACGATGCGCAGTCTCAGTTTTTTTCCATCAACGGGGTAAAAAAAAAAAAAAAAAAAAAAAAAAAACACCACTTCCACGCACATACACACACACATACACACACACACACATACACGCAGCTATTTCTCCATTACGATCTGAATAGGCGGCTGACGAAATTGCTCGCAATGCTGCCCGCCAAGTTGGTTGACCCGAATGCTCCGCCGGCGAAATTGGACGCCTGGCTGAACTTGTCGCATCGAGAGAAGGCGAGCGTGTTTATAATGGTGAGAGCCAGCGCAATCGCTAATTCCACGTAATTAGCCTAAGCCCAAAGCCTCTCTCTCTCTCTCTCTCTCTCTCTCTTGTTTCACCCCCCCCAAAAAAAAAAAAAAAAAAAAAAAGCCAAGGCAAAAAGGGGAATGCCATCAACTCACCAACAAGAGGCAGCCACAAGAACTGCAGCCGTATGATCGCGAGTATCGCCATCAGGATCCACCACACCGGCTGTATGTACAGCGCCAGCCAGAAGAAGCGGCTGTCCGTCGCGTTGATCTGCCGCGTCCCCGGCTCCAGGCTCTCAAACACCCACTGGGAGTCGCCCGTCGAGGGATCGACCTCGTTCCACCACCGCAGCCCAACGAGGCGGCGCCCGGCAATGTTCTTGAGGTAGTAAAAGTCTCCGGCGAGGAGGAGAATCGTAATGATGAAGATCATGATCCTATATTTGCGCGGGGCATACGACGCCCAGTGTTAGAAGGAGGGGGAGGGGGCAAAGTAAAGTCGCGACGGCCGGGGCCCCGGGTCCTACGCACATGCTTTGGATGACCCATAGCCCGAGAAAGTACACAAGGACGCTCGCTACGACGCCGTCAGCCCTACGTGCGACACAGCTTGCGAACCGGGAGCCACCGACATATCCTAAAGGCCAGAAACGTAAGAAGCGTGATGGGGTGCGAGCTGAGCCGCCAGCTCAGCGTTCCCTGAGCGGGCTGTATGGCCTCCTCCATGGCGCGGCAACCAGAGTCGTGTCGGTGTGCGATTCGGCGTCGCGGAAGATGCAACAAGATCGATTTCGAGTCAAGTCGTTGTCGTTGGGTCGGTCGTTGAGCCTCTTCGTCATCTGGTCATCTGGGAAGCTCTGGCGATGGAGCTTACCGTAGCTCGTCCACGGTCAGTCATCAAGGGATGGAGCTATGATGTTCCGGCCAAGGTGGGGGGGGGGGGTCTTCGGCTATTATTCGCATTAACCCGCCCTATTGATAGGTACGTACTGCTGAGATTGGCGATCCCGCTTTCGGTGCTCTTGGCAGCAGCGCCTTTGCTCGACAATGAGAGCTATGTTGACGCAAATAACGCTTGAGAGGAATTCCAGTCACCACCATGTCTTGAATCTACAGGCTTGCCTTCTCCCGTCATCACGTGTATCTATGAAGCTCTCCGGTGGGAAGTTAATGGATGCCTTTGCCCCATAATATATATAAATTATCGCAGTTCAATCATCTCCTCCCTACGGATCCCCCCCCCTAGATACTCTAAATCAACTTGTCCAGCACTCCACATAATATATACTCGCTGAGGAGTCATGATGGCGGCACGGGCCTCTTCCATCCTGCGCCGTTCCCTGTTATATGGTTGTTCTCATGTCGTGCCCATCAAAGGATGCCTACTAATAATTCGTTCTTGCAGTGCCTGCGTCTTCTCAGAAGATGCTCTCCAAGTCCTTGGCATTGACAACAGACAATGTCACGTATGACTTGGAGGATTCCGTCACACCCTCGCATAAGGAACATGCTAGGAGGCAGCTGAAAGAACACATCTCGAGCCTCAAGTCACGCCCTTGCACCGTTTCGGAGCTTGCCGTTCGAATAAATGCGGTTTCGACCCCGTTTGCTCTGGACGATTTGACTGCCTTGTCGTCCGCCCATCAGGTCGATGCCGTTGTGGTGCCCAAAGTCAACTCGGCTGCTGATTTGACCTTTGTCACCGATGTGCTGCGGCATGTCGCACCAGAACGCCACCAGGATGGCTCGCCAAATCCAATCAAGATTATAGCACTTGTCGAATCCGCTCGAGCGGTCATGGACCTCTCTTCCATCTGCAGGGCCTCTCCTTTCCTCAGCGGCCTGATATTTGCGGCCGAGGATTTTGCACTGGATCTTTCAATCACGAGAACGCCTTCTCTGACAGAGTTTCTCTATGCGCGATCGGCCATTGTGACTGCAGCCCGGTCGTGTGATCTCCCAAGTGCCATCGACCTGGTTTGCACTTCCTATCGAGGTGACGAGGGACTCCGGGCACTAGAGGAGGAATGCAAAGGCGGGAAAGCCATGGGTTTCAACGGGAAACAGTGCATTCATCCCGGGCAGTTGGAAACCGTCCAGAGGATGTTTGCTCCCGACATGGGGGACGTGGAATGGGCTGTGCGCGTCACCGTTGCAGGCGAAAAGGCGGCGGCTGCCGGGCGTGGCGCGTGGACTCTTGATGGGAAAATGATTGACGCCCCTGTTGTGGGCAAAGCCCACGCGATAGCTGCCAAGGCTGAGCAATGCGGAATCCGTGTCCAGGATCTAAGAGTCAAGTGGAAGGACCAAGAGCCAGAATAAAGAATAATTTAATCATCTGTTGGTTGTGCTCGGAACCGCTTCAGAGGGGAAAGCAGGACCGCATGACTTGTGTGATGTTTTTATTTTCCCCCAAGGAGATGATGGCTAGCACCACATCATATAATTTGGTCTCCAGGAGAATGCCAATTCTGGTTCTGTCTCGTGATCAGAGCTCTCCGCTGGGGCTGGGAGCCATTGGTATTGCCGTAAGGGCCAGCGAAATTCTTCATGGATTGGCCTCTGCATCAGACCCCCCGGGAAAGGGGGGCCCCCGAGTCCGCTTTTGGGGATAGGGTCACTTGGGTATCTTGCGTCGTCGAGGATATCTAGGTACGGCACTTCCACAGTCTTGATCTGGTATGTTTTTTCGGCTGGGAGCAAAGCACGGTCGATTAGACCCGCGGATGGCTCCTCGGCCCCTAATATTTCGCGCTCCATTCTTGCAATGTAGTCCTTGAGAGATTCGCCCGGTATATCATCGGCCGCTTGCCACGTATTCGAAGAAGGCACGTTTGGGTCTTGGAGAGCCTCCTCGGATGGTTGATAAACTTGCTTAGGGGTGGTGGGGGGCTGCGTTGACCAGCCGAGGCCATCATATGCATCTCTTGGCCCTGTGCCGATCCGTTTGGATGACCCAAAGTAATCAGATGGTGGTAAACCTGTATTTAAATGTGGAAGCGAGGGGTGCGATGTGTGATGGGCGCCGGTCCTATCAAAGAGCCACGCAGGAGCGGGGCCATCAGGAGGACGTACGGCATCCTCAATTCCTGCTTGTAGGTTAAGCCCTTCGTAGAGCCGTGGGGGATGTGCAGGGCATCCGTACAGCCCACTCTCCGTACTCGCGACGCCTACCCCTGAGTTGTTGGACTGGGGCAGCCTGCCTTTTTGGTTTGCCTCGGAGGCCAGTGCATTGAGAAAAGCGTTTGGGGCGCGTGGCTCTACTCCCGCGCTCGAGGGCTCCGTCTCCTCTGGCCCAAGCCGATCGCCGCCGCAATTCCCGTCATTCAAACCGTGCTGCCTGGTCCGTTGGTGTATCCAGGGGCTCACCATAACCCCCTTGTCTTCGTATTTTGGAGGCTCAACAGCGTTGCGACCAGGAGGCTTCTTCTGCTCGCAGCTCGCCGCAGCTTCAAATCCCTGCTGTTTCGTGGCAGACTCCCTCTCAATCTCCCCCCCAAAGCTGCCATCTGGCGGCAGCAGTGTGTTGAGCATACTGGAACTGGAACTGGAGGGATGGGCTTCGATGGCTACAGGATCGCTGCGAATTGAGCAACCACGCGACGCGTGACTGCCATGCTGCGGCGACAGCTCATTCTCGCCTCCAATGTGATGTGTTGCACGACCACCGCAGCTGCAGGTGCCGCTGCCGCCGCCGCCTCTGTGACGCGGTGTAGTATTGGTCTCTCCACCAACGGTCATATCGTTGACGGCGTCCGCGCGATGGACGGGTTGGAAATCGCCACGAGAGGTCATGGAATTGCGGCTGCTTTTGGGCGGGCTAGGGGATTCTGAAGGCGGATAATCTGCTCTCAGGCGTTTCAACGCATTGGTGAAGAATTCGATTTCGTCCTGGCGGGCTCTCTTCCTTCTAAGCTTCTCTGGCTTCGTGTCCGAGAATTGTGCTCTTTCGTTCTTCTTGCGTTCGTCAGACGGGGGCACGGCGTTGAAGGTCAAATCGACCACTACCGCTGAGGCGTTATAAAAGGGAGTTGGCCAGAGTCTGACAAAGATACGTACATGGCGCCGAACTCCGCCCATTGGCGAAAAGGCCGGGTGTGAAGCTAGGCTTCAACTTTTCAATGTTATTCCCTCGACGGTCGAAATCTGTAGGGGGCGGGCAGGGGTGGGGAGTACCGTTATTCTTTCGTTTGGATTCGCTATCGCCCCAGACGTGAAGTTGGCCATTACCTCTCTGCTCGAGTGGAGCCTCTTCTTCTTTGATACTCGAGCGGAGCGCCTCCGTATCGGGTCTTTTCCCTTTCTCTCAGGCTTTGGCTTGACTGTCTCGTAGCGATCTTGCCGAGTTTTCCGCCTAGGCTGCTTCTCGAAGACGGCATCCTTCCATGGCGAGGTCCTTGGCGGCGTTGACATTCGTCTTTGGGAACGCCAATGTCCCTTTCCGCCGTCTACGTCTCTGTCGTGGTCGCTGTTCGAATCGAGATGATGGCGAGGACGATGACGAGGAGGGCATGTCGGACCAGCTGAAGATGACTGTGACGGGCTGTCTTGGATAACCAGATCTGATGATTGGTACCTTCCGGTGTCACGGCTCGACTGGATCCGAACGGCCAGAAGGCCATTGGGATGCCACGAAGACTCCTTGGCATCAACGGGACCGGCTTGCCGAGAGGCTTCTGGCCCTGAATCGCCACGGCTTGCTTGCACGTGCTGCAGCCAGGAAGGGATAAGGTCGGCCCGCGAGAGAGCGCATACATCATTGGGAGCGGACGGCAGGGCAGCGGATCGGCCGCCCCGATCATGACGGCAGGTCGTACTCCTGCTTGTGGAACGGCGACGCCGATGAGGCGCCATGCTGCTGCCAAGCAAACGGTTGGCTGGATGTCGTTTGGTGGCCGGAAAGAATCAAAGCAAGCCTCAAAGAACGACGGGGGAAAAGATTCAAAGCATCGCCCGCGCTGGAGAAAATCTGCCAACAGAACGCAGGCAAGTGTCTACGGGTCTAGATCTCTGGCCGCTTCGATCCAGAATAAGGGCCTCCCTGGAGATTGATTCTCGCAGGAGCTACAGTGCGCCATGGCTTCGCCTCAAAGGGGGGGGGGGGGGGGAGTCGACTCCCCAGGCAGGCGCCGACGGAAAGCAGGAGCGAGCATCCCTACCTATTTTTGTCCACTGTCCGGATTTTCCCAGCAGAAGAGCCATGGGGAAAATGTGCCAGCGCAACCGCCGCCGTCTCGGGCCAAATGCGCGTCTGGGGCACGAGGGCTGGAAAAGCGGCAAAACAGCGCGCCGTGACCCTCGATGAAAGTTGGCATCCGGACGCGGATTCTGCTTGCTCGCGGCTGGTGTTCATTCATCGACGCCGCAAGCCAAGGCCCTCCAGGTGGGCTTGCTGTGGCGCTGCCTAATGCAGCAAGGCTGTGCCAATGGTAAGGTGCCTCTACCTCCTTACCTTGCCTGTTCTGCACGGAGTACGGAGCACTTCGTACAGGGCCTCGACGCAATTAGGTGCTTGGGTACCTACTTCGTACCTAGTGGTAGTACCTATAGTAGCGCTGTACCTAGGTACCACCTTATCGCATAGGCCCCCCCTTCATTAGTACCTAGTACTCAGTACCTACTAAGGTAGTAGTAGTACCTAGGTAGGTACTCTGTAAGGCCCTCGCGACTAAAAAGAGGAGAACGGGTGCTGAATTAAAACTGCAGCTTACCCCAAAGCAGGGCGAGCGGATACCTAGGTACTCTCCCCCGCTCCAAAACAGCCGGACTGCGAGGCGACCAGGCCCAGTGATTGGCACGCCGCTATCGTTTTTGGTGCCTGCTCGGCAACGTCCTTGGCCCATCCCGTTGTGCAAGATATCAGCAATCTGTGTTCGATGGCGCTCCTTTGGCCGATGGATGGGATCGCCCTGTCAGACGTGTACCGCACATAAGGTACATTACTACCCAGTACTACGTAACTACAACTAGGTACTATAGGTTAGTACTAAGGCACCTATGCAGTGCTCGCAAACGCCCAAGCGCCACCTGTGTACGTGCTAAGAGGTACCTGGTACGTAGTGTGGGCAGAGAAGGCTAAAGCGGCGGCAGCATATGCGAAGAATTGCGCCAAGCTGGTGGTGGTCCTTGCGGCTGACTAAGGCAGAGGCAGACTCCAAGGGTCCTTCGCGTTTCGGTGAACGCTTCGTGGAGGGAGGGAGGTAAGGTAGGAACTCGCTTGCAGGCCGACGTACAGTACGGTACTCGCCATCTACCTACGCTGGCACGGTTACTCAGTATCTAGTAGTAGTAGTAGGAACTCAAGGTGCCCATGGCACTGTAGTAAGGTTGGTAGGAGGTAGTAGTACCTACCGCCTGCCTGCCTGCTACTAGCACTACTACCTTACCCTGCTACCTACTACCTGGTAGGTAAGGCACCTTAGGTAGTGCTACTACTGTACCTTGCCTGCTCTTACATAGAGTACGTACGAGTATAATAGTACGATAGCATTTCGCGTGCAGCACTGCGGTGCTAACCTTGGGTACTAATAGGCTTCCTTGGGCATCGGGGCTGGCAGATTACGAGATGTCTTGCCCGGCACGGCGCCTCCCTGAGCTGTCTACGGAGTACAGGTTGGCCTACCCAAGGTACTGCCTACCTTGGTACCTACAGCCTCCACAAAGGCCTTAGCAAGGGCGACCAGCAGGTCTCTCCGTGGTTGGCAACCCGGGGGACGGCGCCCACTGAGATCTGAGAGCGCGATGACAAACCCAAACAACGGGGACAAAGGCCCAACCTCCAGGCGTACGCTTTCGTCTAGCTGCAGGGCCTCTGTGCGCCACCACCTCGTCCAAGCAGACGCGCATCCTGTATGGCCCGCTTTGCAGGCTGGATGGGGCCGAACCCGACTGCATGGTTCGTCGGGGCCAGTGGACTTGGGGCGGAGCCCGGAGCCAACGAAAAAAGCGCGCGCAAGATCCAGGATTCCTCGAGCTCGGATTCATATCCTGCCAAGCAATTAATTGCCTGCGTTGCTCGGCCCTTGTGTGCTTTGCAACTCCTCCGCGCCCCCGTGCCGAACGCAGCACTTGCTTGGGCTTTCTTCCTAAATCCGACGCAATCAACGGTCCAATGCTGGGCAAGGCAGGCCCTACTGGAGCGCTAGCAACGTTGATGCAGACACAAGTTTGGGGGAGATGCAGGGCGCGCTGCGTTCGGTCTGGCGCCCCTTTCAGCAACCCGCCTCTCGGTGACGAGCCCGGTGCCCTGGATTGGCAAGGCTGGCACGGAGTACTCCGTAGTAATGTATGCTCTGCTCTAGCGAGCTGAAAAGCCAAACCAAAGCAACTCCCAGCACTCACGAGCCAGAGAGATCTGGACGAGCCATTTTGCCCCCTCCTCGCCATCTTATTGGTGTGTGACCGGGGCCCAAGCGCCAGGAGGGTTTAGATCAGGGGTTCACAGACGACAAGTTGACGTGGACCCTCTCTGCGAAGTACCTTGGGTAGCTTACGGCCAGGTTGGCTTGGCCAAGTGCCGACCAGGGAGGGCTCCAGACCAGGAAAAAGTCATTGGGGGTGAACCCGACAAGGTGCCTCACCTCTGGCGAGTTGGATTGCCTGCGATAGCCGGCATCTCGTCAGTGTCATCCATGTCTTGGAGCTAGAAAGTTTGCATTAGATTGTAGCTGTCCTTTGCATGAAATCGAAACGGTCTTTGAGAAATCGAGCGTACCACCCCAGCACTAACAAAACCAAAAAAAAAAAATTTAAAAAATTTATTTTTTAAAAAAAAGGAAATAAAAATTTAAATATAAATAAATATAAAATAGAGAGAGGGAGGGAGGGAGGGAGAGAGAGGGAGGGAGATGGAGGGAGATGGAGGGAGGGACAAAGAGCTGCTGGCAATACAGTTATTGCCCCTTTGATAGACACCCCAACACGGAGAGGGGGGGGAGAGGGGGCCGCCTTCGGATAAAGGGCTTCGCGCCGAGACATAACATATTGCTTCTTCTGTCTTGTTGGAGTACCTGAGGAGAGAGAGGGCTCAAAGATACCGCAGAAACAAAGAAATTGAAAAGCGACCTGACCTTGTTTTTGATATTGCATCCAGCTAGTGCCGTCTGCCCAGCGTGCCATGTGCGACTTGCTCCGCACACAACCCTTCCAACATGGAGGCTCACCCCCAGCATTTTGTTTGTTCCCAATCCAAGCCCTGGTCACGCCCATCTCGTCGCCATGGTGTATTTTGCTGCTAGTATGGGGTGCGCGGTCGGTGCACCCGTCAAGCAAAGTGGCCAAGGGATCTGCACGGGGAATTTTTCAAAGCTCCTTTGGGAGCTTTTTGAGACCGCGTTCCAAATGGCTGCCTCGTGACGGCTGGTTCCTTTTTGAAGTCTGTGAAGGGAAGTGGAAACAAAACAATCCGGCTTCCCCCTCCGCCTTAAGGGTACCTTTATATACTATAGAAGCTTGGCTGCAGAGCACAGATGCCCACACACAACAAAGTCCGTTGCTCTTTCCAACCCAACGACGGCTGCCCCTTGGCGAATCACCCACACGTCATCCATCAGCCTCGCTCGCCGTCCGGTACAAGGCGGTAACCCGCTGCTCTGCACCTCGCTTGGCGGCACCCCGAGGTAGTTCGCAAGTACATAGCAGCATTGGCCCGTTGTAGAAAGAAGGTGCTGCTGATAACGCCAGCTGCCAAACCTTCTCTTCTCCAGCGTTGCGAGCGTGTTGAGTGCCGAGCAGGTACGTACTTTGTGCTTGTACCCGCACAGGACAGACGGAGGACCTTGGGGAATTTGCAGCCGGCCGTCTGGCCACGAGTTTTTTTTTGCTCTCCCACAACCCTCTCTTGACACCGCATAAATCTCTTAATCCTCTCTCCCTCTCTCCCTCTCTCTTTCTCACTCTCACTTTCTTCTCTCTCTCTCTCTCTCTCTCTCTCTCTCTCTCTCTCTCTCTCTCTCTCTCTCTCTCTCTCTCTCTCCCCTTCCCCCTTTTCTCTCGCGCTCTCTCCCTCTCTCCTCTCTCCCCCCCTCTCTCTCTTCGTGTTCCTCTCCCGCCTTTTCTACACAGAATCGAGTCCTGGCCACCCCTTTTGCCGCTTCGACCACGGCCCCGATCCCAAAAGGTTCTGCGCGCTTCATCGTCCGCCCGTCTCCTCGAGGCCGCCGTGACGCCCGATAAGCACTCGCTCGGATAAAGGCCCAGGGCGCCCTCACAGCACACTACCCGACGCGCCGCGGCCTTGTTGCCAGCATAGTCCAGCTTCCAGACTGGATTTGGGCCGCTTTAATTAGCGCATACCCAGCTTAGGACAGTCGCCGCAGCTCGGCGTCGATCGCTGAGAGGTCGAGATCAGCAAGCCACAACCACGTTGTGTGGCTCGTCTTCCTTTGGGGCTGCGTTACTGGTTCCAGACGTTGCGGGCGAATTGGTACATCTACAGGTACGTGGTCGCGCAGTAGCCCGCATCTCGTCTTGTCCCTCGTTGCGGTACCGCATGAGATGCCTCTGCCGTTTCCGTCGTGTCTCCATCACAGTCACCGTCACCGTTACTCCGTACCATCGTTGTCGCTCCGCTCCGCCGCCCTCGTTTTTTCTCCGTTCCAAGCCATCCCATCCACCCTCCCATTGCACTCGAACCTTGAACCTGGCACCGCCATACTTTGGGGAGTCAGCTTCGGAGGCGAACCTTTTTAACCCCCCCCCCCATCCTCCTCCCCTTTTTACTCAGCACATAATATCGACCGACCGCGGTTCAAACTGGGCAGCTGCCCGTTTCTATTAATCCGGTCTCTCTTTTCTACTCATCTGGCCCTCGTCGACCTGACCCCCCTTGACTTCGAGGTATGCCATTCCATACCTGTACCTACCTGGTACTTTTAGCCATGCTGGCGGGGGTGACCCTGAGCCACCCAAGCCAGATGCTACTTGCACAGTAATGCCCGAATGGACACTATGGGAGGCTTGGAGTGGCATTCGTCGTTCCCTAATGACAGCGCCGCCGCCGGTGGCCAGCGGCCTTCCGCGCCGTATGCAGCCTAGAGGAACTTTTATGCCCTACCCTCCCTTCTGCAAGACACTGGCCAAGCCCATGATTCTTTCCTCGGACAATCTGCTATTACCTGTTGAGACTAGTCCTTTCATCATTTCCCCCCAACTATACATGCCGATTCTGCACCCCGCCTGACAATATCAGAACATTCGGTCAGGGTGCTGCAACTCTGGACAAGGACTGACGGCTACATCCACCAGAGTCGGAAAATCGAGACGCAGTGCATCTCACAATGTCGAAGCTTTTCATAGGGTGAGTTTTCCGGTTCGCTCTGCAGGTGCGCTCGCCCCGTGCAGACGAATGGACACGCTGCTGACGGAGAGCCAAAGCGGCCTAGCATGGCACACCGAAGAGGCCACTCTACGCCAAAAGTTTGAGGAGTTTGGCGCGGTAGAGGAAGCGGTAAGCCATTCCTTTATTCAATACATTACAGCCTCGGGCACAACGACGACTGGTTTGATTGATTCGATTCGTCTGACTGGTGTTTTCGCCTCGCTCATACAATGGAATGGAGTACTCCGGTCTACGCCAGAACTCCCCCTTCTCCCCTAAATTTGTGGCCACTGATGCTTTTTCTAACCTGGATTCGCAAAGGTGGTTGTCAAGGATCGAGATACTGGCCGCAGCCGCGGCTTCGGCTTTGTGCGATACGTACAAGAAGCCGATGCCCAGGCTGCCATTGCCGCTATGAACAATGTCGAGTACGAATCCTTGCTTTATTCTTGTCTTTGGCGGCTCCCTTGCGGCCGCAGTTTGCTGTTTCTGGCAGACGTGTTCTGATTCCGGTGCTAGGTTTGACGGGCGAACTATTCGTGTTGATAAGGCATCCGACAATGGTCCCCGAGGCGGAGGGTTCGGCGGCGTTCGTGGAGGCGGATCGTCTTATGGAGGCCGAGGCGGCTACGGAGCACCGGTAGCATACGGCAGCGCACCGCCCCCTGGTTACAGCGTTGCTCCAAACATGTATCAGCCGGCTCCGTATGGCCGTGGTTACCCACAGCCGCAGCCTCAATATGGCATGCCCCCGCAAGGTATTTCAAAACCAGACCCTCGCCGTCACTGCCGCGGTGCTTGCTCGGTCTGAATCGAAGCTGACCGTCTCCTAGGCTACGGCATCCCAGCACCATATGGTGCCTACCCAAATCCTTCTCAGCAGCCGCCACACCCTCCTCCGCAAGGAGGCGGAAGCTACTAAGCATGGTCGGCAAAGCTGCCGCAGATTCTCATCCAGAGCCCTTCCCTGTTGGTGAGAGGTTCAGAGCCCTTCCGGAGCCGCGGTACCGAAAAATAAAGACCCAGGCGTGTTCTTTTGGTTTTGCGAACGGCATGTTTTAGGACTCTTGAAGATGCAACATCTATAAGTGTTCAAGATATGCCCCGGATATGTTTTTCTTTCGATATATGGATGAGCTGCCTAGGCTTTTTATTAATACTGCTCGATGAGAAGCTATTGGAGAAGAAAGTTTTCCTTCCTTCTTTCTTTCTTTTTTTTCCTTTTTCACTGCCGAATTTTTCACTTGCCCCGTCTTGTTCTTTTGGAGTCAAGGGGGGGTGGGGGGTTCCTGCACCATCGCTTGTGGGAGGGACTGGCCAGATCACGGATAAGACTAGGGGGGATTTCTGGTAGAGATATCTGTGAAGATATGGAGGCCATACTTGGCTACCTTCCCGAAGAAGGTCAACTATAATATTGACGACGTTTATGACGGGCTATGATTAATATCTAGGTCGGCCGGTAGCAAAGATGGGGCGGCATTGTCTATCATTAGGGGTTTGAGAGGCCGGGGGCGGGGAATGGCATCTTCGTTCAATGTTTCTTGTCAAGTTTCTGGTCTCTTGTCTTTTCCTCTCTCCTCCCCCCTCTTCTTATGAAAAAGCTTTTCCAATTTCCTCCGCTTCTTGTGTGCTGCTTTCCCGTTTGAAATTGGAGATGGGGCCTGAAGGTTGGAGGGCCTCCATCGAACCGTTGGCCGCGAGTTCAAGGGCTCTTACACGAAGTGCAAGATCGCTAACGTGGACATCTTCGCTCTCCGGGCACAGCTCGGTCAAGGCTGTGTCGAGGCCGAAGAGGTAATCCTTGTTCAGCCCGCTAGGACCACGACTACGCAAGATGTGTTCTGCAAGCTTCTGAGGGTCTTGAGGACCGACGAACTGCTCGTTATCCGGCGTGCCAATGTAGACGAGTGTGCGGATAGGCGAAGAGCCATCTGCAGGATAAAATGGCGTGTAGTGGATGGAGTAGCCGTTGATCTCTCGAATGTCGAGATACTCCTTAACCTCCGTGACATGGCCGGCTTTGATTCGGTAAGCCACGCCCCATACCTGGTCAGGAGCAGAGTCATGGTGATCAGTGAGCTGTTCCCAGTGAGACCGTTCAATGAGAGTGACTACTCGTCCGGGAGCTTCTGGCGTTCCTCGATGATCCTCGCTGACAACCGAGTTAGCCTTGGGAATAAGCCTTGCGATAGGAGCATCTTGTCAAGGGCTTCGTGGATGACGTCCTACCTAGCCTGTTGATGCAGTGAGCTGCCGAGTAAATTTTTTTTTTGGGAGGGGGGGGGGGGGGGTGGTCGACAAATCTGCCATTGGATTGAATTGCTGGATCGCACTCACCTGCCAGAAGCGCCGGACATAACCAGTTACCCAGCCTGGAATTCTCCTGTCTGTTGTTGGTGGTGTTAAAATCTACCCCCTTGGTTCACGGAGCACATGTTGCGTGCAACATGCATGAGACGTGGGAGGAGGGCAATACCAAAGTGCGGCGGGGGCTTCCATATGAGGCTCCTATAGATACGT
Organism: Trichoderma cornu-damae; assembly: GCA_020631695.1. Taxonomy (NCBI): domain Eukaryota; kingdom Fungi; phylum Ascomycota; class Sordariomycetes; order Hypocreales; family Hypocreaceae; genus Trichoderma; species Trichoderma cornu-damae. The sequence goes on along the minus strand of CM036090.1, from coordinate 3,961,669 downwards.
TGGGCATTCGTCAGAGATTAGATGCCACGACATGGGCAAAAGAAAGAAAGGAAGAGAGAAAGAGAGAAAGAGAGAAAGAAGAAAAAAAAAAAAAGGGGGGGGGGGGCTTGGGCATTGGCAAGGGGAGAAGGCGAAGCAAAGGCTGTGCCACGTCTTATGAACCCATGCAAACGTACCCATAACCATAGAGCCAGAATTCCGATGCGTCTTCGGCTGAAGCCATTGCGTACGGACGTCAGGCGGAGGCACAACTATCTCTATCTCGGCTTGTTTTTGATCTGGCTTGATCAAGCAAAGGTCCCAGTTGACTACGAATGGCTTGGGGCGATACAATTACAGAATGGGAATGAATAAACAATTCTATCCCACGTCCTGGCAAAAAAAAAAAAAAGGGGGGGGGGGGGGGTAAGGAAGAGTGTCGGGCACGCTGTTGAAGGGGAAAAAAAAAAGGCATGGAGAGAGTTGCATTTTTAATGTTGCTTAGCTACTACGTACTACTACGTAGTTACTAATTGTAGTTATTACGGCGTTGTTGTGATGAGGGAAAATGATGACAAAGCAGCAAAAAGCGACAAAATCCGAACTTGGCGAGAACGCAAGAAGAGAACGTCGAACTCACGGGAGCGAATAGGATGGGATGGCCAGGGGCTCGAACGGGCTCATCTTTTTCTCGTCTACGGAGTACCTGCTCTTGGCCGTCTCTCCCCTGGGAGGCCCAAACGCGCCTCCCGCTCCCTCCAAGGGCGAATGAGGCGACGTCGAGGGTCTCCCTTTTGCGAGAGAGAGAGAGAGACCCTACCGGATGATGCCGTGGCGGTGCGCGTAGAGCCTCAACCAACCCGTGGCGGCTGTGCATGTTTCAGCTTTTCTCTCTCTCTCTCTTTCTTTCTCTCTTTCTCTTTTTTTTTTTTTCTCTCTTTTTGGGTTTCTCAATCTCATCTCGGCGATCGGGTGGTTTTTTTTTTTTTTTTTTTTTTTTTTTTCCCGTTTAGCAGCAGTGCCTCCCATATGACGAAGACAACATTTAATAATACTACCAAGGTACCTAGTAGTACCTAGTAAGTAAAGTTACCTAGTAGGTACTAACTATAGGTTCGTCGTATCTACCCAGGTACTAGCATGTACCTTGTGCTCTGCACGGAGGACGGAGCAACATCGGGGCGCGTTTGCTGACGACGGCCGTTGTTTGGCGAGTTTCGCTTGAATGCGCGCATCAACCAACCAACCAAGCACGGAGTATGACGAACGGGCGTGGCGGCTTTTTTTTTTTTTTTTTTTTTTTTTTCTTGCCGGGTTCATGTAAACCGAAGCCCTGCAAGGGTTTTTATTCATGTCTTCATCTCCCGGCCGAGAGAAAAGAAAAAAAAAAGAAAAAATTGCCACGAATGGGTTGACATGGTCTCTCTCTCTCTCTCTCTCTCTCTGCTGGACGGAGGCGCAGGCAACCTCCGCCACACAACCTTGGGACTTTGTCGCGAGGCACAAACAAGGGGGATCCGGCCCGCTGCTGCTGCTGGAGGGCTTTGCTTGCCATGTATGAGCCACAACAAAACCAACCACGAGCTTTTTTTTTTCCCGCGCTTCTTTTGCGCTGGGCGGGTTTGTCAACGAAGCTGAGGAACGAGGTGCACTATATTTATTCATACTAGTTATTATTTATACCGCCGTTTTACCGCACCGTGGAATCTACCTAATCTAGGGGGGGGGGGGGGGGGGGAACCCTTTTGCCGCATCCAGCTTTTTTGCTCCTTTCAGCGCACAACACACACAATTTTTCTCTACACAAACCTCGCAAGCATCTTTTATTATTATTATTATTATTTATTTTGTTTTGGTTTGTTTTATTTCGTTTTATTTTATTTTTGGAAATTGACAGCTCTCGGCTCCTCTCTCGGAACGCCCACGGCACCCACAGGCCTGTAGCCCCTATTTTTTTGTGCCATCTACAAGGGCGACTATCGGCGTCCAATCTTGCATCATATATACCGTCGTTTTTTTTTATTATTATTTTTTTTATCCCTTGACGAACAAGAAGAAGGGGGGAAGGGGGAAAAAAAGGAAAGAAAGGAAAGAAAAGAAAAAAAAAAGAAAAAAAGAAAAAAAAGAAGAGAAAAAAAAGGGCCCTTTTTTTGCCCCGCGCAGGTCGCGTCGTTCGCCAAGATATCCATCTGTAATTCCTGCTAAAACGCTCCTCTGCCTGCTTTTTCATCTCTCCTCCTCCCAACCCGCAACCCCTCGGCACCAGCTCTTCTACATCCTCTCGTCTCGTCTCGTCTCGTCTTGTCTGTCTGTCTGTCCGTCTGTCTGTCCGTCTCGAATAGAGGAGCAGAGGAAGCTTCGACGGCGGGAGCGCATCGCAGATCGCATCGGCCAGGAGAACCACAAGTCCCTCAGCGCATCCTTTCCTTTATTACCGGCGGCCACGTTCGCCGCTCGCCTACGAAGCCTCGCCCGTTCCATCTACCCTTTATTTTTTATTTATTTATTTATTTTTTTTAATTCTTTTTTTTTAAACTTGGGCAGCAATGGCGTATAACCGGCCCTACGATCCAGATGCTCTCCCCAGGTATGTCTCAGCCCAAAAAGCTCAAGCATGGTGCCGTCGAGCTGTTGCGGCGCCTCCCCCCTCGTAGCTCCAGGTTTTTGCGCGAAACATCCATCAGTCGCTAACTATCTCGCGAACCCATAGGTTTGCCGAGCCTGAACCTGTATGTTGCTTGAACCAAATTTCCCCCCCCTTAAACACCCTGAGGTATAGGAGAGGAGAGGAGAGGAGCGGGAAATGGAATAGCAGCAATTGAATGAGCCTGGCGCCCTTTTTTTTTTTCCTGACATGTCTTTGCAGAAGCCAGGCTCAGTGCCGCCACCGCATACCGGAGCGCCTCAGCAGCAGAGATATGAGCGCCCGCAGCAACAGCAGTACCAGCAACAGCAACCGCAACAGCAACAGCAACCGCAACAGCAACCGCAATACCAGCAGCACCAGCAGCACCAGCAGCGTTCCCCCAGGCTCGACCAGCACCAGTACGACCACCCGCCGCGGCGCGACACGGCGGGACACGGCCAAGGGCAGCCGAGATACGATCAGCAGCGGCACGACACAAGATCGCCGATTCATCACCCGGGCGCGTACGGCCTCGGCTCACCACCTCCTGTTGCGGCCGCCCAGCGCCCAGCGGCGCAGCACCACCCCGCCGCGACCTCCCGGCCGCCTCCATCTCCGTCCAACGACGCGACCGGTGCGGATCCAACGCTGCTGCCCTTGTTCAGGGCTGTTGATAAAGATGGTGAGCAGAAGCCCCGGGGAGAGCCAGAGGATCCCCCAACCTTTTTGACCCGGACATGCGTGCGTGGATCAATATCCAAGGGCCCGTACACTAACGCGCAAATCTTCTCAAACCCAGGAACCGGGCACTTGTCCGAGAAGGAGCTCTCGGCGGCCCTCGTCAACGGCGACTGGACTGCGTTCGACATCCAAACCGTCCGCATGATGATTCGCATGTTCGACTCGGACCGCAGTGGCACCATTGGCTTCAACGAGTTCTGCGGCCTCTGGTCCTTCCTGGCCTCGTGGCGCACTCTCTTCGACCGCTTCGACGTCGACCGCAGCGGCAACATTTCCCTGCCAGAGTTCATCGACGCCCTCATTGCCTTCCGCTATCGCCTCAGCCCGCAGTTCGTCGAGCTGCTGTTCCGCACCTACGACAAGCGCGGCGAAGGCGTCATGAGCTTTGATCTGTTCGTCCAGGCCTGCATCTCCCTGAAGCGCATGACGGATGTGTTTAAGAGGTACGATGATGACCGGGATGGATACATCACGCTGAGCTTTGAGGATTTCTTGAGCGAGATTTTGAAGCAGATGAAGTAAACAGACGGTGGAATACCAAGCAAACGGTGGTGCGTTACGGGAAAGGGGGCAGAAACGGGCGAGAGATGGGGAAAGAAGAGGGAAAAGAAGAAGAAGAAGAAAAGAAAAAGAAAAAGAAAAAAAAGAGGAGCGAGGGGATTGGCTGGGTTCGTTTCGACACACATGGACGGTAGGTCCGAAGAGGTGGGCATTTGATAACGCGGCTGGACAGATGGATGCGTGATACCCTGGGTGATGCGAGGGCGTCTCATCTGCATCTAGGAGCTTCATCCGATATATACACTATATATTTATTTCCAAACCCCCCGTTCTTTTCCCCCCTTCTTTATTTTCTGAGAGGGGGGGGGGGGGGGGTGTTAATTCATCGCATTGGTAGTAAACGTAGAAGAAGTGCATGGAATTTATTCGTAATTGATTACTATTGTTTTCTATCATGATGAGCGATGAAGAGATGCGAGACCACTTGTGTGTGTATACATATATATATATATATATACTTGTGTATGTGTGTGTGTGTATTGCATCTATATCTATATGTTATATAGATATACCATCGCGCGCCGAGGGGGTTTCTAGTGACTGATCCGGCGATGATTTTTTTTTTTTGTAGGCTAGGAATCCTATTGCAAGACCGGCGACTGTATTCCAGGGCCTACAACGCTTTTTACACTGCCAGTAATGCTATCTATCATGCTTAATTTCCTTTTAGCAGTTCTATATTGTATTGAAGATTTCCCAGAATTTCCTAGCCAGTCAGGCAGGGCCTCGGCAAAAAAATAATATGGCTTATATAACTATAAATCAACTAAAAACCCCTTGATGGGATTATAACCGCCAACAGCCTAATAGACCTGCCAACAGCCTAATTATTAATATACGAGTACCTACTATAGCCATTTTATTAGTACAGCTAGCTATAGTGCTAGTATGATTTTGGCTTCCTTTTCCCTTTCTTTCTTTTTTTTTAACCCCTTTATTGAATGGATTTTTGAAAATTTCTTGATAATATAATTTTGATAATTTTACATCATGTAGTAGTATAATGATAATCTATACATCTTACTAGGTTGTAGGTTTGAATTTGAATTCCCTTTTTTTTCATCTCCCTTTCAATCCAATCCAATCCAATCCAATCCAATCCAGCCAATTTAGCCAGCTGACACAGCTTTTCCCCCCCCTGTTTTCCCTTTTTTTTTTTTTTTCAACTATTCAACTTAGTGCCGGGCGCTGACCCGTTATCATAACAGCGCTGTAACTAAATAACGAAGGCGCTGTAACTTAACGAAGGCGCTATAACCATAACGAAGGCTGGGCTGGCCTTATCGCTATCAATCATAAAGGTAAAAAATCGCATTCGTAAAACTACAATAGGTCATCATCAGGCTAGTTTATGAATGCGATTTTACCTTGTTTAGACTTATAAAGCAATGACACTATAGAAAATCGTCAACAGACATGAAATGTACACTCGAGTGTTTGATCTACAAAAGGCTCTCTCTCTCTCTCTCTCTCTCGGGGACACATACCGTCAGACACACACCGTCAGACACACATTCATCCATACATGTTCCGTAGCAGAAGGAGAAAACAAAAGATCCCAAGCTGAGCTCCGTACGGAGGCAATGGATGGATCATGGTCGGCAAATCCGCAACGCTTCTTGGCATTGGGCAAAAAAAAAAAAAAAAAAAAGGGAATGCGCTGGCTTAACCTCCTCCGCCCACATTTTGTGCTCTGCCGATTCCCAGAGCCGCGGATTCCCAGAGCCGGCCGCTAGAACCATCCGAGCTGAAGAAGAAGCTAAAGGGCTTTGTCCTTGTCCGCGTGGCACAGGACGAGAGGCGGTTCGTAATAAGCGTCATGGTACAATCCCCGATGAATACATACATACCTTGGAGCGCTTTTGCCCGAAGGGAGGGGGGGGGGCGAGAACCCGACGAGGAGGGTGGGGAAAAAAAAAGAAAATAATAATAGTCATAAAAACCAGACCAACACCAAGATCATTGCGTGCTTCTTCTCGCTTCGTAATTTTTGACAATGGCAAAAGGGTTATTATTTTTTTTGGCAATGGGAATGCAGGTTAGGTACCAAGGTTTCTAACCCGAATTGTCGCATCATGGGCCCCGGATTGACTCCCCCATTTTAGGAAGGGGGTGTTTTTTTTTAAATAAAATAAAATAGCTACTACGTATTATGATTATTGTTGTTATTATTATCATTGCTCCGTACTGCAAGTGTTATTGTTATTGTTATTATTATTGTTGTTGTTGTTGTTATTACTGCAAGTTGTTATTGTTATATATATATATATATATATATATATATATATATATTTTGCCGGGGAGAAATAGGTAGCCATCAATAACCTGGTGGCGCGTGGGTCGAAGCATTTTATTTTATTTTATTTTTCTTTCTTTTTTTTCCATCGCCCCCGAGGAAATACAAATTGTCAAACAAATCGATCAATTTGAGTGCCTTTCAGGTCGGCAGGTAAAGTGGAACTCTCCATACTTGTACGTACTCGTACCTGATAGCTGCTGAAAGGTTAAGGGCCTGGGTACCTTACCTTACCTTGGTACCTCCTAGTGGGCACCAAGGTACGGAGTACACACACTTAGTGCTTTCGGTAATAGGTAGGCACTACGTACAGGTACCTTACTTAGTAGGTATCCGTTGCAGCAGGTTGCAATGGCTTGCCACGGCTTTGCAATGGGCACAATAGGATTACTAGGCTTACCAAGGGTCCAGGACCATGGCGCCACGGCAGCGGAGGGAGAGCGGCCGAATGGGCGATTCCGATTCCAAACGAACTATACACAAGACACCAGAAAAAAAAAAAATCTTAAAAAAAAATCAAGAAAAAAAATACCTCGAGGCGAACTCGAAGGCGTTTTGCTTCTTGGCCGGCTAGATGCTGAGGTAAGGCACCGCCGACCGACAGGCAGCGCCAAGGCACCATTCCGAGAGCTTTGGGGGTGGGGCTCTCTCTCTCTCTGTCTCTCTCTCTCTGTCTCTCTCTCTCTAACCCTCTCTCTCTCTCTCTCTCTCTCTGTCTCTCTCTGTCTCTCTCTGTCTCTGTCTCTGTCTCTCTCCAGGGTTCCAGGGTTCCAGGGTTCCAGGGTTCCAGGGTTCCAGGTTTCCAGGGTTCCAGGGGCACCATAGGCGCGGTGAAGTGCAGCGCCAGTTGCAGCCAGGAGTGGGGCGGTGGGGAGCGAGAAAAGCGCAGAGCGCAGAGCGCCAGAATTCCCAAGTCGCAAGGAAGTCGCAGCGCCTTCCTCCCGAAGGGATGCCGCATGGAAAAATGTGGGATGTTATGGAGCACCAACTTGACCGGGGGTTTGGAAAGGCAACGGCAAGGTGCTGTACCCAGGGTACTGACTGCCAAGGGCCAAGGGCCATGGGCCGGGAAGCGCTAGGCCGGTAGCCGTTTACAATGAGCTCCTGTTCCGTACCTAAGGTACCAAGGTACCTCTACCTATACTTGGTCGGTACCTTAATACCTTCTTAGTACTAAGGTTAGTACCTACTACCCTAGGTACTTGAGTACTTACCGACTGGCAAGGTGCTTAGCCGGTAAGGTACCTACCAGGTAATGGTAATGGTAAAGGGGGCGGGGGGCAGCAGCAAGAAGCTATGGGTGTGTGCGGGTGTAGCAGCGAAGAAGGATGGGCGCGGGGTCACCGCCTTTGATGCAATTTTTGGAATCGAACCATCTGGCGGCTGTGATTGGCCCGACTTTGGCTGACGAGAGAGGCTGTTCCAGCTGCTACCTAGTACCTAGTACCTTACCTGCTATTAGTACGCAGCACCTACGTGTGGTGTAGTGGCAGTTGCACAATTATGACTGCGCTGCTATTTGTGCGACAGCGCCGACCTTTCAGCTGGTGCTACTATACTCCGTACCTATAGTGCCTTTACCAAGGTAACGACGTATTGGAGAGTGAGTGTGTTGTGTGCTTACTACAACCTCTCGGTACCCAAGGGAGAGAGGGAGAGAGAGAGAGGGAGAGAGAGAAGAGGGCTACCGTACACACACAAGGTACCTAGTACCTAGTAGGTAAGGTAGGTACCTAGCAGGCAATTTTCCCCGCGGTACGGGAGTACAGGCGCAGCAAAAGCCAGACACTCGGCCAAAGCACGCCGATGCGTTGCGTTCGCTCGCCATCTCCATATTTTCCATCATTTTTTTTTTTCTCGGCGCAGCATCTCGTGTCCTGGACGAGGGCTCCGATATTGAAACGCACGCTGACCTCAATCCTGCGGATGTGACAAAAGACACTCGAGAGACCCTGTCCGATCCCCCGTCCCCCGTCGGCTGCACGTCAGTTTCATGGTGTGCAGAACCAGTCGGAGCCCCCCCCCCCCCCGGCGCACACACACATACACACGCACCATACACCAGGGCCATGAATGGCACCAGGTTGAATGTCAAAAGTCGCCCCGGTTTGGGTTGATGGCGGCGCGGTGGCGCTTCCAAGGACACCTGCCAACAGGCCGGTCGAGTCTGCTGCCATTTTTCGCATCGGGCCAGGAAGATAGGGAGTAACTTGATCGAGGTTTGGTTTCTCGTTTTTTCTTTTCTCTTCTACCCGCACGCTGCCGCCACCGTCGGGCTAACAACTTGTTTCGTTCCAATGTGGTTCGAGCTCGCAGCGCCTTCGAACCGGGCCAACCAACAATCTCGAGTTTCGAGCGGCCTAGCCTCCTCGTTGGAGCTGTCACCACCCCCCCCCATGCCGGCCAGGCCGACCCGTGGAACTCTGCGATGCCCAGTTGCGCGTGTGCGACGGCGTAGTAGCTATACAGGCGACAGGCGCAGGCTTAGCTCCTCGCAAGACGCCAGAAGTGGGAGAAGAGCTTGGCTGACGCCCTCGGACCCGCCGGTTGGCAAAGACTCAGACCAGAAACGGCATCTATTTAGCCCCGGAGACGGGGGGGGGGGGGGTTCTTCTCTCTTCCTCTTTCTCAATTTTCTTCTATTCAATTTTTTTTTCAAAGCAAACCACCTTCTCCGTACAGTATATACACTGTAGCAAGCCTTCATTTGCCGGACCGAGGTGGCCCTTTTTTTTTTTTTTTTTTTTTTTTTTCTTTTTTTCTTTGGCACAGAAAGGATATGGGCATGAGCATGTCATGATGGAGAGGGATATGCTGCATGTATGGAGCCTTGGACGAGTTCCGATGTCGAGACGAACGGACAAAGCCAACTCCAATAACGCAGGTTATTTTTTTTTCCCCTTGTTCTTTTGACTTGGAAGCCCCCGCCTGGCGAGCCGCCACCACGCCTCGCGAGCAGACAGACGCCTTACGAGCAGACGCTATACGAGAGAGGGCTGCGCTTGGGTCGGCTGCAATGTATGGTATCAGCGACCAACTGGAGCTCCAAAGCAAGCCCGATAAAGCTCCCCTGGCTCGCAACAGAGAGAGAAAGCAAAGCCCCCCAGCCAGCGCCCCCCCCCCCCCCACTGGCCCGCCGTCGGTCAGCTCAAAACCTCAGCCAAGCAACTCGGTGGCCTGCCTGCCTGCTCGAATCTGCAGACGGACTGCAGCGCTGCGTTGCGCGATGCGATGGTGCCCCGCCAATCCCGAGTCATTCATTGCTCTTGTCAGATGCCGTTGATTTGCCACGAGATTTTGGCGCTTGTGAGAAAACGGCACCGCGCGGTGGACTCGAGCGAGAATGTTCCTGCTTCTTCTACCAACCAAAAAAAAAAAAAAAAGGCCATGGGGTTGGCACCAACGCCCTTTTTTTATTTATTTATTTATTTATTTATTTTTTGCCTCGCCTTGCCTTGGCATCCTCCGCTGCGCGTTGCATGTATTCGGTACTTGGTGCGGAGCATAGACCGAGGACCAGGAGGATCCTTTCGAAGAGAGAGAGAGAGAGAGAGAGAGACACACACACAAACGCAACAAGAGAGGGAAAAATCAATTATAAGCTCCCGGTGGAACCTCTTCCCTCTTTTGATCCCAACAAGGGCGCCGCCAGAGCTTTAACCCTCCAAGCTCCCCCATTGGCCGGTTGCCACGTCCGGGCTCGAAGCAGAGACTTTTTTGAGCAGATCACAAGGGGGACCTTCTGGCTGGTGCATGACTGCTGCGGAGTAAGGTACCTAACCTCGTGTACTACTACTAGGTAGGCACCTAGGTACGGAGCACCTAAGGCATGTACAGTGCTGTGCCCTGCTTTTGCGCTTCTGCTCGTATGTAAGGTAAGGTGCCTTGCTTAAGGTAGTACCTAGTAGGTACTAAAGGTAGCTAGTACTTGTGGTGCTACCAGGTACCCAGTACTTACTTGTGTGTGCCTCCCATGCTGGAGAGAGCCCACCACAAAACGCATTCCTCACCCCCCCTCCCCTTCACCACCTCACCACCTCACCACCTTTTTTGCCTGGGGTGCCCTTTATGTTCTGTAACAAAGCTGCTCCCGGGCCGTGTATCCTGTACTTTTGTCCCAACAGGGCCATGCGCGCCCCCCCGGTGACGCTCCCTCTGCGGGTTGTGTTCCCTCTACCTGAGAGGCAGGCAGGCAGTACTTTTTTGCCTCTTTCTCTCTCTCTCTCTCTTCTTTCTTTTGCTTCTTCTTCTTCTTCTTCTCTCTCTCTCTTTCACTCTCGCTACTAACTAACTACCTAGTAGTATCCATCTCTCGCCCAGCTACTCCCGTACCACGTACATACATCCTTTTTTTTTTTTAATTTTTTTTTATATCCCCCCTCAATTTTTTTTTTCCCTCTTTTCTCTTCTTTTGGCCCTTTTCCCGGGGGCCGGGCAATGCGCGTCCCCGTGAGCAGAGCCGAACCCATCACAGGACCCCCCCCCCCTCGGAGGCTGGCCGCCACCGATGTAACATTTGATGGAGTGCTGCAAGCCGGGCCGTGCTATGGCTCTCACTAAAGTTTGAACCTTTTGATTACTGCTGCTGCTGCTACTACTGCTGCTGCTACTGCTGCCACCTGCTGCTACTGCTGCTACTACTAGTATCGCTTGCTTGGTTGCTTTTTTTTTTTTTCCTTTCTTTTTCTTTCAAAATCCCTTGCACTGTACGCATTTGCTGCGGCCATCGAATCCGGGACCTTCCCCCCCCCTCTCCAATTCTTCTCCCACACACACATTGACGCTTTGCTTCTGCTTCTGCTTCTTCTATTCTTTTTTTCTCTTTGCCAGCAGAGAATCCGGCGAGCCTTTTCCACGGACAGGGCTCGCGGCAACCTGAGCTCCGCCCTCTGTGTCATCTTTTCTCATCCTCAGCCCATCCGACCTCTTCTTACTCTATCTCGCCTCGCCTCGCCTCGCCTGGTCTCCTTCTGTCCTGTCCTGTCCTGCTTGCTGCTGCTACTATTAGCTACTAGCACATACCTTGACCATACCTACCTAGTACTTGTTGCATTGCCCTCTCCCTCTCCCTCTCTCTCCCTCTCTCTCCCTCTCTCCCACTCTCCCTCTCTCCATCTCGTCGCCATTTCCCCTCGCCGTCTACAGGCGCCTTTTTTACCTTCTTTTACCAGATACAGCTACTTCATCCCTACCCATCTGTTTTCCTCCCTCCCTCCCTCTTGTCACGTTGTCACGCATCGTTACTCCCCCCCCCCCCCCTCCCTCTTCGTCCATTCATAGCGGTGCCTCCGGCGCGCTGCCGCTCAATTTTGTTCGTTTCCGGGAAAAACCCACTTTGGCTGCATAGCCGCATACCTGCAATACGACATTTTTAGACGATTTGGTTAGGAGAGAGCTTCCAAGCTCGCAAGCTTAGTCAAAGCGCGCAACTTGCTCATCTGTGACGGCATAGTGTAGCGCCAAATCGCCGGGCGCATATCATCTTCTCGCTTTCTTTTTCTTTTTTTCTTTTCTTTTCTCGACACTTCTTCAAAGGGCTCACGCGAGACCAACAAAGAACAGAGCTTTTCCTTTTCCTTTTCTTTTTCTTTTTCTTCTCTTTTTCTTCTTCTTCTATATCTCACGCAACTCTAGACGGGAGGAAGCCGAGTAAATATATATATCTATATATCTATATATCTATATATATATATTCGGCGGCGCATCGAGCCTCGGTATCTCACTTGCTCGCCGTCGCCGCCCTCGAAGTACACGACCCTCGGCTGGCTATTCTCATCGGCCCAATATCGAGCAAACTGCTTAGCTTCACTTTTTATCTTCGTCTCTCTCGACTCTCTCTCTCTCGACTCTCTCTCTCTCTATTTTTTTTCCCTTTTTTTCGTCGGGGGCGACCGCCATCACCATCAAAAGAGAGGACATCTATCTGCTCTCTCTCCACTTGGCGAGATCAAAATGCCGCCGCGCTCGTCCCTCACCTCGTCCTTTTCCATCACAGACTCCAATAATGAGGTTGTCTGCCCGCTGCGAAATCAAGACGGCTCAAGCTGCCGCAAACGATGCATCGGCGTGAGTACTGATTGCTCTGCCCCATGTACTCTCCCTCTCTTCCTGCAACCATCCGGCCCCTCTCAGCCCTCTTCTCCCCCCCCCCCTCCTTCTTGTGTTGCGATTCTGCCTTGCTTCTGCCCATTGTTCGATCCTACGCTGGCACCGCCAGAGCGGCTGGCCTTTTTTCTCCTTTTCTTTTCTTTTTTTTGGTGCTTTCCATGCACTCATTCACACGCGCACACACGCACACACACACGCACGTCAACGTCAGCCTCAGCTCAATCGAAAGTTCCCATTGGCGCCATGAGCCATTGCGCAGCGCAGACTTCTAACGCCATGTCCGAATTATAGGAAAAAAGATACCGATCCATGCAAGAGCATATCCGCCGTGCGCACCCCGAGCATTACATCTCCAAGCTCCCCGCGACCGAAGAGAGCTTCCTGCTCATGATTAGCACTCCGCCGCAAGATCGCCGTCAGCATGAAGGGACACCGACAGCCACGCAAAGTTTGTCCACGCGCCACTGCCCTTGTTCTCCGAGAAGCCTCTTCTCTCGCCCCTCGTGATTGGATCATGGCTGACGATTCGCACCAGGCTTCCACGATCGCCATTCCTTTTATAGGGACGAATCGAGCAATCCCGGCACCCCTCGGCACGGAGATGACCAACCGCTACCTGGCACCAGCTCCATTCTCGGCACTGCCAGCGCAGCGGCTGTCCTGGCCGAGCTGCACGGCGTAAAGTCCGAGAGAGAGCTAGATATGGATGGTGTAAGTGAAGAACGGCTCCTGCACAAATATGCCCCCGCGCCGCCTATCTATCAAAGGACCGATTGGTAGATGGATAGATTGCCTTATCTAGGCGTTGCCTTATCTAGGCGATGCCTTATCTTGGCATCATTGAACTCGCCATGGCAACGTCGGTTGACGCGATGGCCCACGATCCTGGCGAACGGCTGCTAACGTTGACCTCGTCTTTTCTTCAGGGATATTACTCTGATTTGGATGGCCGGCGCAGACCTAGAAGGTCCATCGAACTGCCGCCTCTGAACTTGAGCAACATCACCAGTGATCCGTATTCGTCCAGGCCTCGCGGAATTCTGCCTCCTCTCTTGGCAGCCTCCCCGCCCGGCCGGTCCTCGACTCTGCCTCCGCTTCAGCGCCCATTGGGGCCGAGTCGGCCGCGCAAGCAGTCCATATCGAAGAAGAGCCGAGAATCTCTACACAAGAAGAAGCCTTCGCGTGGCTCTGCCGCGGATTGGCTGCGGCGCATCCAAAACGAAGAGCGAATCAGACCGGGCGGCCACGATCGAAAGGCCCTCTCGGCCGAGCCCTCCGCGGCCTATGGCAAGCGGTGGGAAGACCTCATTGATGCTGCAGACCAGGCCGCATCTGCGGCGGGAGATGTTGATGAGGATCGCACACCCGTAAGTAGCATCCGAAGAGGACGAGTCCATGCTTTGCGATGGCCTGGAACTGGCGTTGGGCTAACCCGGCTTTTTTTCACCTCCAAGATGCCTCAATCTCCGGTCTCAATCCACCGAGCATCGCTGCCTCCCTTCAGCCATCACCACTTCCAGCCTTCCGGAAACAACTATCAGGCGTCCCCTCTGCAGCAGGCCCTGACACCGCCTTCTTACAACCAGGACGTGATTGAGCCTTTTCCGTCCGTCGAGAGCGGCGACAGCGGCGACAATTTCCACATTGGGTCCCGCGGGCTGCCAGACTCATCCCCGACCTACAACTCGCAGAATATTCAAATATACTGTGCTGCTTGTCACAACATCTCCCTACTCAAGAATTCATACGCATGTACGGAATGCGTCTGCGGATTGTGCTCGACTTGTGTGGAGGTGCTCATGTCTGAGCACGGAGCTCGGAGGAAGTGTCCTCGCTGCGCGACAATCGGTGGCCGGTACAAGCCCTTCCAGCTTGACATAAGATGAAGAGTGGCCGATGACACACTGAAATCTTTTTTTTTTTCGCTTCCGCTTCTGCATCCGCTTCCTCTTGTCTCTTCGCCTTTCTCTCCCCCCCCCTCTCCCCCTCTCCCCCCTTCCCTTTTGTGGATAACAAATTTTTTTTTTTGCCCTATAAAACATTCCAAGTCTTTTGTCATATGCCATGCACTGGCAGGCGCATCGGGAAGCATGATGATGATGATATAGGTCTATTTCTTTTCCCACCTTGGAGCAATAGCCTCCGCCGCACCCTTTTTGGAGGCAGGGGGTTTTCCGATTCGGTCTTTTCTTGCGCGGGAGTTTTCTATGGTCTCTCTCTTTCTTTTTTTGTCTTTCTTTCTTTTTTTTTTTTTTTTTTGCTTCTTCTTTCTCGGTTATGGTATCAAAGTATCGCGGCGTTATGGGCTCTACAATGGATCAGACAAAGGAGCTTCTCCGTTGGGTAATTTGGCTGGTAAGGTTGCACGTTTGTTGTTACGAATGCTATTCCGGAATTTTCTACCTACTGGGTTTGGGGTCATGGTTCAAACGATGGATCGGTCGTTTAGTGGATAGGGAAAGGCTGTAAAGAACATTTCAATGAATGATTATATACCAAATTTTTTTCTTCTTTTGCGTTTTGACATTGGCCATGATTCGTGTTCTCCCTCCCTCCCCCTCCCCCTCTCGCGCGGATTGGATACGCCCCAAGGTTTGATATCTCCAATTTCCCTTGTAATATCATCCGTCATCGGCATAACGCCATTCTCCCATGTGCAATTTCCCAAATTTGGATATTCCTCGCCAAGGTGGCCTCTTCTCCCAAACGGAAAAGGCAACGTTGTCGATTATTTGTTCCTTTTCTCCTTCTCCTGCTGCAGCAGTATGCCTCGTACGGTCGCCCGCATGTTGCGACTGCCGCCGAGTTTGGGACCCCTGAGAATATCTCCCGATGGCTTCTGCTGCTGCTTATGCTGCTGCGCGGGGCGCCTCCTCCTACGGCGCATGGCCTGCTCGTAATAGAATTGCCGCCGGAACTGTTCGGCGAGGCGGTCGTCGGCGGAGGGGTTCGCGCCGGGGGGGTGGTAGTTGGGGCGCGTAGGGGGCCCGGAGGACACGTCGTAGACGTCGACTGCAGAGACGATGTTTTAGCCACGCTGCGAGAGACTCGAGAGGCTGGAAAGGAGGGGAGGGAAAAGAAGAAGGAGAAGAAGGAGAGCCACTTACGGCGGTTTTCATGGAGGAATTGCTCGACCAGGGCGTCGCGCGCAATGTCTTCGCTGTTGCGGCGATTGCGGCCGTTCCGAGGAGGCGGTTTATTGGCGTCGTTGTCGACGCGGCGGCGCCTGTTGTGGTCTTGGCTGCTGCCCGCGATGTCGCGGATGTCGGCCATTCTGACTTCGAAGAGCTTGCCGTGGCGCGTAGGCTGGTCGCGCAGCTTGTCCGGCTGGCCCGGTGCCGTTGCGCCGCCGGCGAGGCGAGGGTTTGCAGAGGGCGAGGCAGGACGGGGGTGCTGTGAGGAGGTGTCCTGGGGGTTATCGGCATTGCGACTGGCGAGGCGGGATTCTATGTATGCATTCCTGCATGATTAGCTGGCGCTCTGGGAACTAAAGTCGCCATCTTTTTCTGCTTCTTCTCTCTTTCTCTCCCTCCCCTTTTTTTTTTTTTTTTCCTTGCGTACGAAAAACAGAAATAGAGACAAAGAGACTTGGGAGACGTACATGTGTTTGTCGTCGAGGATGGTGAGGAGGCCGGTCTGGTGCATGAAGCGGTTGGTGATGCCGCCCGCGATGCGGTCGTGGGCTGCCGCGGCATCTCGATGTTGATCTCTCAAGATGAGTGCGTTCTCTGCATCTCCGCCGCCGCCGCCGCCTGCGGGCCGTCCCTCCGATCGGAATCCTACTCCTTGTCGCCGCCCTGCCCGGCGCGCATTGCGAAGCCGCATAGCAGCTGCCACGGCCGATCCTCCCGCCGTCTGCTCGCTGCCATCATCGTAATCAACGTCGTCATCGGCGTCGTCATCGGCGTCTTCCATTTCTGGGCTCCCTTCCCGATGGCTCTGCGCTTCCGCCCCGGCGTCGTCTGCATCTCGCCCGGGGTCGACGTCGTTGAGGCTCGACGCGCCGGGCAACACCGATGCAAGGAAAGTCGCCGCCGCCGCCGCCGCCGCCGCATCGTCGTGTTCTGCTGCTGTGGCCCGTTGGCGGTAGGCTTTTCTCTTTTTGCCGGTGCGAAACCGGATGGGCTCTGTGGTCGGGCTGCTTTGGACGTGTGCTGTTTGTGGGTTGTGCATGATGAGAATATTGATTCTTGTTGATTGTTGATTGTTGTTGATTGTTGTTGTAGAGATGAAAAACTACAGGCAAGCAGGTTTCCCTTGTATTTTATTTTAGTAGGGATGGCAAATGCGGCGAAAGTGTGACTTCATAGTTTCCTTTTTTTTTTCAAAGGTCCGACGATTAGCCGATGACTGGCAGCGCTCATCGGGCGAACCAAAGAAACTTGGGATACAACATAAAAAACAATTGCAGCTCGTTCTATCATTTTGCCGTAAAAAAAAAACATTTGTCCCAAAATCAGATTCATTTACCCTAAAGATGGTAAAAAGAGTAAGATGCCAGTGTCTTTTGAATATATATATATATATATATATATATATATTCGAAATAGCAGGACTGCAACAGCTTCCTGACGCACCTTCTGCAGGTATATTTTGAGGTTCACGGGTTTGTCCAAGGTACGTACGCGTACTGCGGGATTCACCCTTCTCCCCCCCCCCTATTTATTTACCTTGACTGAATTGAAGTGCGTATCGCGGCGAGCTGACTTTCTTTTTTTTTTTTTTTTTTTTTTGACTTCACAAGGCGTGGGCTTTCGGTATGCAAAGACTCAAGCACCAAAAAGGACAACTGGGCGCCAGGGATTGACAAAACTACAGCTACTTTACGAGAAAGAAGGCCCGAGAGTATGGCGTGACTGGATGGTGCCGCAACACTGTCGATGACACGGTAAGATGCCGCCTGCGCCTCCCCTGGAGCCCGCATTGGATGGTTCACGTATAGCCTCTAAACAAAAAAAAAAAAAAAAAAAAACTAGGTCGAGGGCGAAGCCCAGGGCGATGATGACGTTATGCAAAAGTTCCTCGAGGACGTCGGCCAAGGCCCAAGCCATGCCAAAGTCACAAAAGTTGTCAAGCAAGACCGCGACGTGGTGCAAGGGGACGGTCCTTTCGAAGTCCGGCGTTGACATGTTTGTAGTCAAAAGCGGTGCGTGATGTGCACCTTGTAAATATTCCTTGCCTGCCTTGAAGATCCACGCCATGCTAAGTAAACAATCTATATATATATATACAAAAGAACGCGGTTGTTGTGCAATCGCCCTCTCGTCGTGTCAATTTCAATTTCCAACGCCTAGAACCCTCTCCCTCGCCTCTTTACCACCGGCTTCTTAACGGCCCCCTGCGTGATGAACTTCTTCCCGTCCGTGTCTGCCTTCTTCTTGACCGTCCGTTCCGCCTCTGCCCGTTTGCGCTCCTCGTCGAGGCGTTTATCCTCTGCCATCTTGGCTTCAATCTCCATCTTGCGGTTGAATTCCGTTTCCGTGATGCGCTTGTCTCGGATCGAGTAGCCTTTCTCCTTGATGGAGTAAAAGACGCCACCGAGATCCGCCAGCCAGTGAGGGTCCACTGCCGTGACGGTCGAGACGTAGACTTTGGACGTGAGAATGAGCTCGTGGTACACGATGTAATCCGGCGGATGGCCGGCGTACAGGGCGCTTGTGGGGTGCAGCTGGACGCCGAGATTGGTTCGCAAGTTGGTGTATTCGCCGGACCCCTTGTATTTGGCGGCTTGGTGGTAGTATCCGGAGCAGATGCATTTGCGGATGACGTCCCAATCCATGCCGCAGCTAATCAGTTGCATCTTTTGCATCTTCACAATGTCCAGGAGCTGCTCTCGGATTTCCTTGGCTCGTCGAAGAGACTTGGAGTGGAGGAAATGCTTGACGCACCACCCGTCCGAATATCCGTTGGCTTTCCATGCCGAATAGACCTGGAGGTAGGTGAGATGGTCGGACTCGTGGACCCAAAACTTCTCGCGCTGTGCGTCGGCCTCGTCTTGCCGTTCCTTTGGTCGGTAGAACACGTTTGGAACCGACAGCATGGACACAATCGTCACCATCTCCTCGCTGCAGCCGTACTCCTCGGCGGTAATGAGCAGCTTGGCCAAGGAAGGATCCATGGGGAATGCGCTCATCTTCCGCCCGAGCTCCGTCAGCTCCCCCAAGTTGTCCAGAGCCCCCAGAGCCCATAGATCGAACATGGATGTGGAAATGGTATCCTGCGGAGGTGGATCCATAAAGTCGAAATCTAGCAGATCCGCGACCCCGAGCGACTTCAGCATCAGCACCGTATTGGACAAATTAGTCCTCTGGATTTCGGGGATGGTTTGAATGTACAACTCCTCCTTGAAGGCCTTTTCCGTGTAGAGCCGAAACGCCTTCCCCGGACCGGTTCGGCCGGCACGACCCGAGCGCTGGCCTGCGTTGGCCTGGGAGATGGGCGTGATTTGGAGCGTGTCCATGCCCATTTTTGGGTTGTACACCTTCATTTTCGAGTAGCCCGCATCGACCACGTATTTAATGCCGTCTACCGTCAAGCTTGTCTCGGCAATGTTTGTCGCAACGATGCACTTGCGAACTCCCGGAGGCGCCCGGTCGAAGATTTTGGCCTGTAGGT
This sequence comes from Trichoderma cornu-damae, assembly GCA_020631695.1. NCBI lineage: Eukaryota > Fungi > Ascomycota > Sordariomycetes > Hypocreales > Hypocreaceae > Trichoderma > Trichoderma cornu-damae. The sequence continues at coordinate 3,942,743 of CM036090.1, read as the reverse complement.
CTGCCGGCATCTGGCTGTAGATCGGCAAAATGCTCAGCTTCGGCGGGTCGTTCAGGGCGTCCAAGCGCTTCTGCACCAGCTCGCATGTGATCTCAATGTCTTCCTGGCCGGTCATGAAGACGAGGATATCGCCGGCATCCATGGATACATGGATAGCCAGCACCTGCTGAACCGCTTGATCAACGTAGTCTTCGACGGGAGATCGGTGAAACATGACGTCGACAGGAAAAGTCCGTCCCGGAATCGTAAATTCCGGGGCACCACCGAAAAAGTCGGAGAACTTCTTCGCATTCATCGTTGCGGACGTGACGATGAGCTTCAAGTCTCGCCGCCTCTGCAGGATCTTCTTGAAGAGCCCCATCAAGATGTCCGTGTTCAGCGCTCGCTCGTGCGCTTCGTCCATGATGATGCAGGAGTACCTTTCCAAGTCGGGTTCGTTGAGCGACTCCCGGAGCAGGATTCCGTCCGTCAAGTACTTGATGACGGTGTCGTTGCTGGTGCAGTCCTCGAATCGAATTGCGTATCCTACCGTGCTTCCAAGCCTCACTTCCATCTCTTCGGCCACGCGCTTGGCGACGCTCATGGCAGCTACTCGTCGTGGTTGTGTGCATCCGATCATGCCGGTCTTCCCGAAGCCGTCTTCGTACAAGAATTGGGTAAGCTGGGTCGTTTTCCCCGACCCCGTCTCGCCAATCACGATAATCACTTGGTTTTCCCGTATTACCCTCAGAAGCTCTTCGCGGACCGCGAACGCGGGCAGGAATTCTCGTTGTTCGCGCAGCGTCTTGCTTTTGCTGAAATCGCTGGCTCCTTCCGCGTTCTTGATATGCTCACTGAATTTGTTCCCCCTGCGCCCGCTCTTTTCCATGTCTTCTTCAGCCGCTATCGGCAGCGCGCTATCTCCATCCTCTTCTTTGGCTCCCATGATGTTTCCAAGAGTTGTGCCCGCCATGCTTGTGGCTTGGTGCGCCTGCTTCTGCCGTTCCCTTTGCTGGCGCGCCTCTTTGACGACCCGACTCCCCTTCCGGCTGAAGACGGCCATGTCGCTTTGGTAGTCTCTGACGGCTGGAACGGGCTCGAGTTGCTTGGTAAAAATCGTCTTTCCGTCTAGGAATGGCGGCCGCAAATCGTGAACGAGCAGATGAACTCGTGTCGCTTCCTCATCGTCGAAGTCGGCGGCCAAATCCCGTCGCTGCGCCACGCCGGAGACAAGCATACGGTTCGTCTCCCAAGCGTCGTTTTCTCTCCTTCTCTGCTCTTGTCTGGCGTCGTATCGGCTAGTCATCTTCTCGGCCTTGGCCGACTCCTGTTGTTGGCTCTCCCAAGCCGAAAGCTCGTAGGATGCGAAAGGGTTATAGGACTCATCGCCAAAGGTATGCCCTCCTAGCTCATCACCGCCGTACCAGTCGCGGTCCAGCGCCAACGAATCTTCCTCCGTTGGCTGCGGCTGGTCAGACTCTCGAGGCGGCGTCGGCGCATATCGAGACTGGCCGCGCGGTGTAGAGCCCCGAGACCCATCTTGATACCTCCCCTTGGATCTGGAAAATTCGAGCTTCCTCCTCTTTGGGTTGAACCCGTCATGACCCGCTTCCGAAACCATGATTTCGAGTCAGCCGGTCGCCGTAAGCATAACTGCCGAGGCGGTGATGTTGTGTCCGGCAGCTACGCGACGGGGCGGTGGTGGTTTTAACAATGGGCTATCGTTAGAATCAATTAAGGCGAGGTTTCCCCGAATGCCGTTAGTATGCTTATCGATAAACCCCACTACGGAAATTTTTGGGCAAAATATTTTGGAACGAAATTGCAAAAAAAAAAAAAAAAAAAAAGGAAAGAAAAAGAAAAAGAAAAGATAAAAAAAAAAAAAACAAGAATGATTTAGGGAATGTGTTTGGATTGGAAAGAAAATCAAGATACTCCCGACATTCACAAAAATGTCTTCTATGATAACCGCTGCCCAGTGGGTTCCGCGAGGCTTCGCGGCGCAATTTCCTCAAATTTACAAGCTCGACGAGTCTGAATTCGAGAGAATAGCTGAATTGGCGAAGCTGCAACTTGATGATGCAGAGGAGGATCTGAAGGAGGCCCAGGAAGAGGGCGATGATGCAGAGGCAGGAGATGAGAACAAAGACGAGGACATGGTTGAGAAGGGAGCAGAAGAAGAGAAATCCGAACCCGCAGCCAAGTATGCCCGTCCGACAACCGCCAGTCTACTTTTGACGTTGTGATCCAGTTTTGCTAACTGCCTGGTCAGGTTCGACGACGACGATCTGAAAGAGTATGACCTCGAGCATTACGACGACGACGACGACGACGACGAAGAAGACGATGCGCCTGCCGCCAACGGAAGCATGGGCATGTTTGGAAATGTCAAGTCGCTGGCATACTATGAATCCAACCAAGACGACCCTTACATCACACTGCAGGACGATGAGGAGGACGAGGAAAGAGAGGATCTGCAAGTCTTGGCAACGGACAACTTGATCCTGTCCGCAAAGGTTGAGGACGAGCTAGCCCACCTAGAGGTGTACGTCTACGAAGATGAAAGCGACAACCTCTACGTGCACCACGACATCATGCTGCCGGCAATTCCTCTTTGCGTGGAGTGGCTAGACATCCCCGTCAACAGCTCGGGAGATGCGCCCAAGGACGGCAGGGGAAACTTTGTCGCCGTCGGCACAATGGATCCGGACATTGAGATCTGGGATCTGGACACGATCGACTGCATGTACCCCAATGCTATCCTTGGCCAGGGCGCGAATCCCGAGTCGGGCGAGAAGAAGAAGACGAAGAAGAAGAAGAAGAAGGCAAAGGCAAACGACGAGTACCACGTGGACGCCGTCCTGTCCCTGGCGGCCAACCGTCAGCACCGGAACCTGCTGGCCTCGGCCTCGGCGGACAAGACCATCAAGCTCTGGGATCTCAACACGGCCAAGTGTGCCAAGTCATATTCGTACCACACCGACAAGGTGTGCTCTCTTGCCTGGCACACCGCTGAACCTACGGTGCTGCTGAGCGGAAGCTACGACCGGACCGTGGTAGCCGCCGACATGAGGGCGCCGGATGCAAAGGCGCCTCGATGGGGCGTCGAGAGCGATGTCGAGAACATCCGATGGGACCCGCACGACCAAAACTACTTTTACGTCTCGACGGAAAACGGCGTGATCCACTACCACGACGTCCGCAGCGCGCCGTCGAGCCCGGAAGCGACCAAGGCGGTCTGGACGCTACAGGCGCACGACGAGTCCGTGTCGTCGTTTGACATCAACGGCGTGATCCCCGGATTCATGGCCACCGGATCGACGGACAAGACGGTCAAGCTGTGGAACATTCAGGCTTCGGGTCCTTCGCTTGTCGTCTCCCGCAACCTCGACGTGGGCAAGGTGTTTGCCACGACATTTGCCCCTGACCCAGAGGTAGCTTTCCGGCTGGCAGTCGCAGGCAGCTCCGGCAGCATGCACGTCTGGGACACCAGCACCAACCCTGGCGTCCGGAGCGCTTTTGCCCAGCGCGTCCCTGCGCAGAGGGAGGGAGTTGCTGAGGACCGGCTAGTCGGGGTGGACGAGGACGAGAGCAGTTCGAGCGAGGACGAGGGACAAGACGAAAATAACGAGGAGGAAGGGGATTCCATGGATGAGGATTAAAACCAGACGCTTAATGCAACCCCCTACCCCCCCGCCCCCCGCCTCCCCTTGGGATGTTGAGGAGATTCTATATATCTGGAACGTGGCGTTGTTGTTTTTAAGCAGGTGTAATCATTTGTGAATGCGTTGGAGCTGTAACTGAGTTTCCTGCGACGCGATGAGAGGAACTTGGTTTTTTTTTTTTTTTTTTTTTTTTTTGATACACATTTTTGGACACTTGAGTAGACTAGCCAACGATGGAAGGTAGTGTCTGGAATCAGAAGAAGAAGAAGAAAAAAAAACAAGTGACGGCCCTTTTCCCTCGTCTTCTTCTTCTTTTCTTTTTTTTTTTAAAAAAAAAATCTCTTTTTCTTCTTCTTTCCCCCCCCGATACCATCTCCATGCACCCCATCTGAGGACCCCCAAAAGGTTTTCCAAACGCATGGGAAAGGGGCTATTTATTGCGTGGCGTCTGAAACAGCTAGAAACGTGCCTTTTCCCCTCTCGATGCCGCAGAGTTACTTTTTTTTAAAAAAAAAAATTATTAAAAAAAAAAAGGGCTTTGGATTCAGGCGCTCCCTGGTTTCTCATGCCCGGCGGCACTGGCTGCTGAGCCATACGGAGTGGCAACGCCCGCATACTATTTTGTTTTACTTCCCTTTTCAAACATTTTTTTTTTGTGCGTTCATTCGGATCCGTACTGTATGGAGTTGTTTGGCCTTTTTTTTTTTTAAGCACAATCGGGAAGGGGGGGGGGGGGGAGAGGAGGCTATTGAGTTTTGTGCCTGGGCTGGTGCTGTTGGCTCATTGGCCTATTTTTTTGTAATCTTTATCTTTTATCCTTATCTTTTCTTTTTTTTTTTAAGCTCCTTCCCCCCCCTTTCCTTCTTCATCTCCTGCTTGGAGGAGGAAGCTGACGGCGGAGCAACTGTGCCTGAGATGGCGTTTGTGTTTTGTTTTTGGTCCCCATAAAGTGCAAAGTATAGGTAGTAGGTACCAAGTACAGAACAGTATATGTCATGCATGGTACCCCAAAGGTACCTTATTGGAACGTTGGGTACCTCCCTGAAGGAATCAAGGCAAGGCACCGTTCCTGAGACTGCAGACCAGACCAGACATCGAGCAGTTGCCCCATAGCAGCGGGCACAGGCGGTGGGTGTGCTCCACATGTACTCGATCGTCTCAGCATCGGGCAAAATGGACCCAACAGGCGTTTTGCTGCCCAACACCGCCTTGCTCTCTCGGGGGAGGTTGGAGAAGCATGTTGTTTCGTTTGGAAAAAAAAAAAAAAAAACGTTCCCTGACCAGGGGTCCAGACGCCTTTGCGCAGGCACAGCGGCGCTGCTAAAAAGGCCCTGAAACACGGCCGCATACAAGACAAGGGCCAATCAGGCGGGGGCCGCCTCTCAGTGTTTGCAGAGGGCAGATCGGGCTGTTTCCCCTGAGGGGCAGCCGCAGGACGGGCTGCGATTGGTCGGGCCAGTTATTTTTTTTTATTTTTTATTTTTTTGCTCGAGGAGGAGGTGCTACGAGTACATTTTAGTACCTTGGGCGCCTTGGGTAAAGTGATGATGACTTCCGCTGTGACATCATGCCTTAGAGGTACCAGCCGTTGGTGCGGTGAAATTCGCTTGTACAAGTTGGTACATTAGGTACTGGGTAGGTACTAATTATACTATGGTATATACACACACAATCAGCGATGAAAAAGGAAAGAATGAGCCATATGATGCGGGAATTTGGTTTTTTTTTTTTTTTTTTAACAACTCCGGCCATGCTAGTATACATGTAGATTAGCACCCAAGGGACCCTTTGAGTCGTGGTTGGCGGATAACTAGGTAGGAGAGAAGATTTCCCAAAAAAAAAAAAAAAAAAAAAAAGACAAAAAATCCCCCCTTTTTTTTTAATTTTTTTTTTAAAAAAAAACTGCAGAAAACTCGTCGGGATCTTGTCGCGAGCGAGCAAAACGCCACGGCCCCGTGCCTCACAGTTCGATGTGGCTTGAGTGAGCTCGAGGGGCAACCTCTTGGTGGCTGCATTGAACCTGAGAAGAGGTAAATAAAAAATAAAAAATAAAAAATAAAAAAACCCTTGCGGCTCTTTGTCTCGAGAACCCGCTTGTGGCTCGGATCCTTGCCGTCTGTCTCTCTCCTCGCCCTGATGTTGTGCCTCGAGAGAGGCGGAGATTGGCAAATTTGGCGGCGATGTCTGAGGTACGGAGTTACTTTCGTCTCACATAGCGTCTCTCCCGCAACTACTAAGTACTAGTACCGCTATAGCACCTAGGTACCTTAGTGCTTAGGTAGTTACCTAAGGTACTAAGGTGGGCAGTACCAAAGTTTAGTAAGTAAGGCTAGGTAGGTACTAAGGTACTAGGTAGTACTGCTACCAAGACGGGCATCAAAACACAAGGGGCATCTGCCAACGAGGAAAAGAGAGCCGACGTAGAAGAAAGGCAAGGGAAGAGGGGAAAAGGGAAGAAAAGGGCAGAAAGATGGGCAAAAAAAAAAAAAAAAAAAAAAAAAACACCAGACGGCCGGTGCCCACGATCCGGCTCATCGCCTATTGGCTGAAACCAACAGAGGGCGCTTCCCTGCTTTTTGGCCCGCCATCCTTCATTCTTCACCCTCCCGAACGGGCATAGAGCCGGAGCCACGCTTGGCTATTTTTTTTTTTCTTAATTTTTTTTTTTTTTAGCCAGGGGGGCCTGAAGCCCCTTCTTTGTCTTGACTTGTTTAGAGTACATATACAGTATGTATATATTCATGGCCAGCCAGAGGAGACAAAAGACAAAGGGGGACGGAGGCGGATCATGGTTCTTCTGCTGCTAATAAGGTACCTTAGGTACTGGTAAGGTAGTTGGGTGTTATTACAAGAGGCAGGCGGGTACTGAGACGCATGTAGTAAAGTGAGGTACCAACATAGCAGGTACTTCTACCACTAGGTTCCTTGGTACTACTACTATAGGTATAGTAGTAAAATGCCTAGTAGATACCTATAGTGAACCCCCCCCCCCTAATCCGTCATGGATTACTGGATCATGGGTCGTGCGTGGATCATGGGTCGCTGCGGGAAATGCCATGCCGCTTTAGCGCGATGCTTTTCTGGCGATTCACCCGCAAAGGGCCCTGCTCCATCTCTCCATCTCTCCATCTCTCCGTCTCTCTCTCTGTATTTTTTTTTTCCTATTTTCTATTTTCTTTTTTTCCATTTCTCTCTCTTTCTCTCTCTTTTTTCTTTTCTTTCTTTTCTTTCTTTTCTTTTTTTTTTTTTTGGTTTGGTTTCTCTCCCCCATCCCGCTCGCCTTCGCCTTCTTTGCTCTTCGTCGCCGACAAGGGCTGCGTTGCGTCAGGCTCTTTTCTCTCTCTCTCTCTCTCTCTCTCTCTCTCTCTCTCTCTCTGTCTCTCATTTTTTTTTCTCCCCCCTTTTTCTTACCTCTTCTGGTATCAGGCGCAGTTGTTCACTTCTTTGTTTATTTTTCTCTCCTTTTCTTTTCTTTTCTTTCTCTCTTGCGAGCGCGCACTTTTGGCATCCGTCGGTACATCATTCTCGTGTGTCCGCCCGACGTAGAGCGCCATTGTGTTGTGTTGCCCGATTTTCCTCTCCTTTTCTTGAGATTCGAGGCACCGTCTTCCTTTTCTGGCTGTGCGACACATCGGATTCGGCAATCTCCAAAAAAAGAAAAAAAAGAAAAGAAAAGAAAAAGTGGCCTTTGATTTCTTCCGCTTGGAAAACGTTGATCGTTTTGTCACTTCGGGCTCTTCTTCGCTTGACTTTTTTTTTTCTTCTCTAATTTCTCTCATCCTCTCTCATTCTCTCTCTCTCATATATCTTTTTTTTTTTTTTTGTTTTCTTGGTCCTGTCAGAGACAAACTTCGCTTGCGTCCAAAACACCACAAGCGACAAAGCAGAACTCAGCTCCGCCCTGTTTGGAACACACGTGTGACACAATCTTTCCTACTGCTCACACACACACACACACACACAAGCTATATTCGACCCTCGCGACCAAACAAACAAACAAACAATAAAAAAAGCGGCAAAAAAAAAAGCAGCAACACCGCCGACGGGGCAGCGAGACAAAGTCTTCCGCCACACAAACTTTTGTCCCTTTCCGCAACCAACCAGCCAACCGGCAACACGGTCACCTGGCGTGAATCGAGTTGCTCCTCCGCCTCCTCCTCTTTCTTCTTCTCTTTCTTCATCTTCCGCCTTGCCGGTATCGTCACCCGTTTTGCGCGCAGATCTGCTCGGCCGTTGGTCTCTCGAATCCCCAAAGTCACCTTCCGCCTTGAGCTTGGAGCCCATCAACGCCGCAGCTCCACCACAGCACCCGCATAAGTGCCCTGGTGCAACGTTCCCCGGCTGCTCGTCTCCGTCATCAGCCCAGCCCTCTCCGTCGCCATCGCACGGATTCACTGCCAACTGCCATATCAGGCCGTGGCATCTCGTTCGCCTCCCTCCTCACCCGCTCCTCACCCGCTCCTCACCACTCACACGCGCTGCCTCGCTCTCGCTCGCCGTGGTTGCAAGAGTCATACGGCAGCGACGCTGCCCTCTTGTTCTTGTTCTGTCACGCCCCCCGACTTCAACCTCAACTCGGTTTTTCCAGTGCCAACCCCCGGTTGTTTCTTTTTTTGCCAACGACTGCCGCCCGCCATGTCTCTGTCGCGAGCTTTCACCACGCGCAAGCTCAGGCTGAGCTCAGACTCTGGCGACGCCAGAGGCCCTCAGCGGTCGAATACCCTTCGCCATAAAATCTCGGCTCCCGTCCAGCTGGTCCACACCACCAACATGCTCTCATACAACGCTCCCGATCTGCCTCGTCCGGGGCGCACCGGCTCTGCGAGATCCCTGGACGATTCCGACAGCTTCGCCACGGCCGAGTCGACCCCGCCAACCAGCCCGGACGCGGCTCCAGGCGAGCGCACGCCTTCTCCCAAGCCGAATCATCTCTCGGGCTACTTTAGGGGCTCTGCGAAGCCCGTCGCCCCAGCCGAGCCCGAGCCGGCCCCGGTGATTCCCCAGCGCTCTCCCACGCACACCAAGAAGAATTCGGTCGATGCCGTCGCCAGGTCACGCTCCATATCCCGCATATCCCGAGATTCAGAGCTATCCGCCGCCTCCAAGAGCCTCCAGGCCTTCTCCCGAACTCCTTCCGTGTCGACGCGCTCTTCGGCACACTCGTCATCCGTCTCGGGTCGCTCTGTGAAACAGCCTCTAGCTCCCGCGGCTCCTATTCCCAAGGCTCCTGCTCCCAAGGCTCCTGCTCCCAAGGCTCCTGCTCTCAAGGCTCCTGCTCCTATGGCTCCCACGGTTCCTCCTGCAGCTCCCGCACCCCTGTCCGTGCAACCTCCGATCGCAGCGCAGCACCACGCATCCAAGGATTCACATCCTTTTGGGCCGGAATTGGCCCAGGTGACGGAGCTAGCGGAGGAGTACAGCTCCGGCAGCCAATTGGAGCTGGCGGACGAGGACGTTGAGTATATTCGCGCCAAGGGCCTCGTCAGGCTGCGTCCCGACGACTACTTGAGCATGATGCAAGGCCTGTCGTCCTTGTTCTTCTCCCCCGAACCCAGTCACCCGGCTCCCACAACTGCGGCCCCGCTCTGGATCTAGCCTCGTGCCAATCACGCGAACTGCCATGTCATCATACGTACCGAAATGATCTAGATATACCACTCTGTACTGCCATGAGCAAAGTGATTTGACTTTTTCTCATCTCTCTCTCTCTCTCTCTCTCTCTCTCTTTTCTTCTCTTCTTTCTCTGTTGACATGGGGTTGCGACGGTGTGGGGTCTAGGAAACCAGCATTGCTGTAGTAGGTACTTGGATTGGCTGTTTGAATTTACCTGAAACAGGAGAAGAGGCGGGCGTTGAACAATGGGCGGGAATGCCCTCAATGTGAATTTCTTTTCTTTTTTTTTTTCCTTTTTCTTTTTCTTTTCTTTTTTTTTTTTCCTTTTTTTTCTATTTTCCCCACCTTTCTATTTCTTTTTTTTTTTTCTTATCCATGATGTGAATATTTTTACCAATCATAAATCACTGCACATATGATCCGCTAATGATATTTCCTTGTCATGTACCCCCCCCCCCCTTCTCTCTCTTTTTCTGTCTTCTCCTCTTCCGGTCGGTGATTGATTCATGTCTCGACACTCGCGCGCCTGTGATTGAGTGCTCGGAGAAACAAGGCCGACAACGTCAGGTTCGACAGCGATATGTACTCGTGACTTACAATATATGGCATTTGTGAGCAAGGGAAGCTACTAGGTACCCAGACGGCCCCTCAGATCGTCTCTCAGAGGGGGGGGGGGGGGGCAGGCCCGTCAGCTGTGAGATGCCAGGAAGAGGAATGTCCGCGGCAAGATTCAACGATCCCTGCCCATGTTTCAACTGCGCCCCACGGCTGCTGAGCCAAATCGCGCGACGGGGCTGCGGCTGATTGTTTCATCCAAAGCGGAGAAGTAGCCCATCATACCATGTGAAATGGAATTTTTGTCTTGATGTTGTGAGATGTCAGAGGGGGGGATTTTCGATGTGGCGATGGTCGGAAGGGCTGAGAGATTGTGTGTCGCAGCAGCAGCAGCAGCAGTAGTAGTAGTAGTAGAGGAGGAGGAGGAGGGCATGAGGCGCACGCCATCTGCGTTGGTAGGCCTGTAGGCGGGCTGGCTGATGAGAAGCAAATCTTTGATGGTTTCTCATTTAGGACACGTGGAACCGTGACGATTGGGACATTTGCTGCCACTAAACTTGCCATCATATGTACGTAATGCCAGCCGTGCCGGATGTCGATGCAAAGTATGAGATGCTTCAAGTGCTGCTGCTTCACAAGGCGGTTCTCCTATTACCTACCTTGTGTATTATATCTGTTTGTTATACCAGTACGTACGTACTCTACTACTATCATAGGTACTACTATGTAGGCACTAAGTGAGCGGTAAGTAAATGCTTTGCTGTTTCTGTTTGCCGCAATGGCAGCTGACGTAATCACGTGGGGCCATTTGGGCGGCCGTTCCCACCAGAAGTTCTGAAGTTCTCTGGGGGCGTTTGAACTGCTGCTTCGTTTGTCAAGCCGGGTCGACCTTTAAGCTAACAAGCAAGCTCATATCTTTTCTTTTCTTTTCTTTCTTTCTTTATTTATTTATTTTTGACTTTTTTCCTCTTTTTTTTTATTTTTATTTTTTTTTTTTGCCCTCCTTGTTCACAGTTTAATAGTCGAGGAAAAACAAGTTGGTAGTCTTATAGCCGGCCGGCCGGGACCAGTGGCCATATCCAATCCATCCGGGCCACCGCCAGAACTCGCAGCAGAAGACTACCATGGCGGGCGCGGAGGGAATCAGCCCTCCCGACTCCTTCATCAGCAAGGAGGATGGGCTCCATTACTGGGAGGGCATCAGCGCCGATACGGATGGCATGCTCGGGGGCATTCCCTCCATCAAGGGCTTCTCCGGCATCCTGAGGAGCGACATCCAAGGCTCGCGGACGTTTTTGGCCAAGCTGGGCATCGGGGCAAGGCAGGGGCGGCAAAAGCTGGCCAGTGCCCTCGAGGGCGGCGCAGGGTTAGTAGCAGCCGTAGTAGAGGGGGGGGGGGGAATCCGAACTCTCGGTGTGCCACGAACGGGAGATGCTGCTCTCTTTTTTTTTTTTCTTTTTTTTTTTTTGCGTTCTTCGCTGACGACTGTGGTTCCCGGCTTCCAACCTTAGCATCGGGAGGGTCACCGAAGGGCTGCTTCTTCCGCTAGCCGAGGAAGTCGACGTGATTGAGCCCGTGGCCAAGTTCACCAGGGGGCTAGAGGGCAGAGAGGGCGTGCGCAACGTCTACACCCTCGGCTTGCAGGACTGGCGGCCCGTCGATGGGCTCAAGTACGATCTCGTCTGGACGCAGTGGTGTGTGGGACACCTGACGGACGCGCAGTTGGTCGAGTACTTGAAGAGATGCCAGGACGCGCTGAGCCCGGGGGGCTTGATTGTCCTGAAGGAGAATCTGAGCACGACTGGCTGTGACGTCTTTGACGAGCTTGACAGCAGCGTAACGAGGTTGGTGGCGTTTCTCTCTCTCTCTCTCTCTCTCTCTCTCCCTCTCTCTCTCTTTTATTGTTATTATTTTTATTATTATTATTTCACTCGCCATTGCTGACTTTGCGGGGATAGGCAAGACAGCAAGTTTAAGCAAATCTTTGACGACGCCGGCCTGCAGCTGGTGAAGACGGAGCTGCAGAGAGGCTTCCCCGAGACGGCGCAGATGAAGCTTCTCCCGGTGAGGATGTATGCCTTGAGGCAGAAAGCTGCCAGCTGAGGCTCTATCCCGGAGTGGCAAAGATATATAAAAGAAAATTTTAAAAAAAACCAATTTTTTTTTAAAAAAAAATAATAATAAAATAAGATGTAGGTGTACAAAGCCTACGTGAAATCCGGAACGTAGAGCCGTGTGCAAAGGTTTCTTGGGTTGAGAAGCTTGTGAGTAAGTGAGTGAGTGAGTGAGTGAGTGAGTGTTTTGGCGGGCTCGAGCCTGAGACGAGTCAAATTGCCAGAGATAAGCAGATACTACATATTTATTGGTTAGATACCCATATCAAGTAAGTTCCCGCGTAAAGAGATTCTCAAGTTTCAAAAGTAAAATAAATGGCCACAATGTCTCGGTACGATGGTCACAAAAAAAAATAAAAAAAAATAAAAAAAAATAAAATAAAAAATACCAAGCCCTCCTCATTCGGGGTTCTTCCTTTCACTCATCATTTACACAGCTTACACACGCTGCATAGCAATCGGACAGCCGATATGGGGGGGGGGGGGAGAACTCGGGAAAGCCTTTCTTTCACTCGCACGCAGCGCCATTCCGGCACGCTCAAACACCGGTGCCTGCGTATATCCAGAAATTCTCCACACAACGCTGTGGGATCTTTATAACATTAGATAAAAGGTACTAACTAGGTAGGTAGATAGGCTTCCCAGGGGGATGATGGTACAAGCAGGACAAGAATATAAGCTGAACCTCTCGACAAAAAAAAAAAAAAAAGGGGGGGGGGGGGGGGGGAGAACGATTCCGATGCGTATAAAAAAAAAAAAAAAAAGAACAGCGACTCCCGCCCCCTTTTGTTTGTTTCGAGCATATTTTCCGTGGCCAATCTTCGTTTCAAAATCTAAAATAATCAAAAAAATCAAAAAACAGTTTTGAAATATCTCCTCATGCGGGCGTCATCGGCCTCCCAACGGCTCAACCGACGTCACGAGATCCGTAATGGTAACGATCCTATATCCCTGCCGTTTCAATTCCGGCAGCACAATGCGCAGCATGGGAGCCGTCCAACCCCTCCGGTCGTGGCAGATGATGATGCCTCCGGGATGCGCCATGCTCAGGATGTGCTTGGCGTTGACGGCGGGGTGGGGAATCTGCGCGTCGTGGGGGTATATGCTCCCCAAGACAATGCGAAACCCTCTGTTGCCGAGCAGGTCTCGCATGCGACGGCTGAACAGCCCCGACCCGGGGCGGAAGTAGTTGTTGGGGAGAATCTTGCCCTCGGCCTCGTACGCCTCCACCAGCATGGCCTTGACCTCGTTGACCTGCTTCTCCAGCTCGTCGTTGCCGAGCTGCCTGGACGGCTCGTCGCGCATGGCGTGGTTCCCCAGCTCGTGGCCCTGCGCGACCAGCGTCCTCAGGATGGCCTCCCGGCCCTCCACCTGCTGCCCTATGACGAAGAAGGTGGCGCGCGCATCGTTCTCCCTCAGGACCTGCATGATCTCGTCCGTGTGCGCCGACGGCGCGTCGTCCAGCGACAGGGCGATGATCTTGTCCGCGGTCGGCTCTTCGAAGAGGACGTCGGGGAACTTGTTTCGCAGGTAGCCGATGAGGTAGCGCGGCGGCTTGTACACGCAGTAGACGGAGTACAGCGGCAGTGCGAGCAGCAGGACGAGGAGGACGAGGAGGAACTGCATGGTGAGGCGGTTGCGGCGGACCCGCCGCCGGACGGTGGTCGGCAGGCGGAAGAGGTTGAGTCGTGGCATTGGGAACGAGGCGAGGCGACCTGCCTCTCTCAGCAGAGGCGGCGGCGGCGGCTTGGGACGACGGTGATGCCGCCTGCTGCTGGCATGCTCTGTCTCTCTCTCTCTCTCTCTCTCTCTCTCTCTCTCAGTCTCTCTCTCTCTCTATCTCTCTATCTCTCTCTCTCTCTCGCTCTCGCTCTATCTCGCTCTCTCTCTCTCTTCCTTCTTTCTAGCCGTGCCAATGGCAAGTGAATTGGGCAAAGGGGCGAGGCCGCGGACGGTCTTGTCGAGGTTTGGGCAGTTGTGGTGTCTGGCAGTTCTGCGAGGCTCCGCCGTTGTTTTCTTGGCCAGGGGTTAGGAGTGCTATCAGATAGCGACCGGGGGTGGGGCGTCCCCTGTGTACGGAGTACATAGCGAGCGATTCCAGCTTCTCAGGTACTACCGTGGTTGGCGCTTAGCGGTGTTTTGAACCGCGATTTGGCGGGGTTCGCAAGGTACATGTACATGCGGTAAGTCCCCCCCCCCCCCCCCTTTTTTTTTCCTCCCATCTCTCTTTTCTCTCTCTCTCTCTCTCTCTCTCTTTCTTTCTTTCTTTTTCTTTTTCTTTTTCTTTAGAGAAATTGCAAAAATACAAATAAAAAATAAAAGAAGAAGAAGAAGAGGGGGGGAAAAAATAAAAAAATAATCAAAAACTACCCTTGCATTGGCCTTGTCAACGCCTACTATCATAAATCATCAACCCACAATCTACAACGCCCCATGTCTTTCTTTATGAAAGGCTTGTGAAAAAGCTTGGCCCTGTAGTATTTTTCTATTTTCTATTTACTTAGGCACCTTATGGGGGAGACAAGTACCAACACAAGTAACACTCTACCTAGTACTCTGCCAGGGACCAACACTATCTCCCCTTTGTTTCCCAAATTGCCACATTATGCCCATGAGGTTTTCAAAAGGAAAAGAAGAAGAAGAAACATGGCAAAAAAAAAAAAACCCCTACCTACCCGCCTCCTTCGCCAACGCCTCCAGTGCCTGCTGCAGATCCGCCTGCAAGTCCTCCAAACTCTCCACTCCAATGCTCACCCTCAGCAGCCTCTGGTCCACGTGGGGATCCGACATGGCCCGCCACTCGACCAAGCTCTCGACGCCTCCCAGGCTCGTCGCGTGCTGGAACAGCCCGAGCTTTCCAGGGAGCCTCCTGGCCAGGTCCTTGTCCTTCATCGTCATGGCGAAGACGGGCCCGTAGCCGTTGGGCATCTGCCTCTGCAGCCAGCTGCCTTCCTGCCTGGCCTCGGGCTGCAGGCTCGCGTGCTGGATCCTCTCGACCGTCTTGGCCACGGCGGTCGTCTCGTCCTCGGCCTGGCCGGCGAGCCAGGCCACCAGGGCCGTGGCCGTGGCGCTCTGCCGGTTGACTCGCAGCTCCAGCGTCCGCAGCGACCGCATGCCCAGCCACCCCTCCAGGCTTCCTATCACGGAGCCCAGGAGCAGCCGGTCCGTGAGCAGACGGCTCACCCAGCCCTCGTGCCTGGGGTGCACCGCCAGCACGCCGCACAGCATGTCTGAGTGCCCGCCAAAGTACTTTGTGCCGCTGTGCATCACCACGTCGGCTCCCCAGGCAAACGGATCCAGCAGCGGCGGCGGCGCAAAGGTGGCGTCCACGGTCAGAAACGCACCCACCGAGTGTGCTCTGTCGGCGTAATACTTGAGGTCGCGCGCCTCGCCCGTGGGGTTGAGCGGTGTCTCGACGTGGATGACGTCTCCGGGCCCCAGCTCCGAGAGATCGCAATCCAGCGGCAGCTTCTTCAGACCGGTGAGCCGCTCAAAAATGCCGAGGATGCCGTGGCAGCCGTGGTAACCGCCTTCGATGGCCACCTTCTTGGGGTTGAGATGCGTCATCATGGCGTGGAAGGCAGCCAAACCAGATCCGTACGTGATGGCCTGCTGGCCGATGAGCGAAGTGAGGATCGCCTCGAAACGAGCCATGTTGGGGCTTGTATGGCGCGAGTAGACGTGGAAGTCGAGCGGTTTGGTGTGCTGCGAACCCTTTTGCGTCAGAGAACCAGAGCCTTTTTTTTTTCCCTCCCCTCCCTCCTTCTCCCTTTCCCATCCAGCAGCGATACTTACATCGGCCTCTGCTACGGGCTTGAGCCTCTCCGCGTCGTTGGGATACCGAAAGGTCGTGCTCGTGTGCAGCCCCGGCGCAATGGCCGGATGGCCGTCGATGCGAGCGTCGGCATGCACTGCTCTAGACGCCAGCGACAGCGCCGCCATGTCTGGCACGTATTCGCCCGATGCGTTGCCCATTGTGCCTGTGTTGCGGGAGCGTCAGCATCCTCACGAGCCGGCAGCAGCAGCAGCAGCAGCAGCAGCAGCAGCCCGTTCCATGTGCCCTTTTATGCTCGCACGTTCGTCCTAGTTTCCGCGCAAATCCGCCCCGCTCGCCGCCGTTGTCGCTGCTGGCGGCGTCTTTGAAAAAAAAAAACCCCCCCGAACCAAATCTCCGTTTGCTTGCTCCACATGTGTTGGCACGATTGATGCGGGAAAAAAAAAAACAAGAGACAGAGAGACAGACAGAAAGATTGATACTACCTCTGTAGTGCAATCACTTATCAATAAGGGTAGTACATACGTAGTAGCCTGTATATATAAAAATAAATAAATAAAAATACCAAAGTACCCATGTTTTTTTTGGCTGCAAGTTAGTACCTACCTTAGGTAGGGTACTAGCACTACTAATAGGTACCGTACTACTAACTATATAGCCTTTTTACTGTAGTATTTCATACCCAAGGTTACTAGTAGTAGGTAAAAAGTGCTCTATACTATACGGAGTAGGTTATGGTACTATCTAGTAGATACCTTACCTTGCCTAGGTACCTAGTAGCAGTATTATTGCTTACTAGGTACTTCACCACCATGTTGTTGTTGTTGTTGTTTTCATCTTTATATCATGTTTATGATGATATTTCCATATCTATATAAATTTCCCTCATTACCCCCCTATGCAGTGTACACAATGAAGCTACTATAGGTACCTTAGTATGCAACTGGACTAAATTACCAATTAGTTACTTTAGGTACCAAGTATCCAGCAAAATCAAACAGTTCTGATTTTCATTCTTATCGCCTCCATCCATCTCAGGAAAAAAAAAAAAAAAAAAAAAAAAAAAAAAAAAAACTCCAACCGCCGCACGTGCCTTGTCAAAAATGTTGAACAAAGGGCGTTCGCATCCCAAGTCAAGCGGGGAAGCGGCAGGATCGGTGCGGGTACGGAGAACGCCGCCTTCATCTTTTCCGATAGGTAAGGTACCTAAGGTACTACTACAGTACCTAAGAGGCAAGGTTCCTTAAATTAGTAGTAGTACTACCTAGTACCTAGTAGTAGTAAGGTAACTTAGTAACTATAGGTACTTTGCGATGCTCTACGGAGCATTCCGTGCTAATGCACAGTCGATTCCATGCCGCTGATTTCCGCGATAAAGAGAGGTTTTCCGCAAAGAGATGTTTGCTCCAGCGGAAGTTGCTCCTTGTTTAGTATCTTCCGGGATCGGTGATGGTTACGAGCTGTGTGGCTCTTGCTGCTTTGGGTACCAGGTACCTTACCTTTGTACCTTATATAAGTACTACTAAGTACCTATACTAACTATAGGCTGAGGCATCCTCGGTTAGTAAGTGTACCATTTCCTGGAAATGTATCTTGTAGTACTTGCACTCCATATACTAGTACGGACTGTAGATGCCGGGAAAATGCAACATCGAGAAGAGGGCGAGAAACAAATTAAACAATTAGGAAATGGCGCCATCACGCCCCTCGTACATCACTCTTCCAATTGAATTTCATAAGGCCTGAGGCTTTCTTTTCTTATTTCTTTTCTCTTTTTTTTTCTTTCTTTCTTTCTCCTTTTTTTTTACGCCTCACAACGGACAACTGTTCCTAGGGCTTATCCATAATCAACTCCGTCACCGTGCAAAGAGCCCCGAC
The DNA here is from genome assembly GCA_020631695.1 of Trichoderma cornu-damae. Taxonomy (NCBI): domain Eukaryota; kingdom Fungi; phylum Ascomycota; class Sordariomycetes; order Hypocreales; family Hypocreaceae; genus Trichoderma; species Trichoderma cornu-damae. Next base: position 3,925,164 of record CM036090.1, on the reverse strand, counting down.
GGCATGATGACGATTGGAAATGGCAATAATACGGAGGTAATATGTGCTGTATTGGCGACCTGCTATGTGATCGCCGACATAAGTATTAATCATTAAGTCGTCTTGTTTTCCCTTCCGTGAATATGTCCTCGGCGTCATAAACCCTCAATTCTGCCAGGTTTAAATCTTATGCTCGCTGGCAAAGGCCATCGGATGCAAACGCATGCTTGCCGTTGATTCGGCAGTCCCTGCAAGGGTGCATGGCGGTAGCGAATGCTTGTCCACCGCCCGCATCGTCCCAAACGCCATTGTTGCAAAAAAATAAAATAAAACATATCTGTAGTCCAACAACAACCCCGAGAAGAAAAAAAGAAGAAGAAAAGAAAAGAAAAAAAAAAAATGGGGAGCTGGGGGCATTTGATATACTTGGCGCACTTTAGAAAAGGTATGTACGATAAATTATTTCAAGCTTGTCGAGTTTGTCGTCGTTGCCGCTGCTTGCCAATGGTAGGCGTCTCTCTCTCTCTCTCTCTCTCAGTCCGTCGATGCCACAGTCGTGTGTTCCATCGTGCCTAGCTCGGACCCTTGGCCACTTTGGGCCCTCTTCCGACCAGGCATGAGGAATCTTGAGACACCGGTTTGGGCCGAGGACGAGCCCCCCTCCTGGCCCTCTGTGAGTTTGGAGAAGAACCCGCGCTTGCGAGGCTGCTGCTTCTGGTCGTCGAGTCCGACATCCTCAAAGTTTTCCTCGGCGGTGGGCAGCTGTTCCAGGTTACGGTGCATTGCCGACCTGGGCAATCGAGCGAAGCGAGCCGAGTCGAGGCTCTGACGGGTGGCGACGTCGTACGCAGTAATGGGAGATCGCGCCGAGATGTCCTGTGAGCAGAGAGGCCCTGGTTAGTCTCCGGCGTGGGGGAGCCGCATTGCGAGCGAGCGGGGTCGAACGTTTGTTTGTGCCCGACGAGTTGCGAGGGCCAAGGCAAAGAAGGGGGGCAAGTCGAAAACGTACAAATGAGCGCCGGTACGAGTCGAACGACTCCCGCGAAATGGAAAACTGCTCAATCTCGCCCGAGCTGTCTGACGATTCTCGCGATGAGAGATACCTGCGTGGCCAGTGGCCCTTCTCCTCCGAAGGCGAGGGCTGCTCGCGCGGGCAATCACAATCAGCGGCCTGAACGATAGCAAAGGCGGGGGAGCTGCAGAAGCAGCCGCGGGCCGGGGCTGCACAGGCTTACAGGAAGATATACGCCGCTGTCATTGACGACTGCAAATGCAAATACGACGGTCAGCTTGGCCCAGTCGTGTGACGCTTTGCCGCTGCATTGGGGGGGGGGGGAGGGGGAAAAGGTTGCAAGGGAAAACCGGTTCGTCCGATCAATCACATACCGCTCATCTTATACTCGCCAGTATCTTGACTTCTGGCGCTCCGGATGCTCAAACCCGACGACGCTTTGGAACCCACGGTATCGACGCGCTCAAACCCGGGGTAGTGCTGCTCCGGGTCGGGATGAAGGCCATCTTCGACCGAGACCACAGCGCCGGGGCGGCGGGCAAAGGGATTTCGGATCGGCATGGCGGCGGCGACGGCGAGATATGGGAGGAAATAAAAGCAGTACGTGATGCGATGCGATATGATGCGATGCGATATGATGCGATGCGATGCGATGCGATGCGGTACGGCAATGTCAAGATGAGAATGCGAGGAAGAATGGATCACGGAATAAATATCGGCTTGAGAGAAATGGAGCAAAACGCAATTGATATGGGGGATGCGGGCGGAAGGCCTTTTTTTTTTTTCTATTACAAGAGTGGAAAAGTCCGTTTTTTACGCTGTCGAGGAAAGAAAAAACTACATGTTGAGAAAAAGAGGGAGGGAAAAAAAAAAAAAAAAAAAAAAAAAACTCCCGGGGGGGGAAGGGGCACAGGGGCGGTTCAATGTTCTTTAGCTTGTACCACTAATGAAGAGAAAAAATAAAAATAATAATAATAATAATAATAATAAAAAAGGGCCGTGGTCAAATAAAGTCAGACGAGAGAACGGTAATCAACGGCCGGGCTACGGTTTTTTTTTTTTTTTTTTTTTTTTTTTTTGCTTGGCTTGGCTTGTTCATCAAGGGTAAAAAAGAAGAAGAAAAAAATTCCCTGCAATCGTGGGAGGGCGGGGCGGGGAGGGGGGAGGCACCACGAGATGTTTTTTTCCGAGGTCAAAAGTCAGCCGAGCAAACATCAGATCTGCCACCAAATCCGACCACCCTAAATATTTGAAATACCGCATTTTACCCACCGGGACTGGGGGGGTTTGTTTGGTGTGCTTGCTTGGTGCTGGTGTTGATCAGGGCAGGTCTCACGCGCGATGGGGGCTCTGGGGCTCTGGGGGCTCTGGGGCTCTGGAGCTCTGGGACTCTGGGCTCTCTTGGGCTGTGCCGCGGCTGCACTGCCCTTTGCGAGCTTCGAAACTCGGCTCCTCCTCCTTGTCGCAATTCATTCATTCATTCATTCCTCCGACCTCTCGGGGCTTCTTGTTGTTCCTGATGGCGGCTCGGGGCTTTGCGAGCGGCAATTGTGACGGCGCCAGCCAGCCCAAAGGCACTCCACTCCAAAACCAGCCCCATATAGTATTGGTGGGATTAGTTTTTATAGCGGGGCCGAGGACGGTTAGAGCCACTAGAATGAAGAAACAAAGGAACAAGAGGAAACAAATATATATGTATATGTATATGTATATGTATATATATATATATATATATATTAAGTATTAAAAACGAAAAATGAAGAGATAAATTAATTAAAAAAAAATAACCCCAGAATTGCTTGGAAATGCCCAGAAACAAAACTCTCCCGAATGGCGGGCGGCCCTTGGCGGAAAAGAAGTAAATTTTGATTTTATCCGCTGCTTTTTTTTTCGGCCAGGTTTCCCTCTATCCCAAAAGGGCGCATTATTTATGTAATTACGTCAACGTTGCAGCATATCTAGGCGACGCTAAAAAAAACGGGGGGTGTGAGAAAAGAAGAAAAGAAAGAAGAGAAGAAAAAGAAAAAAAATGCTATACCAGCTGGCGTATTCTCTATTCATGCTATTTATATGTTTTTATACGTACTTACAAAAAAATAAAGGCTATAAATAATATTCATTAATCAATGACCTTGAGATATTTAGCCTATTATTTAATATAATAGGTCAAGTAACTTCCTTTCAGATCCCACTGTCAAAGAGAGATGATCCATGTCGTGGCCTGCAGGGCCTTGCTTCTTCCATGCACCACCCCGTAGAGTCAGTCTTTTTTCGTATTGTCACAACATGTGACGGATTGCCGCCTTGCCCCTCCTGCCATCCTTTTTGCCGAAAATCCGGGGCTGAACTTGCGCTGCCCCGGCAAGGGTTGTTGAAAAGATGGCACTGTTCGTTATATGGCAACGTACTGCTTGCTTGCTACTCGTACTTGCTACATACATACTTGATTCTGCTACGGACGACCTCGAGTGGACTGAACCGGGGGGTCACGATGCCTGCCGATCCCCTCGCACGTATTGAATGTGTACCTACTAATGTGTATGTGTCAATATGCACTCCGTACTCTGTACCTCATTCTATCCCGAGTGCCAATTCTAAAAAAAAAAAAAAAAAAAAAAAATCCGAACTGGAGGTTGGCATAAAATCCATTCATTAATCCCCCCCCATCATGTGCTCCGCATGTACCAAAAGAAAAACTCCGGCAAATCAATAAATAAATCAATAAATAAATTAATAAATCAAAAAAAAAACGCCACCAGATACTAGATTGCCCCTCCCATTGTGGGACAGCCCAGCCACAGGTCGACCAACCAACCAATAGAACGCCCAAAAACAAAAAAAACAATGCCGCCAACAAAATCAAAAGCGGGCGGCTGCTTGGCTTGGAAGTCCGCTTATGTATAACAAAAAAAAACCCCCAAACCAAACCAAACTTGACGCCTGAAAAAAGGTTCCAAAAACTGGGGCCGAACCTGCCAGACAGTTGCCCAATAAAATAAAATAAATAAATAAATAAATAAATAAATAAATAAATAAAAAACGAACCTTCTTTTGTTCCTCTCGCGACAGCGCGGCAAATGAACTCTCATTCATATATGAGCCTCTCCTCTGGGTAAGCCGGGGCGGGAACACACAAGACCAGTGTGGAAGCTGTTTTTCTATCCGGACTAGACCTTAGATTCACCTAGGGGAAGCTCTCTTCTCTCTCTTCTCTGTCTTCTCTCTCTCTTTTTCTTTTCTTTTCTTTTCTTCCCTTACTTACTACCCCTACCCCATACATGCATGCCCTTTTGACGGGATATCCTCCCTCCCCCCCCCCCCGGCGCGCCTCTTTCTTTTCTTTTCTTTCTCTGCTTGATGTTTCCTGCTTTTCTATCTCTCTCTCTCTCTCTCTCTCTCTCTCTCTCTCCCCTCTTCTTACATGGTAGATCGACAAAGAACCTTTCTTTTTCGCCAGCAGGCGGCATTACGAGGTGGTAGTCGGCATAAGCTGCAGGTTTGCGGGCTGTATTCGCTTCCCGACCACAACCACCTCCCGTGTCAAGGCAAGGCCCATAATCTATGCATGAGGGCCATTCTGAGTCCATCCGCCCATCCCCTGCCATTCGCTCACCCGCCGGCAGATCCCAGCAGCCCGTCCCGTCGTACATGCCAATGCCAGCCCTGGGACTGGCTGGGGGGGGCCATTTTTGTGCGGCCCAAAGGGTGCATGAGACACAAACATGCCCATCAAAGCGCGCTGCTGACCCAAAGGGCCATTTGGGTCGGCATGCCAAAAAAAAAACCAAAAAAAAAAAAACCGTTCTTTTCCGAATTTCCTGCAACTTCAACGCTGCCAACCAGGTGCCACCTCTCGCTCATCACATATTTCCCGGCTCCAGTCTCTCGGTTTTTTTTTTGTTTTTTTTTTATTCTTTTTTTAGAACATCCCTTACCCTGTGTCGCTCCTCCCGACGGTTCTCTGCTTCCTCTGCCAGAAAGCGTCTCACCACCGCCACGTGGATCGCTCTCGAGCCACCCTCGGGCCTTAAACACACACGCACGCACACACGCACGCACACGCACACACACACACGCTCATCTCTATCTCTCTCTCTCTATCTCTCTCTCTCTCTCTCTCTCTCTCTTTTTTTTTTTTTTTTTTTTTTTTTTAAAAAAAAAATAAGCCTAGCCTCTCGCCTGGAAGGATTGCCATTTTCGGAGGCTGGAGAATACTTGACAATCGAAAAGCCTTCGGATGCCAGGCTGTTGCTTCTTCCAAACTGCTCGCCTATACAGACCGGCCCTGGCGGCTGAATTCTTCTCTCTCCGGGGGCCTTTGTCGATATGGGTGCCTTCTTCGTCGGGTGGCAGTTATGGGAGGAGTTGACGTTTGTAAGTCTCTCTCTTTTTTTTTTTCTTTTTTTTTCTTTCGTTTTTTTTTCTTTTTTTTTTTTTGCCATCATCTTTACCAATTGATTTTACTGCATGACTCCCATCGATTTCCTTGGCATCTTGGACCACTGAGACCACTATATAGGTTTTGGCAGTCAGCATAGTGCTGGTCTTCGCCTTTGGGCTGCTGAGGCTCTGGTGGACCAACCGCAAAATCGCGAGGCTCGAGTTGATAGACGAAGAACGGCGTGTGCGGATGGCCGAGATGCGGTACTGCGGTATCAACGCACGCGGCATTACCGACATCCCCTTTGGGGTGCGCGCGATACAAAGTGGCATTCAGGTCGAAGGCATCTGGATATCGAGGCCTAACACGCCCAATACCAGCCATGCTACCCCCTCGCCGACTCTTATTGGCGACCCTGTCGACCCCAAGGGAAAGGGAAAGGGAAAGGCACGCTATGTTCCGGCAGAAGTGGCCGAGGCGTCCATGTCATCGTCGTCACCTCAGATTACACCCGCTTCGGGCTCTTCCACGCCTCCGCGAACCGATGACCTCGACTTGAGCGATACACGACAGCCTCAACACCGGCAGCCGATGGATGCCTACACCCCCAAGGGATCCTTCGAGATTCATCGCAAGCCGATTGGTCGCAACATGGCTTCCCGCCCTTCTTCCGCCAACCGAACAAGCATGGCTTCGTCTTCCATGGGCGAGCTTGTAATTCCCAACTCAAGGAACTCTTATGCCAGCTCGAAGCCGATGCTCCCCGGGCCCATGGAATATTTTTCTGACATACCCAGGAGCGGCACAACCGAAATCTACGATGCCCTTCCGTCCGCGGCCTGGGACCACGGATACAGCAGCTCAGACGCAGAGAGCTCAGACGCACCTAGCAAACAGCCGAAACTCCGTCCCTCCAGGTTGCAGAAAAAGGCGCCCATTTATACGCAAGTGCGGAATCCATAATTGAAAGGAGAGGATCATAGAAAAAGATGCCTGGCCGGGCCATGATTTCCATGTGGTGTATAATGACTTGACATGTTTTGCACGCCGTTTATGAGTTATGTTTTGAAAGAAGGAAAGAAGAGAGAGAAGAGAAGATGAAAGAAGAAGAAAAAAAAGAAAAGAAAAAAGAAGAAAAAAATTTGCCATGCGGGCCATTTGCAAAGAGGTAGTTTAGCTATCAGACAAGAATGACGAAAAAAAAAAAAAAAAAAACCCCCAGATCAAACATCGTCGAGTGGCAAGTACCCACCAGATCATAAAAGCGATTGTCCCTTTGTGTTTCCTACTCCCCCTACATAAGCAACTCGGCACTAAACCTGGGTAAACACGTAATCCATCGTTGCCGTCTCGTCTGTCGATGCCGAGAACAACAAAAGTTCAAAATTTGTCGGCGCTTGAAGTGATTACCTAAGAGAACCTTCATCACATAATACAATCAAAAGTCTATGGAGCTAAGCTTTAGCGGATTCATTCATGTGAAAGGGGGAGAGGGAGGGCTTTTTAGTTAGGAGTTTGCTTAGAGATGCGTTTGTATGTACCTTGTCGTAGCAGTACACACAAATACCTATGGCAGAGTACATTCAAGGTTGCACACGGCACACAACGTGCCGTTACCTAAAAGTATAGGTACCTTCAATGCCATCCATCCGGTGGAGAGACATGCACTGGTAAGATCCCTTAGGTACTAAGGTAGGTACGTCACTTGAGTTCGAAAACGGGGCAGTGCGGGTGACGGCCTTTGGCAGCAGCACGCTCTCGGGGGCGCTTTCTGCCGCTGCAAAGCAAGGCAAAGCGCTGGCACGGAGTACCTACATACAGTATACAGCATGTACTAAAATTTGCTATAGGTGCCTTACCTTAGTGCCTATTCCTTACTAACCTAGCACCTGCCTAGTACTAACCTGCCTAGTACGTGCCTTAGAAGGTAAGGCAAGCTGTAACCTTGGTTGCTTTGCTGTCAACGCTGTACCGCCTAGGCACAAGCTTCTTCCCGCACCCACAAGCCATCTCCCAAAGTACAGTCCAGGTACAGCTCCACCAGCCTCCTGCTACCCCCATGGCATGTCCGATTAGGATAAGCGCAGACCCTCGACGCCATTCTTCCGACTTTGTGACAACCTTTTATTATTATTATTATTATTATTATTATTCTTTTTGTTCTTTTTCTGCGAACTCGTTTCTCCCAGCCTCTCTCTCCTCGACAACGCTCCTCCGCCAAACTCTGCGCCATCGGCAAATCATTGCAACCCGCCTCCACGACAACAAAAATCGGACTTGCTCCGAACCTTTTTGCGCCCTTTATTTTTTTTTTTGCCCATAACCTCGTCATCCGCTTCTTCGAGAAGGCTCTTGCGAAAAGCCAAAGAGAGAGAGATAGAGAGAGAGAGAGGGCGGGGGGGGGTTTTTAAAAGGGACCCTAAGGAGGACGATGCGCGCCAATCACACCACAACTCTTTCATAAAGCGCGTCTTCATTTCACCCAAAGCAAAGAATCGCCCCCCCTCAATTCATATTCCTCGTTGGCCGCCATCGCCCGCTGCCTTCGCCCCCCTGTTAGCCCTGCGATTTTTTTTTGAGGCTCTCGCCGGCTCAAAACGACCTGGCGCGCGTCATGGATCGACCCTCGGAAGCTGCCCCCGATGGCATTTCACCCAGGACTTTTGCCCTCCATCACGTCAGACCAAGGTCCAGCTTTCGGGGCTGCTCGCGGATCTCCGATTATGAGCTGCAAGGCAAATTAGGCGAGGGCACCTTTGGGTATGGTTGGCTCTTGATTCTGGTTTTCTTCTTCTTCTTCTTCTTCTTCTTCTTCTTTTGGTTTTCGCATGTATGTCAACGACTCAAGAGCAAGGCTAACGCATTCGAAATGCGCCGCAGTGAGGTCCACCGTGCTCGATCACGCAAGACGGGCGCGCTCGTCGCCTTGAAGAAGATTATCATGCATCACGAAAAAGACGGCGTAGGTGGCGACAAAAGGCTCACCAAAACCGCTTTCTCTCTGACTTGCTTCAGTTCCCCATCACCGCTCTGCGGGAGATCAAGCTGCTTAAGCTGCTGTCCCACCCCAACATCTTGAGGTTGGAAGACATGGCTGTGGAGCACCCGACGAGACCGAGTAAGCTTCTCCCTCAACCATTTCTCTGGCCTTGCTCGCCCCGTATTTTGCCTGACCGAGAGTTACACACAGCCGACAAGCGCAAAAAACCCATCATGTATATGGTGACGCCATACATGGATCACGATCTTTCGGGTCTCCTCGACAACCCATCCGTCCACTTCAAAGAGGCTCAGATCAAGTGCTACATGCTCCAGTTGCTCCAGGGTCTAAGCTATCTGCACGAAAATCATGTCCTCCACCGAGATATGAAGGCCGCCAACCTCCTCATCAACAACAAGGGCATCCTCCAGATTGCTGATTTCGGTCTGGCCCGCCATTACGATGGTCCAACGCCACGCGCCGGCCATTCCGTTGGAGAGGGCCGGCGAGACTACACTGGGCTGGTTGTGACAAGATGGTATCGTCCGCCGGAGCTTCTGTTACAACTAAGGCAGTACACCACCGCTATTGATGTTTGGGGCGTTGGGTACGACTCTTTTTCTTTTTTTCTTCTCCCTTTTTTTCTTTCTTTCTTTCTTTCTTTCTTTCTTTTTTTTTTTTTTTTTTTGCTTTCACGCCCTGGTTCTCTCAAACTTTGCCTTGATAACCCCCCCCCCCCCTTTCTCTCTTTCTCCCTTTCCCTTTGACCGTCCTAGGTTCCAACAAGGCTAACGTTGCATAGTTGTGTTTTCGGAGAAATGTTGTTTGGCAAGCCCATTCTCGCCGGCGAGAGCGATGCCCATCAACTCGAGCTCATCTGGGATCTAATGGGCTCGCCCACTGACGAGAACATGCCAGGGTGGAAGAGCCTGCCGGGAGGCGACCATTTGTCTCCCAGAGCACGACCGGGAAATCTCCAAAGCCGCTTCAGAGAGTATGTTACTGCACGCACGCCTGTCGTTGACTTTGCGTTTATGCGCGACTAACACCGTGTCCCCCCCCCCCCCCCACAGATATGGCTCTGGAGCAATTGCTCTGTTGAAAGATTTGTTAAAGCTAGATTGGAGAACGCGGATCAATGCTGTGGATGCTTTACAGCATGCGTACTTCAAAAGGGAGCCTCTACCAATGGAGCCACATCAGCTCCCAACCTACGAGGAGAGCCACGAGCTTGATCGAAGAAAGTTCCACGACCGCAAGGCTGCCCTGCCTCCAGCCCCCAAGGGAGGGACTGTCGGCCTCGGACCCGATGCAAATGGGGCGACCGCCGGCTTCAATAGCAGCGACGCATACGGGGCTGGTCGAAACGGCGTCAACGGAGGCCGCTTCAGGGGTGGGCCCGACGACAGAAGACCGGCCTGGCAGAGAGAGCGGGAGCGGGAGCGGGAGCGGGATCGCGATCGCGAGCGCGGGCCTCCATCACGGCCTCCTCAGGACCGACCGTCAAACTGGGACGACGCTGACCATCGCGATCGAGATCGACCGCCTCGCAACCGTGGGCCAGGTCGTGGGCCGGATATAGATACGTACATTCCGAGCTATGGGCGGGACGAGGCAGGGGGTCGGCGTAGGGATGATGACCGGCCACGTGATGACCGACGACGCCCTACTAGCAATGACAGCGGGCGACGATACGACAGGGAGCGGCGAACAAGGAGTCGAAGCCGCTCGCCAAGACACGACAGGAGTCGCGATCGGGATATGTATCGCCGATGAATGCGACAAGGAGATTTGCAACATACACGCACAATAATATATGGCACATATGTATAGTTCTGGATGACGGTGGATGGAACTGGCTTACACTCGAGGCCGTTTTCCACTGTGTTTTCTTTTTTTTTATGATATCCCATGGAAATGGCGATTTCCACACAAATTTTACCCAGAGGGCTGGAATGGCGTTGGTGGCTACAAGAGGTAAAGGCAGAAGGATGTTTCATGACCCATGTTGATGCTGCTTACGGCTCAACTTGCTCATATCAGCAACAATTGGAATGGAGGAGTCACCGTCACTTAAAAAGAGCCAAGGGGGAGGGGAGGGGACAATATTACCACACATGTGCAAAGAATAAGATCAAGAAGAAGAAGAAGAAGAAGAAGAAGAAACTAAGCTAAAAAAAAAAAAAAAGATGCAAGAGGAGGCCGCTTAGAGATACCGGCAAAGCATTAGAAGTGCATATAAGTACTAGGTAGCTATTGTAAAATCATGAAAGAAAAAGAAGAAGAGGAAGAATTCACATATCAGAATCGTCCTCTTCTTCAAGAATCGTCTGTGACAAAAGCCCAGTTGCAGGGCGGCGTCGTGACTGAGAGGGATCGGGCCAATACCACTCCCCTTCGTTGGAGGATGAATCGTCTTTGGTGAGAGATGGCGATGGGAAGGGTGGCGGAGATGCTTTGGCTCGGAGGGCGCGAGAGCTTTGCTCTTGGGAGGCGCTACCAGCGCCGTCTCGCATGCCGAGGTATGAAGTGATGACGGTTGAGGATGTGGCCAGGGTGAAGCCGGCGAAGATGCCGACAGCCGCGGCGGTACCAAGCTATGAGAAGGCGTTTGTTAGCTGTCCAGTTGATTCGACGCTCGACGCGTTTTTTTCCTTTTCTCTCTCTCTCTCTTTCTCTCTCTCTCTCTTTCTCTCTCTCTCTCTTTCTCTCTCTCTCTCGCTCTCTTTCTTTCTTTCTTTTCTATTGTGCTTCTGCTTTTTTCCCCTTCTTTCTTCCTCTCTCAAAGGAAACGTACAAAAGTATACAACGGCTACATGTTTTGATAGGCAAAGAATGGAGTTAGCATCTATCCACTCTCGCCCACTAACACGTCCACTTTACGACGTCAAGCAGGAGACGATAGCACGACATTGGGCTTTATCGAAGGAACCGTACCTGGAGGGCACAGACGAAGTCGAATACGCCACGACACCAGCCGGCGATATACGCAAACAGGTATATCACCGGCGCAAACACGACGGCCAGGGCGCTCAGGAGGTACGACACGGGGACGTAGGCGAGGCGGACGGGAAAGGCGAGGAGGCGGCCGAGGAGGGTGGCGTAATGGAGACAGGGCCGGAGAGTGTCGATGATGGCAGAGAGGGCCATTTTAGACATAATGGTTGAGGGTTTTTTAATTTTTAATTTTTAATGTTTAATGTTTAATTTTAATTTTAATTTTTATTTTTTTCATTCTTTTATTTTATCTTGAGATTTTAATTATTTTTATTTTTTTTTGGTATGTTTTGGTTAGATGGGAATGTGGCATGTGAGTTGAGGCACCGCGAGAGACATGGGGGGAGTTGTGCTGGAATGTGTGGCTGGTGAGAGGGATGTTTGGCGGGGCTTAACCTGGAGCTGGGACATAAGGTATAGTAATGAATGGGCGCCAGCAAGTATTGACTTTGAATCTTGAATAGGTGCAATAGCATTTGTTGGCTTGATAAAAGAAGAAGTATTTGCCGTGAAAGAGAACGCCGATAATATATGTCCTTATGCATGTGTGCACGTATGTATGTATGTATGTGTGTATGTATATATATATTGATAGCAAAAGACAAGCCTATTGGAATGTTCCCGCCTAAAAAATTCAATTGGTACCTTGGTACAAAGAGTTTGCTTTGGATTACTAAGGTAGAGGTAAAAACCAAGTGTCGTCATAGCCCCCCGCAGACGGCCCTAAAGATAAAAGGCAAAGGAGAAAAAAACCAAGGCCAAAAAAAAAAAATTCAATTTAAATAAACGGAGCACTTAGTAATACTAATAATAATAATAACAATAACAATAATAATAATAATAAATATAAAACAAAACATAATAATAATAAATCCCCATGCAACTGCATCCTCCCGGGCCCCATTCCTACTGGCCGGCTCTCCTTCAAGCCCACACCATCGTTCCGTCCTGCACGACCATTATTTACCGTGCTGCCACGGCTCAGGCGAGCGAGACGACACACGACAGCTGAGGTTCCGCGACTTTTGCCCTCCATTCGCCCGCCGAAGGAGCTTCGGTGAAAAAAAAGGAAAAAAAAAAAGGAAAAGAACATCCCCATTTTTGTAGGGTTGCAGAAGCCGATCGGAAAGAAGGGATCCTGGAAGGCCGGGCGGGGAGCACCCAAGAGCGAAGGCCTTTTTTTTTTTTTTTTTTTTTTTTTTTTTCGGCTGCTTGTGTGGGAAATTCCGAGACGTGGCTGTTGGTTGCTTTGCAAGTCTCTGGATAAGTACCTACTACGTACCTATTATAGGTCGTACTATAGGTACCTACAACTAGTACCTTACCTACCTAGTACTTAGTACCTAGCAGTACTTACTATAGGCACTGCGTGAGTTTGAAGTTGGTTTGGCGGGAGTTGCGTCAGGCGTCCAGTACGTACAGCGCACAGGCGGACGGGCCAATGCCAATGCCAATGCTAATGCTGGCGCCGCCCATCGACAACAGCAACAACAGCAGCAACAACAACAACAACAACGTCAACATCAACAACAGCAGCAGCAGCAGCAGCAGAACAGCCGCTGCTTCGCTGCTGTTGGAGCCGATCTATAGATTCCGCATCTAAACGCAGCAGCGAAGCGAAACAAGCAGGGCAGCAGCATCGAGATCCCTTGCAAAAGGCCCCCCCCCCCCCCCTTCGCCCCCCCCCTCCAACCGCCCAATTTCATCCTCTCAGCACGCCGCAATTCAACCACGTTCGCCCCCCCAGGCCATCGTCACGCGAGTTTCTCCAACTCCCCCCCCCCCCCGGCCGTCGCCCAGCCCTGCTCGCCAGCACAACTGGAGCGAGCGCCTTGTACAACGACAAAGCCGCCAACCGGCCGCCTCTGCAACCCCCCTCTGCTCCCGCTAGCAGCGCATCCCGCGAGGGCTCTGTGCTTGTCGTCTTTCTCTTCTCCCCCTTCCCGCTCGCTTCCAATTGCCTGCGGCCACCCCTGGTCGGGTCCCAAACCATGGGTAACAACCATTCGGCGTCCAACAAGGCGGGCGGGCCTGGGTCGCCTCCGCAGCCGCCGTCGTCGCAAGACCAGCAGCAGCAGCAGCAGCAGCCGGGATTCGAGTCCCCTCGCCATCACCATCGCAAGGACGGCTCCCGCAACATCATCCCCATTCACGCCGCCCGCGCCGCCGCCGCTCCGGAACCGTCCTCGCTCCAGGCCCAGGGCTCCATCGCAGCCTCGGCGCCCAAGCCCAAGAGCGCGCCCGCCACCGCCGTGTCCTCCCTGAGCGGCTCGCCGCACGGCAGCAACGTCTCCTCCATCGCCAACGCCGCCGTCGCCGGCAGCCCCAAGCCGTCCGAGCCGTGGCCCATCTTGCGCGACGAGCCCTCCAAGCCCGTCGCCGTCCCCATCGAGGGGTCGCTGGTGCGCCCTCATATCCCCGCCGTCCCGCCGTACGTCGAGGCTCAGCTCTTCTCCAACAATAGCCTCACAGACATGTACATGATGCGCCCGCCTCGCCTGCCGCTTCCCATCGAGGAGGAGCTTCACACGCCTGGCTCGCCCATCCTCGGCCCTGACGAGAGCCTGGCAGACATCGACCTGGGAGAGTCGTCGGACGCCTTGACGAGGAAGAGCTCCGCGCTCAGCACCGGCACGGCCGAGGATGAGGAGGGCGAGGAGCTGCGTGTGGACAAGACCCGGCCGGTCGTCCCCACCAAGATTGAGTGGAGGGGCGGTGGTGAAAAGATCTGGGTGACTGGTACCATTTTCCATTGGAACCGAAAGCACCGGTTGCATCCTGTGTAAGTCTTGACGATGCCGTCCAACCTTTTGTCGTGGGAGCCGGTGCGGCGCAGTGTTGCTTGCAGGGGGGAGGGGGCGCCCTCCTTCCCGTCGGGAGTGTTTTTTGTTGTTGCGCCCGTTTGTCCATTCTCCTGATTTCGTGTCGGGTTCGACTAACGCAGTAGCGATTCCGTAGCGAGGGTCAGCCCGGCGTCTTTGCCGCCACGATCTACATCTTGCCCGGGACCCATCACATCCGCTTCCTGGTGGATGGGATTATGCAGACGTCGCCCGAGCTCCCCACCACTGTCGATTTTGGAAACAACTTGGTAAACTACATCGAGATCAATCCCGACGATGCGCCGGCGGCCAAGCAAGGCGAGGCTGGGGTCGCCGGAGAGGCCGCCGAGCCCGGCAAGGACCACGACGTGGCTCGCGCCGATTCCCAGTCCAAGGAGGAGCCCAAGGTGGCCAGGGGAAAGCCTGTCTTGCCGCCAGAGGCCTACCAAAGCCAGATCCCGCAGTACTTGCTCGATTTCGACCAGGCCGAGGAATCGCCAGCCTATCGCAATGCCGTGTCTGCCATTGAGAAGCTGACGACGCCGCCCAGCTTGCCCGGCTTCCTGGGCAAGCCCATCCTCAACGCGGCCACCCTGATGAAGGACGACAACAGTGTCCTGAACATGCCTAACCATACTGTTTTGAACCATCTTGCTACGAGCAGCATTAAAAACAATGTCTTGGCTGTTTCAGCAACCATTCGATATCACAACAAGGTCAGTGAAAAAAAAAAGGGAAATGAAAGGGAAAAAAAAAGAAAGGGGAAAAAAAAGGAAGAGAAAAGAAGAGAAGAGAGAAAAAAAAAATAGGGAAAAAAATGGGCGAAGGAAGAGGAGGGAATGAGTAAAATTTCCAAATTCTATTCTGCTAACCGGTTTGTTCTACACAGTATGTCACTACAATCATCTACAAGCCCACTTCTACAGATGAAGGCTAAGGGGCGCGCTCAATGGAGGGAGGACGGAAGAAGAAGAGAAGGGGGGATTCGTGAAAGAGAGGAATGGGGGAAGGAGTAGGAGTAGGAGTAGGACGCTTCGGTTATGGAGGGGTTTAATATGTATTATTTTTTGGGGGTTCCTTTTTTTTTTTTTTTCTTTTTTTCTCTCTATTCCTTCTTCCCCCCTTTTTCTCCATTTCTCATCTATGGAGTATTTTGTTGCCCCCCCCCCTTTTTTTTTTCTTTTTACATGTATAGCTGAGCTTGCGGAGGGAAGTAGAGATCTTTGGGGTTCGCAATGAACCAACCAGCTAGACAGATGGACAACGATGTATT